>JAJHZJ010000229.1:4664112-5044666 GCA_023548195.1 Bettongia penicillata ogilbyi
ATATATTTATGGAATTGTATGTATATGTGTGTATATGTATGTGTATGTATGTATATACACACACATACAGATAGGATTGCAAAAGAAACCAATGACATTGACATACAGTTCCAAAATATTTTTAAAATACCAATTCATGGATCCTAAGTTAAGAACCTCTGATCTAAATATTGAGGACCAAACTTCAGTTCACTGAATACCTGGCATGTGGGCAGGATGTTGTGGGAGGGGCATAAGAGAATAAAAGAAATATAAGACATGGCTATGGACATGGAGAATGAGGGGGAGTGGGGGTTGAGGCAAGGACAGCTTTTTATCCCTTCATGTATTCATGTATGTCTGCTGCAGCTACCCCTTTGTCTCTGCCAGCTCAGGAAAGTCCTGGACATCTGACTGACGACACTCATGCACAACACACCGGATAGCTGTGGTTCTGTAAGCTTGTTTTTTTGGTATCAAAATAACTGTAATCCTACATGTTTTCTTTTATGCATTTAATAATATTATTCTGAGATATCAGACTGCCAAAGGGGTCTATGACACAAAAAGGCTGAGCCCCTGCCTTAGAGAGACTACATGATCAACTTCAGTGAACAGGTCTTACTTGAAAACTCATGATGTGGAGCTTAATGGGTTTTCTTCAGAAGATCAAATAATTAATAATAAAGTGATCATTGCGCAATAGAATGGGGTAAAGCAATGGTCTTGGATGATCTATAATCATTCACTATTTACACAGTACAGTACTTACAAAGAGCTTTCCCTACAACAACCCTTTAAGTTAGACAGAATGGGCATTATGATCTCCACTTTAAAGATGAGGAAACAGGCTGACGAGAAAATGACTGGTCTAAGGTAAAAAAAAGCCCTACTAAGTGTTAAAGCTGATACGTACAGTCTGCTGACTCAAACCTAGGGCTTTTTCTATTACATTAGAGAGAAAGGATACTATATAAACTTATCAGAGGAAACAAAAGTTGCAATTTATTAAATGTTTAGTGGGAATGGAGAGAAGGAACAGGGGAAATATCCCAAAGTGTCTCTTCTGGTAGAGGTTATAATATGATTAAAGCTGGACCCTCATCTCCTAGAAGTTGAGAATAGAAATCCCCAATTTGTATTCTAGCCTCCAGGAGAGATGCCAGCACATACCTGGTAAACTGGTACACAGGAACCCAATCCTTGGCATCGGGAAAACAGAACTGGGGAATAGCCTTAAGTTGGTCTTCTGCTTCCCTCATGAATTTGAATGATCGATCCAGCTGCAGAGGGAAAAATTAACAGAATTGATACAGTGCTCCAGTATTTAGGAAAATAGTGCAATTATAACATCCCAGCATTATAGCTCCCACCAGTCCTTGGACCTGACCACCATTTTATCTAATTCTGAATGAGAAGTTTGAACCCAGGCTATTGGGTTATCTTTTCTGTGGTAACACAGTTACACATTTAACAATTTAATTCAACAAATGTTTATTGTGTTTACTATTCACAAGACACTAAACCAGGTACTGAGTGAGTTTGAATCATGGATAAGATAGGATCCTCAAGAAGTTTTCAAGTCTAATAGATTATAAAGAAAAATAACAGCAAAACATTATTTGTTGTATAAAAACTTTCTCATGGCCAAATTTTCTGAAACATATCGATACAAAAAAAATAGAAGGGCATTTGTTTCTGTCAGTCAAAGGATCTCAAGATTTGTATCTAAATTTGTTTTGTGACTATAATTTGAGTACAATATATGTAATGAATTTTGTTTTTCTTGCCTTCTCAGTGGAATGGGAAGGAAGGAAGAAACTCCAGAACTGAAAATAAAATAAAAATATATAATTTTTAAAAAAGGCCTTATATCTAAAAGGAAGATTTGAGGTCATCTTTTCCTTCTTCCTCAATTTATAGATAAAGAAATTGAGCTCCCAAGGTAAAGTGATCAGCCTTGGTCCTAAGAGCCATGAATTGAAACCCAGATTTTTAGGTTCCAAGTTTGTGCTCTTTCCTTTAAGACAACTCAGTCTCAATAATCACAGCTATGCTGCTCCACCCTCTGTCCCACTCCTTTGACCAAACAGAAAGAACCAACATATATAAGAGCAAGATAAAAAAAATCATGAATCTGAAAGGTTTTGCTACAAATTATTTTGTCCCAGCCTCATGGTCTTCCTCCTCTGTTCCTATTTACGTAGGGCTGAACAGAGCTGGTGAAATTACACAACTGCTAAATGAGGACACTATAAAATCATGTCATCCAACCTCATCTGGGCCCTCACGGCAGCCAAACCTTCTCTTCTCTTATCCCTGTTCCCTCTGCTCTTTCACCTGAAGACCTTCTCTACTACCTTATCAAGGAAATTGAGACCATATAATTATCCCTCTCCTTCCATTTTTTTTCATTTCAAATCCCCTTGACATCCTCTCTCACTCCTTCTTCCTCTTCACCAGTCTTTGATAGTAAGATGGCGCCCTTCTTGACAAGGGAAACTACCACATCTCCCCTTGATGGTATGCTTCAGCAGACTGTCCTCTGGGCCCTCTTCTCTGTTTACAATATCTCTTCTGATGACATCATCAACTGCCGTAGCTTTATTATATCTATACAATCTCTACATTCTGCTTTGGTTGCTTTCCTGAACTTCAGTACTACAAACCAACTACCTATTAAATATACTTTAAAGCGGATGTCCCAGAGACATCTCAAATTCATTATATCCAAAATAATTTATCTTTCCCCCAAAACCTATTCCTCTACCAAATTCTGTTGAAGACACAACTATTCTACCAATCTCTTGGGCTTATAACCAAAGGATCACACTTGACCCCTCAATCTCACTCACCCCACCAATCTGTTGCCAAATTCTGATTTTTTTCCCCATTTTTTACAGCATCTCTTGCAAATAATTCCTTTTTTTCTACTCACACAGCCACTAACTTACTTTGGGGGTCCTCATGATCTGTTACCTAGATTACTGTAATGGCTTTCCAAATGTCTCCCCACTTTAGTTATCCTCCACTCAACTGACAATGTGATTCTCTCAAGTGCAGATCTGAGCACTTTCTGCCCCTACTCAATAAACTTCAGTTGTTCCCTATTGTCTCTAGGATAAAATATAAACTCTTGTGTTCATCTTTCCCCAATGTACACAGCTTCAGTGTATATTATCTCTCCTCCCTCTTCCCCTGACATCTGGCCAAAATGGTCTCTGTTCCTTCAAACGGTTGTAAGATGAGTGCATTAATGTCTCCATTTTCCCACATTCCCTCCAACATTTGTCTTCTTCCTTTTCTGTCATATTAGCAAAGCTGATAGGTGAGAGGTCGTATCTTAGAGTCATTTTAATTTACATTTCTCTAATCAATAGTGATTTAGAACATTTTTTCATATGACTATAGATAATTTTGATTTCTTCATCGGAAAACTGCCTGTTCGTATACTTTTGAATGACTTGAATTCTTACAAATTTGACTCAGTCCTCTATATATTTGAGAGACGGAGGTCTTTAGCAGAAAAACTTGCTCCCCTTTACATTATATTTTTTTGTTGTTTATTTATGTTTAGTTTTGAACACTCAATCCCATATCCCCTGCACGCTCTTAAAAAGTACTGAGAAACTAAGAACCTCAAAGAGCTTTGATTTGTGTATTATATTTATTAACACTTACCAACAGAAATTAAAACTGACAAAATTTTAAAATACCCATTCATTCCTTCAATACTAATATCAATATCAATAATTTCATAACAAAACATATTTTAATGAAAATGAACTGTTTTCAAAATAAAAAGAGATTAGTGAGAAGTGGCATTATTTTCTATATTTTTGTAAATGTATTTCAATATCTAGTTTACTAGAAAATAGATGGATTCTCCTATCTGTTTCTATAATTAATCTGTTGTGATAGGTTAATACGGTTCAAGTACATGAAGAAAATCTGGCCTTGCATAGATATGTAGTTGGAAAAGGAAGGAGTATCTTAATAGGTAAATAATATGTTACCATTATGAAAAATTTTGACCTTGTGGATCCAAAAGCGTCTCAGGGATCCTTAGACCATGCTTTCAGAAGTGCTGCTGTAGGGACAACATGGAAGACAGGACGGTGGGCCGGAGAAGGAGGACGTGAGAAATGAAGACAGGAAGGAAGGGATCAAGGCTGGTTAGAGCTAGAATTTGAGAACAGCGTTAGCTAGAAGAACAAAAAAGAAGGGAGATGCAGCAACATCAGACAATGAATAGAGAGTGTGTTTCAATCCAGTTTGTGGAGATTGTAAAACAGCCTTGGAGCTGAACACCTATTCAATTCCCACCGACCCTTTACGGTCCACACTTAATGGTAGTTCCTTCTAGGAAGCCTACTCTGGCAATCCCTCCATGAGCAATGATCATTCACCTTTGGAACTTCCATGGCACTCTGCAATTCCCTCTAAGACAATTATCATATATTAGAGTTATCTGTGTATGGGTCTTATCACCTGGCAAGCTCCAGAGGCCAAGGGGCCTACTTTATCTTGATGTTATATCTCCCCCAGTGCTTAGCACAGCACTTGGCAGCCAATGGGTACTTTATACGTATTTGTAGAGTTTTAGCAAAGGTAGTCAACCAGAAGATAACCACCAAGTTGGAAGAGGAGGCAATTCTGAAGTCAGAGGCATAGAGACACCAAAGAGAAGCTAACTCAGCCTGGGCCAGAAGAGTGAAAATAGGGTGAACTAACTCGAGGTAGAACATTCCCCCATAATACTGAGGATTATGGCTCAGAGGAAAACAATTAAAGGAGGAAGTTAAAAGGGCAAATGATGAGAGTTACTTAGTGCTTTGAACTTTCACTAAGCTAAGTCAGGTATTTACCTCATCTATTTAAAAGTTTGTACCCTAAGGGTCATTGACACCATAGGAAAGTTCATTTGTGTGTGTGTGTGTGTGTGTGTGTGTGTGTGTGTGTGTGTGTGTGTGAGAGAGAGAGAGAGAGAGAGAGAGAGAGAGAGAGAGAGAGAGAGAGAGAGAGAACATGTGAGTGTCTGTGAATGTGGTGCTCAACTGTATGTGGTACACACCAGAGAGAAGTCCTGCTGGAGATGAGGAAGCCCAGACCTGGGGATGTGATCTTTGATGGAAAAAGTGTTTCTCCCTTTTTCCTCTTAGGTGTTCAAAGTAAAGAATAAACCGAATTTTGGTTTTATGTACCATCATTTTTATCTTGTGTATTTAAATTTCTGTTTTGTTGGTGATCAATTAGAATTTAAAAGATAAAAGAATATGAGTTCTACCTGCAGAAGGGATTGAGAATTCAACAAGGGTTCCAGCGCATTCTGTTCCATTACAAAGGGCACAAATATGATATATGCAACACAAATAGGAGCAGTGAGGTTGGGTGGTGGATAAGAGCACTAGCCCTGGACTTAAGGACATCTGAGTTTATATCTGGCCTTGAATATTTCCTAATTGTGGGACCCAGCTTAACCTCTGTCTGTCTCAGTTTCCTCAAATATAAAATGGTGATTATAACAGCACCTACCTCCAAGGCTGCTGAGAGCGTCAAAAGAGATAATATTAGTAAAGCGCTTATCATGGGATATGAAACACAGAAGGTACTTAATAAATGCATGTTTCCTCCCATAAATACAAGGAACTCCTTTACCATGTTGGCATTAGGGCAACAGCACTAACATCTGTTACTGGTTAACTGCTGTACAGCACACAAGACTTTATGTTGTATGTAGTTCTTTTCTGAAGACCATGATTTTAATCTATAGGTTAAAATTCTTAATTATAAAAACTGAATCCTTATGATAAACCAAGCTACACACTAGAGCTCTGTTACATATAATTCATTCACTCAATATTCAATAATCATTTTAGTGCCTACTACATGCCAGGCTTTGAGTTAAGTGCAAAGGATCCAGAGACAATGTACAGAGATTAAAAAAAAGAAAAGACCTAGATAGGCCATCTAGTATGTAAATTACGTAACTAAGAGCCAAAAGTAGAATAAGAAAGTAGGTAACAAAAGATAGGGTCTGGCTGAGAAAGAGTGAATGCGCAGATGAGAGAAGAGTTCTCTGGACATTCCAAGCCGTTAGTGCTTTTGTTTCTTCTTCCAAGGATGCCATCCATTTCCCCATCTGCGTCACACCCAATATACTCCAGTATATTGGGACCTAATCATTATCTCACATCCACTTGCAAAATTCTAACAATAATTATGTTTTCTTTGGGTTTCCCCACTTCTCCACACCCTCCAAGTTGTTCTGGTAGTGCAAGACATGACTGCAGGTGGAAGTTTAGGCTCTAGGATAGCAGACACTTCTGTTCACTGGAAGCCTCGCTCAGCCCTTACCTTTAGAGGGAATTGCTGGGTGAGTTCCGGCACATATGCAGCCCCTGCTTGTTTCTTCTGTAATGACACCACCACAAAATACTCAAATAGCTGCCTCTCTTGGTACTCAATGAGATCCCGCTCCAGAGACTGATAGCGGGGAGCCTGCTTCAGACGGGATTTCACATTGACCAGGCGTTGGCTGTGAGCTGGAGAGAAAGACAGCAGAAGCTAATTTCGTTAAATGAATCCTTGCACACTACTTTAAAGTGCTTTGTAATGCTTGATTTGTTTGCTGGGTCCAACTTGTAAGGTTTCACCTTCCAATAAAAGGTTTCCACGGCCTTTTAGCCCCTAAATAGCCAAACCTTGGAAATGAGTTTATGGATCTCTCTATTCTGCTGCCATGGCTTGGCATAGACACTTTGAGTAGCTCACCAAGCCCTCACTCCCTCTGTTAAGATGGTGATGCTGGTCTCCTATCTTCCTAATCTCTCACTACAATCAAATTTCCCAGTGAAAGCCAAAATACATCTGGAGTACTTTGGAGATGAGTAAATATACTTTGGGTCCCTTTAGAATCACAGAATGTTAGAGCAGTTAGGGACCTTAAAGACTGCTGTTGTGTTGTATTTGTAGATGGTAGATAACAGAACCAAATTAAAACCAGGATTCTGTGACTCTAAATAGGCAGAGTCTAGGCACAAAGAAGTGGAGGTGAGTGTTACAAAAACGATGACCCTGGGATGGCGAAGCAGTCTTACACCCGTCACCTGATCTCGTAACACTCAAGTATTGGACTCTGTGGCTTCTCATTTAGCCCTAAAGAAGACTATGGCAAACTCATCACAGCCTAGTCCAAAGAAAGTACAATAAAAATTTAAAAGCTGGGAAATACCTTAGAGATTATTTTGTCCAATCCCTTCATAATACATATAAGGCAACCGAGGTCTAAATTGGTGAAATGACTGATTTAGGGTCATGGAGACGTTAGTGGCAGATCTAGGACTGGAATCTAGGTCTCCCAACACTTCTTGCTCTTTTTTTTTATTACACCAGTATGAAAAGGACTGATAAAACCACAAGAAACTGTAAAGGCTATTAGATTGCTTCTTATTCCAGCCAGTTTTAGTCTTCTGGAATGTTCAGCATTGGTTAATAACTGTGAGATTCTTCTCTCAAGTATAGTCATGGTTAGCCCTCCTGAAAATTCCCTCTATGCTTCTCCTCCTCCTTTCCCCCTCACCCTATGATTCAACCTCTTTCAGGGATGGGGAACATGTGGCCTCAAGGCCAGGTGTGGCCCTCTAGGTCCTCAGGTGCGGTCCTTTGACTGAATCCAAACTTCACAGAACAAATCCCCTTAATAAAAGGATTTGTTCTGTAAAACCTGGACTCAGTCAAAAGGCTGCACCCAAGGACCTAGAAGGTCACAGGTTGGTCTCAAGGCCTGTCTTAGAGTTTCATTTGATGACCTCACATTTGAGAGCTGGGCCTGTCTTATATAATGGAAAAGACCTAGCTGGGCTTTGCTGGTCCTCCTTCTTTCCTTGATCCTTAGAACAAGGAGTGAGCAAACATCTCAGATATACATAAGGTAGGTCATATCCCACATCCACTCATCTTACCTTTCAGTTTCTCCTCAGTGTCACTGTCTGATTCACTGTTTTCATCTGTCACTGTGCCAAAAGGGATAAGGCAAAGAGATGTGAATGCAAATCCTCCCAACGAATCACACTTTCATATGATGCATGGAAAAACAAAACTCAGTTGTCTGGTTCAGAAGGGCTTCTTTCTGCTTACATTTCAGCATACTCTGGACAGATCATTGTCTTAGTTGGCTTAACAAAACTGATCTCAAAAATCTGGCTGAGACACCTGGGATCTACAAACTTGTTTTCATTTTCATTTGAAAAAATATTTTAGCATAACCAATTTCCTTTGTAATCCTATATTTATTTTACGTACATGACTCTGAGACAGGGTCTTTAGTCTTCACCAGATTGCCTAAGGGTTCCATGTCATAAAAAGAGTTAAGAAACCCTGGGCTCAGATGACAATCAGTAGGAGGTGATGCTTTGTGGCTTCTTTTAAACAGAGGTGGAAGACAGCCCTGAGGGGTCAAGCATAATAGGGAACTCAGCTCGGAATAGGGGGGTAACATGACTGGGGCTAAGGCCAAGGGCACTCTAGAAGGAAGCGTTACAGACAAGAGATGAGACCCCAGTTTTTCTGCCACCTGACTGACCCCCAAACCGTACATAGGGCACTAGGCACAGCAGTTTACAGTAGACCTGTGCTTGTTCTGTTCTACTGCTGAACCAGTCAAAACCCAATTATATCCACCTCCCAGAGGGCTCCATTTCCAGGTCTCCCCCAGTTGATTGCCTCTACCTTTTCCTGAATTGCTCTCCGTTGACTGTGATAGCCTCTTGACCCGCTTCTTGCCCCTGCGGGCCTCATAAATAGCATTGATCCGCAACACCAACTACCCAACATCAAAAGAAGAAAAATCAATGTCAGCAGCCTTCAAGGTCTGTTTCTGCATTCCACCTATAGCTCTCCTGGAGCTCACAGGACTAGGAGTAAGCAGAGGGTAGCCTGGGTGTGTGGGCAAAGCTGGACCCCCATGCTTCATGTGCACAGCGAGGCTCACAGGACCTGGAAAGGCTAGATGGAGAATCACATCACTCTTGTGCTGAGTTGTTTTCTGGCGGTGCTCTTTTTGGTAAGACAGGGAAGTAGCTGTCGGTAATGTCTAATGCACATGGCCAGCTCATCAGATTGTTACCACATACTTTAGTGTGAGCGTATATTTTTTCCTCTATTATACAACATGGGGTTCTCACTAATTAGGAAATAATTTCATTGTTTCCCACAGACTGAGTGTTATGAGAAGTCAGTGTTATATTTTAGGGAGAAGCTTCTCTTCTTAAATCAAAACAAAAAAGAGAAGAAATAGCTGAAAAAAAATGTTCCCAGGCATGTACTTCATTATATGGGAATGTGCCAGAAAATCTCATCATCTGTCTTTGCGAGGATATTCAGCTGCTAGTGCCTTCCTCTCTCAAGCTATCATTCATTTCCTCTGTATTTCTCTTTTATGTACCAATTTATGTGCAGCCAAGGGGTCTCCCCATTATAATGTAAGCTACTGGAAAAGTTACTGGAAGGCAGGGGACTATTTTTGCTTTTTCTTTGTATTCCCAACAGTGAGCACAGGACTGTACAAAATGAGTGCTTAATGACTGTGGATTGATATACTGACTGACCGAAAAGGAACAAGGATTAAGGTCCTTAAATCTTAGTTTGAAACCCTGACCAAAACATACACATTTATATTTACACTGTACACACAGATATACAAGAACACATACTCATATGTTGCACATTTGATTTTCCTCTCACTTTTGTAAAATGGGTATTTCTTATTTACATTTAACTGTAGATCTATGGAGGCAAGGTGGTATGATGGAAGAGGCCCTGGCTCTAGAGCCAGAAGACCTAGGTTTCAATTCTACCTCTGAAACTCATCGCCTGAGTAGTTTTGAGGGGGTCACTTCACTTCCCTGGGCCCAGTTTTCTCATCTATAAAATGAGGGTGTTGTGTTAGATGACCTCTGAGTTCCTTCCTCTAGATAGATGACCTCTATCTCTTACCTAGTTTTTTTCTATTTCAAGGGTCTGTGATTTCCTTGCCAATTTGGGTCATAGTGACTCCATGCCTTGGGAGATGACATTATGAATTTCTATAGTTAAAAAAACATTATCACTCAGTGGATAATTTCTGGTAGTAAGAATCTCTAAACTTAAATAGGATGGTCCTCCTAAAGCATATATACGCAAAGCTCGTTCAGTTGGGTAATATCTTACAAGAGCTTCCAAAAAAAACAGGGTCACTTCCATGGTACAATGAGGATTTTAATGGAGAAATCCAACCTGCCAAATTAAACCTACTGGAATGCAATCAATCAGCATATTTACCTACTATAAACCAGGCACTTTGCTAGATGCTATGGATACAAGGTTGCCAGTTCACTTGCATATTTTATCCCATTGGCCAATATTTAAACTTAAAATGGGGGAGAGATTCTGTATAAACTGAGTACTTTCCAATTTCCCTCAAGTTGTAGGTTCTGCCACTGTATTTAAGAATGTGCCATGTCATAAATTACAAAAGTGGAAATAACATGTATTATCAGTTGCAAACGATCATAATATTGGGCAATTCTCCTTAGCTGATTTTGGGGAATGTGCTTTCTAGGGGGTTTAGTTTGGGTCTTTGTTGGGAAGTGTCTAATACATCAAGACAAAACATATATATATATATATATATATATAAAATTTTAAAACAAAAAAATTAACCATATCAGAGCTACCACTAGGGTATGGTGAATTAAGGTCATCGCCTCAGGATCCATGCACAATGATTCATACTGATAGTGATGGTCAATGGCACTGATTAGGAGAGACACCTAACAAGGAAGAAGAAGATGGACACACGAGCTAATGCTTCAAAAAAGAGCCTAGAGTTTCAAATACTTACATGTAAACAATAATCCCATAAAGTTTTCTTCCCTTGTTGTCTATCACTAAGACAAAGTGGGTGGGACTGTCTCTTCTATCCACACTAAGTCACATGGCTGCATCTTTCCCCGATCTCCTTATCTTTAAAATTGTAACAATACAACCCTCTAAAATGGGGAAAGCACATTAAAACCTTAAAACACTATATAGGTTAGAGTTACTATTATGTTTGGTGATTTCTTTTCCGTTCAGAATTGCCTTTGGTGTTCATTTCACCAGATTTTACTGGAATAAATATGTTCATAAGGATGGAAAGAGTGATTTGCCCTAAGGCTAGAATTCATCACTCTCTGACCAAGAACATTCAGAAAGCAAGATAAGTCTAGAGGAGCTGACCAAGGAGGCAGCCCCAAAATGCTTTACATGTACCTGAATGGGGTTGGTGCAAAATTGGTCAGGAAGGAGTGAAATTAGCGTTAAGAGCCTCACTTAGGACACAGAGAAGAACAAGGAGAAGGGGCTCCACCAACTTCTCCTTTGTGCAGGCCTTCTGGTGTCCCAATGCAACCCTAGTAGCAGAATACTTTTCTGGAAAAGGCAGTTGGTGGGGAAACCGGGAGGAGTTACCTTGGGTATCTTTCTTCTCCTCTTTCCATTCTGGGGATTTTCCAGGTTGAAGAAAGTATCATCTGGGCTGCTGGGAGTAGAAGGTGGGCTGATTTTGGACGGAGATCCAGTGCCATCTCGACTTAGCTTTCTCATGTCCAGCAGCTTGAAGTTCCTCCGCTCTGAATTTTGCCGGAAAAATGCAGGTTTGGAGGCTAACTGTTGATATAGAAAAAGGATCATAAGAAGAAAAGAATGAGGTAATGAGAAAGAGGTAGGAGGGGTCACCATAATATAGGCCTTTCCAAAGCAAAACTTTTCAAATCAATAAGCCCATGAAGCAACACAACATTTTCCCATTATGGCTGTATGCCTTTGGGAATCCTTAAAACAGTATTTCTCCAAAAATCAATCAATCTACGGGCCAGCTGTTATTAAGCCTTACTAAAGGGATGGTACCAAGCACCAGAGATACAAGAAGGAAAGGCAAAAACACAAAAACAGTCCCTGACCTGAAGGAACTTACATACTAATGAGGGAGAATTTGGATAATCTGGGGTTTGCATAATTTGGGGGTTTTTTGATGCAGGATGATTGTTAAAATTCCTAAAATATATTCCTCTTTTGTCCCCCAAAGAGTTTAAAAGTACAACATGATTGGGGGGGGTGTTTTCATTCTTACTCTATATTTAGTACTATTTTATCATACTGAAAGAAAATAATATAACACTACTGATCTTAACTTGGTTTAGCTCACAAGTATCCAAGTGTGGATCCCATGATCAGAAATCCACGAGTGTAACCTAAAGTCACTTAATTATATACTGAATTACATTCAGCTTCAAAGGCTATTTCTAATTAGTCCAAACCAACTAGCAGTTGGTTACAAAATGGTACAGCTACGTCCTGATTAGTGGGAACAAGGAATCCCCAGAAGTGTTTGCTATTACTCAAATTCACACTTCAGATTTCCATTGGGTGAGATCCAGTTATCATATTTTACATAATTCTAACTTCGAATAGTACAAATTCTAGTGTATGTGACCACTTGAGGGGACTGATTATTCATACTAACCCGGACCTGACCGTAGGGGTGAGCAGGTGATTAGATTCTACCGCTCTATGAGTTCATGAAAGTTAATGGATTAGGGAAAACTTTCTTTGCTGAAGGGCTGCACCCCAAGTTCAGGTAGGATGCATGTTGACTTTGTGGGTTTAATTTTTTCTGTTTGCTTTATTCAAGTATTTGGTCAGATCCTCCTATCTGAACATCTGTAGCAAGCACATAAAGAGGAAGGAAGACGCATGTGCTACTACTAAATTGTTTTGTTTCCACACATACTGCCTAGATCTCAAATAGTGCTCAAGATAGGAAAGAGCCTGAGGAATGAAAAGGGAGAGGGAGATGGAGTAGGGATGCTCTGGAAAAAAAAAGGAACTGGGAGCTGGAGAGCAGGCTTGAGCATGGAAAACTGGCTCAGATGGGAGGAAACTGGTCAGGTGGAAAGGGCAAGGGTGTAGAAAGTGGGGGTCAGCTGAAGGCAGGAAAAGGAAAGGGAAGGTTGCCTCAGAGAAGGAAATAAGGAATGGAGCCCTTGATCCAGGAAGGGATCAGGCTGAGAACTATCTAATGGACATACTTCACTTTAATAAACTTCTGTGATCTCATTAATAGGGGTATTCGTTCTACTGCAACCTATCCATGCTCTTTCATTCTGTATGATGATAACTGTCTACATTCCCCCATAGATTCTCAACAGAGGATGCACCCAAGGTACTCAAATCCTTCTTCCCGGGCAGAAGTAATGTTTCATAGATCCCTTAATAAATGACTTTCTCTCTCTTCCCTTTCCCCTATCCATAGATGAGAGAGGGATCTACAGGTATATCTGCAGGTATTTCCCTTGAATAAAGCACAATGTACTTCAGGGCAGATTTTGTTTTTATCTTTATATTTCCAGTGTCCAGCACACAGTAGGTGCTTGAGGAATGCTATGATTTAATGACTGATTGTGACAAGTAGAGAGGGTTATGAATTCTAGAGAATCTTAACAGTTCACAATTACATCAACCCAGCACTCAATATATAATTTGAGTTGAACTGTCCTAAGCACAACTGAACTCATTTTATCACCTACTGATGTACCATTTTTATCATATTTAATTATTCCATGTGTATTGAAAATTGGGAGATAACAAGAAGAGTTCAGCGCAATGCACCATTTAATGTCCATCTGAGGGAAGACAGTAAGTGCTTGAAGAATTCAAAGAGAGGGAGAGATCAGTATGAGGTACAGTCATGAGTGAGAGTCATCCAGAAAAGCTTCCTGGAGGAGGTGGGCTCTGAGCTGCACTTTGAAGAATGGGTATGAATTTGGGGAGGCAAAGAGAAGGGCAGAGGGTATTCCAGAGGAATAAGCTGAGATTGAAAAGAGAAAGGTTCAAGGGATGTTTGGGGGGCAATTCCTAAGTCAAGAATCAGAAGACATGACTTTGAATCCAGCTTTGAGACTTGTTACTTATGTGGCCTTGGGCAAGTTATTTAAACTTTCTAGACTTTAGTTTTTACTTCTGTAAAATAAGAGATATTTGACCAGTTTACTTCAAGGGTCCTTTTCTAGTTCTAAATCTATGTTCTAAGTCTGGCTGCAATGGAGGGTTTATACAGAAAAAAAAAAAAGATTCTATCTAGCATTCATATAGCACTTTAAGATTTGCAAAGTGACTTACACGTTTTCTCATTTGTTCTTCACAGTAGGAAGTCAATGCTATCATTATTCCCATTTTACAGATAAGGAAACTGAGGCTGACAGAAGCTAAGTGCCTTGTCTAGGGTCACACAGCTAGTAAATGTCTGAGGCAAGACATGAATTCAGATTTTCCTAATGCTAAACCCAGTGCTCTTACACCTTAGCAGGCTGGAGACGTAGGTGAGGGCTCAATTTCAGAATACTTTGAATGCCAGGCTAAGGATTTTGATCTTGTAGTCAATAGGGAGGACAACTTCCTCCCCTGTTCCACTCTTTTAAAAAGATACATTTTTATTGATATTTTTAAAATATCATCTCCATTTCCCAATATTTGTTTTCCTCCCTTAGCTCTTCACACAAAGAACAAATCCTTTTATACCAAGAATTAAAAAGAAAACTCATTCATCAAAAATAACTTACACATTCAAAAAAAATCTTTTACATGCAGTTTTCCACGTCTTTAAAGAAGTGGGAAGAAATGCTTTTTCCTACAGGAAAAGCAACCTTTAATGGACCCATTTGTAAAGCAATGAATAAGTTCAGAATGTAAATAATCGCTTCTTAATTTCAGAACTTATGCATTTAAAAAAAGCACAATGATCATATTTTGTGAATGTACATTAGATAGCTAACAGGAAGAGAAAGGTTTAGGGTCTGCTTTGGTAGAGGTTACTCGCATTGATGGAGTCACAGATCATCTAAGTGCTGTGTTTCAAACCTAAAATAGGACTTACATCTTCCTTGAACATCTTATTCCCTGAAATTTGGAAAAGGGATGCTGTGAAAGTAGGGTTTGGGGAAGACGGATCTAATTTACCAACGAATCAGATGTGGAGAAACCACCTGGAGTCAGATGCTGCCACAATCCAGGTGGGAAGTCTTTGAGGCCTGGTTGAAGCACTCCAGAGGGCTCCTACACCCCTCCCTCCCTGCCTTTGCCACATGCTGCCCTCCTACCTTGGTGGGAGTATCGGGGACGGAGGAGGTGGGGGACGCTGGAAAGTTCAGGACACACTTCTTTCCCAGGCAGCGACCATGTAACTCAATGTCCTCATAAGGATTCTCCTTCAGTGGTGGATCTGTGGTCAAAGGCAACAGGTCAGGAGCCTCAATTCTAGCTGTTACTGCTATATGTCATCTAAGGCCACTCATCTAACCTCTCGGATCCTCTGTTCCTTCAGCTATAAAATGGTATAATAATAATTTCACAACCTATAGGGTTGCTGTAACAATGATATTCTGTAAAGTACTCTCTCTCTCTCTCTCTCTCTCTCTCTCTATATATATATATATATATATATATATATACATATAAATGTGAGCTATTATTTCAAATGTTCAGTTTGAATTTAGGGAATCAATGGCTTTCTCATATGTAAGCGAAACTAGTTAAGGAAATAGTCTTCAAGGTCACTGATACTCAACTAAGTTAATATCCCTTCTCTGCCTTAAAGGGCCTTATATTTCATTTTATCTTGGGTCTTATATGGCTTAAGGATCAAGCAAGGAAAGATTACCAGGTGATCTTTTTTTTATACATGACGTTATCAAGTAGGATTATATTTGCCTTCCTCATATCCACTAGACCACAAGCACCTTGAGGTCAAAGAATGTCTTCTGCCTTTCTCTGTATCCCCAACACTTAGTATAGCGCTTGAGACATAGAAATACTTGTGGAATGACTGTTGAGTGGCTATCCCCAGAGGGCAGAACT
This sequence comes from Bettongia penicillata ogilbyi, assembly GCA_023548195.1. Lineage (NCBI taxonomy): Eukaryota > Metazoa > Chordata > Mammalia > Diprotodontia > Potoroidae > Bettongia > Bettongia penicillata. Next base: position 4,680,025 of record JAJHZJ010000229.1, read on the forward strand.
AGAAGTTACAGTCAGAAGTTTAGAAGGAGGCAGGCTTTGCCTCTGAACAAGGGGAAAACTTCCTAATAATTAGGTCAATTTAAAAGTGGAATGCACTGTGTTAATAGGTAGTGAGTATCTCATTATAGGAGGCTAAAGGTTAGTTTTTTTAGATGACCTCTGATACTCTTACAATTCTAAGAGTCTGTGATGCTTATTTTATGAAAATTGAAAATCAAGCCTCAGATCTTGTGAGATCATGTCTCACTCCTTAACTCCGGCCCCACTTCTGCATTTTTGATAATTCTCTTAGAACAGGGCAAAGCTTATCTCCTTTGCAGGCTTCCTCTGTGGTCTGAAGCTTCCTGCCATCTTGGTGCCATATTCGCTGATTAGATATAGATTTATACATCTAGAATTGGAAGGGACTCGGAGGTCAGCTCATTCACAGATGGGGAAACAGGCCCACAGAGGTGAGGTGGCTTGCCCAAGGTCATACAGACAGTAAGTGTGAGAGGAAGGATCTGAACTGAGGTTCTCTAACCTGCTCTTTCCCCTCTACCATTTCAGTTTCCTGATCATTTTCTTTTTTGTCAACCATTGCCAACCCACTCTCTCTCCTTGGGCTCCAATTCCTTCCATGTACCCAATCCCTTTGCCTGTTCTCTCACTTACCAGCCTCGTACTCTTTCTTTCATCTGCCTATCTGTCTGTACATCCTTTGCAATGTGTATTTTGGTGTGTCTTTCCATTTCAAAGAAGGCATCCTTCCCACTCACCCCTTCTCTCTCCCATGTTCCAGCCTCTTACCCAGAATGTCCTCATAGATGTTCTCCTCCGATAAAGTGCGTGTGAGTGCCAGCTTGGTCTGTGCGTACCAGTCTACTCTGCTGTTCTCAGACGAAGACTGAAGCAAGTCTTCAAATTCATATGACTTCCTGGATTATTTAAGAGGTAAAATGGGAGGGGGGAGAAGGGGAAGGCAGGAAGGGACAGGGAACATAAATCAGACTGGAGTAGAAAATAATACAAGCATAATATATTATTGCCCTAATGTCACCCCTGAAGCTTGTATTTCTAAGCTCCAAACCTAAGGGAAAGACAGGAGGAAGAAACCTTAAGTAAGACCTCTGATTCTCAGATCTCAGAGCAGGCAGAGGTGCCTGATGAGTCCTTTCATACAACATGTATTTTTACTTACATGTAATAGATGTATATGACATGTACAATAGATACTGTTGCTTGTTAACCCTGAGAGGCAGTATGGTGGAATACAATGGTTCATAATATTTTTTTGTTCCTTAACCTGTTTCCAACAGCAACAACAAAAATGCGCTGTGAATCCCTGGCATAATTTAATACACTACTCATAATGTTGTTTTACATTTATTCATTAAGTTCTTAAAATAACTACAGTGATAATTTTTGTCCCCCAAAGCTCCAAATCACTGCAGAAACAGACTTGTAATGCTTCAAATGTGCATTTGCTTATTGTCACGGAGGAAAAATATGTTCATAACATAATTGGACAATTACTTGTTACTTGAAGTTCTGTTAAAAAATATCTAATAAAAAAACCCAAAAACCCTTGTGCCCTTATTCCAAACTTTCAAAGGGTTCTGGAACCATTAAATGGGAACCATTAGTGTACTGGACAGAAAATCAGGAAGAACTGGATATAGGCTTCAATTCTGACACGTACTGGTTGTGTGGCACTCAGCAAATCACTTAGGGATATCAGGATTCTTTTTGGGGAGGGAGAGGATTTTATTAGGCAATAAAGGTGGTGTGAAAAGAAAATATTTCAGTAAACACTTAAGATAAACCACAACAACCTATTGTGATAGGTAATACAAATAAGTACTGCTATCCTTATTTTATAAATGAAGAAGGAAGCAGTAAATGTTGGAGCCAGGAACCCCGCCCAACTTTCTCCATCCTCCTTGACCACTCTGTTGTATTTGATTCTGGACATATCACTCCATCCTTTAAATCCTTTCTCTTGGCTTCCATGACATACCACTGCCCTAGTTCTCCAGCCTCTCCAATAAGTATTTCTGCTCCTTATTCACAGGTCCCTCTTCTCTCTCTATATTCTATCCTTCAACAAGTTCTCGTTCATTCTCATGGCTTTGACTATCACCTTTATGCTAAGGATTTCCAGCTAATTTACCTCTCCTGTCATAACCTTTCACTTAATCTTTAAGATCTCCAGGGCTGTTTTGTGTTGGTTTTTTTTGGGAGGGTGGGGGAGGTAAAAAGGGTTAAGTGACTTGCCCAAGGCCATACAGCTAGTAAGTATCTAAGGCCATATTTGAACTCAGGTCCTCTTTACTGCTCTATTCATTGTGCCACTTAACTGCCCTTTCCAGTTCTTTATATCTAACTCTCTACTGAACATTTATACTTGAATGTTTTACTGTAACCTCTTTGGCTATATTGGATATTATTATCCAATTATCTTGAATTATCTTGATTATCTTGAATATTATTCTTGTGTATTATCAACTGAAACTTGGAAATCTAGTTATATATAGATAAGTTCTTCAAGTTCAACATACTCTCAAGATTCTCTCAGTATTATCTTTCATTCTTCTATTTTCTCAAGTTCAAAACCTTTAATTCAGAAATAAACGAATAAGTATTAAGCATTTACTAAGGAAGATGCAGTGCTCAGTCCTGGGGTAAAAAATATGAAGTAATGACAGTCCTTGTCCTCAAGGAGCATACATTCCAGTGGGGGAGAAAATGTATGTGGGAAGTGGTGGTTAAGGAAGGGCAATTTGGTTCAGAAAGTTACAGGGATGATGAGTGAGGCCAAGGGGAGGATGGAGCAACAAACCCCAATTTGTCAAAAACCATGAACTCAGAGCTATAAAGCCAGTGTTTGAGTCTTAGCTCTTCTACTGACTTTGGATTGGATGTTCACCTAACTGAGCTTCAGTTCCTTTATCTGTAAAATGGAGGGTTTGAACTCTTCCAGTTCTGATAGTTCCTTTTCCCTAGTCCAGAAGTAGAGAACTGCAACCATTTCAAGAAGGACCTCAAATAATCTCACTGACAATGTTTTAAAATTACACACTCATTTGGTAAAGGGATCAAGAAAGACTTGCTTCTTTTTTTAAGTCATTAAACTGTGAACCCAAGAACTTACACAAATACAAATATTGGTACAGGTTAAATTTCATTACAAGAAATACCAGTACAATAAAAGTCTCTATAGAAACAAAAAGATTTCCAAGTTTTGGCTGATAATCACTGATTATTGATCCAGATAACATTCTCCAATATAACCAAAGGCTACACAGCCTTAAAGTCTGTGATATGGTTTGACCTGTATGATATATGATCTTATTTGCATTTTAATGACTGTGAAATACCACATTCCGACATATTACTTTCCTCATCTGTAAAATGAGGATAATAACAGCACCTACTTTCCAGGGTTTTGTGGGGATCAAAAGACATATACTACAAAAGTACTTAGCAAAGTACCCGGTATATAGCAAGGGGTTAATCGATGTTTGTTCCCCTTCCCTTTCCACCTTCCCATGTGCCAAATAATAAGATGTTCAAAGAAGATTTCAGTCATTCTTCAGATATAATCCACAACATTTTAGGTAGATCTGTGATTTCTTCAACAAGAGTACACCCTCTCTGAATGCATATCACAATCCTTTCATGCTTTTTTATATTTTTTAAATTTATTTTTTTATTCTGCACTTAGACACATAAAAAGAACATTTCCACAATACAGAATATTGAAGAGGATTCTATTTGAAACCATAAATTTCCATTTTATAGTACTTGCTTTCACAATATTATATGTATGTAAAATAAATTCTATATGTTACTTCCAAAAGTGTCCTGCACTTCCTTGGCACAATCCTTCCTTGACTAATGATGGCTTGGGGTATAGCAGATGACCCTGGCATCTTTGATAGCTAACCAAGCTCTAAGCACTCCCCAGCATCTACTTCCACGGCCTTCATGGCCCATTGGAACAAATTATTCACATCTGCCTATTCTACCAGGGTATTATTCCCCTATCTTATTGACAAGTTGAGGCCCTTTAACCTGGTTAAGTCTGCCCACTGAAATGATTTACCAAGGGTGACCACTGTGTATGCTACAGCTTTTTGGAGCCATAAGGTAAGAGTTGAGTGTCAGGAAATCACCTAAGGTGGAAAGATGAAATTCAGTTTTCTGATTAAGCGGATAAGAACAATTCAAAGTGCTTTTATGATGCCCTAAAAGCTATTTATGGGCAAGGATCTATAGCGCATCTTAACTACTCAGTGCTGCTGATGGAGCCACATTGATCAGTGATAAGGAGAGACAGGCTGAACACTTCCATAGTGTTCTCAACAAACTGTCATCAATCAATACTGAAGACAATGACCGTTTACCTTAGGTTGAAGTCAATCCCTCTCTAGCCAAACTTCTAATTGAAGAAGGGGTTTTGAATGCCATTAAGCTCCTCTTGTGTGGCTAAGTGCCTGGTGCTGATCCTATTCCAACTGAGATTTACAAGGCAGGGGGAGTCTACTGCTCATAAAAGTTGACTGAAGTTTTCCAGATTATATGGCAAGAGGAGGTTATCCCTCAGGAGTTCAAGGATGCCTCAGTTGTCCATCTCTATAAAGAAAAGGGAAATAGCTTGTCCTGTGACAATACTGTGACAAGGATTCTTTCTCTTAGTCACTGCCAGCAAGATTCTTGCCAGAGTCCTCCTTAATAGGCTGATCCTTCATCTGGAAGATGGTCATCTATTTGAGAGCTAATGTGGCTTTGGAAAGGACTGAGGAATGGTCAATATGGTGTTTGCTGCTCCAGAAGTCCAGGAGAAACACCGGGAATGGTACAGGTCTCTCTACAATATTCATCGATCTAATCAAGGCCTTTGATACTATCAGTTGGGAGGTCTTATGGAAGATGATGGCAAAATTTGTTTTTTTGGTGAAGTTCATCAGTATTGTATGCCGGTTCCATGCTTGCTCATGTTCTAGATGGATAATGAACAATGCTCTGGTACTTTCCCAATCACCAAAGGAGTGAAATAGGGCTGTGTGCTTGTTTCCATGCTTTTTAGCAACATGTTTTCAGCAATGTTGACAGATGCCTTTGGTGAGGATGAAAATGGCATCAAGGTCAGATACCATATTTACTGAACTAATGATATAGATTAATTCTTTGACTCTTGGCCTGATAATTAAAACCAAGAAAACAAAGGTTCTCCACCAGCCGGTACTGTACCATCTATACATGGAACCACTGGTTACAGCAAATGCAGAAATTCTGAATGCTGGGGTTAAGTTCACTTCCCTTGGCAGTATACCTTCCAGGGATGTACACATAGCTGATGAGGTTGATGCAGGCATTGCCAGAGCTAGCTCAGCGTTTGGGAGACTCTGAAGGAAGGTGCGGGATAAAGAGTTATTAGGCTGCCCACCGCACTAAAGGTTTACAGAATCACTGTGCTGATCTTACTGTTGCATGCTTGTGAAACCTGAACAGTATATCAGCACTGTACCAGGAAACTGAATCACTTCCATTTGAATAGTCTTAGGAAGATTCTGAAGATCACTTGGCAGGATAAAGTACTGGATACTGAGGTCCTTCTTGAGCTGAACTGCCAAATATTCAAACTCTGCTGCAGAAAGTGCAACTCCAGAGTTCTGGCCACGTTGTTTGAATGTCAAATGGTATGTTTGCCTAAAAGACGATTTTACAGAGAACTCACACAAGGCAAGTGTGTAAGTCAGAAGTATCACTATACAAGGTTGAACTTGGATATTGATTGTGAGACATGGGAGACCCTAGCACAGCACCACTCAGCACAGAGAGTGCCTGTATCAAAGAAGGCATTGTAGAATTGCAGTACATTTAGAGATGTCTCCACTCCAAATGTTCATATGGACTATTTGTGCCCCATCTGTGGTAGAGCCTTCTGAGCTTTTATTGGTCTGATCAGCCACAGTCAGACACACTGAACATTGACCCTGACACAGTGATGTCACTTTGATCCTCTTTGAGCACAAAGGATGACAACCAATTAATTATGTGCTGGGCAATGCCCTAAGTTCTGGGGATGCTAAGACAAAATTAAACTAGTTCCTGCCTTCAAGAAGGTGATGTTCTACTGAGGGAAACAACATGTACATATATAAGTATATTCACAACATGTACAAAATCAATACAAGGTAATTGCATGGAGCGGGGAAGGGGTGACACTAGCTTGAAGTGTGGGGAACAGCCAGGAAAGTCCTAATGTAGATGGTGATGGTTGGTGCTTCAGTTTGGCTCTGAGCGAAAAAGGAATTCTTAAAAAACTGAGGTGAGGGGGAATATATTCTACACATAAGAGACAACCTTCGTAAAGACATAGAGATGGAAAGATGGAGTATCAGCTGTGAAGACGAGCAAAGAGGACATTTTATCTGGAAAATAGAGTCTGTGATCACAGGTACTATATAACAAGGCTAGAAAGACACGCTGGAGCCTGGGTTGGGCATTCAATAAACATTTAATAAGTGCCTGCTATGTGCCACACACCGTGCTAAGCACTAAGAACACAAAAAAGAGATAAAAGACAGTCTCTGTCCTGATGAAGCTGATAGTCCAATATGACACACCAGGTGTGAAGGACTTTAAATGACTTATTGGACTAGGGAGTCACTGGAGGGATAAAATCAAAAGTATGCTTTAGGAAAATCACCTGGACAGCTCTGGGGAGGTGGATGCAGACTAAAAAGACACAGCAATTAAAGATTACTGGGGGGAAAAGGGGAAATGACAAGTGTTAGAGGGGCTGTGTGAAAATAGGCACATTATTGCACTGTTGGTGAAGCTATGAAATGGTCCAGTCAATGTGGAAAACAGTTTGGAACTAGGCCCCAGAGTCATTAATTGTGCATGCTCTTTGACCTACAGATACTTCTAGTGGGCTCGTATGCCAAAAAGATTTAAAAAAAAAACAAGAAAAGGCTCCATATGTTAAAAAAAAAAATTGGCAGCTTTTTTTGCAGTAGCAGAGAACAGGAAATTAAGTGCATGCCCATCAATTAGGAAATGGCTGAACAAATTACATTAATGTAATGGAATTACATATATATGATGAGGGGGATAGTTTCAGAGAAACTAGGCAAGACTTATATAAATGGATACAAAATGAAGTAAACAGAACCAAGAGAAAAATTTATATAATAACAACAACCTAGGAGCCTAAAGGCATAGTCCTAAAGCTAGAAGGGATACCAGAGGTCATCTAGTCCATGGTAGTACAAGTAATACTGTCCCTATTTTACAGATGCGGAAATCCAGACTCATGAAAGAGGTCTTGACCTATTTAAAATTAAAACTGTTCTCAGTTAACAAGCATTTTTTTCCCCTTCCCCTTCCCTCAAAGAAAAACAAAACCCTTATAACAGTTATGAATAGCCAAGCAAAACAAATGCCCACATCAGCCAAGTCGCAAGATATGTAACTCATTCTGCACGGTTAGTCTCTCTGTACCGCTATAAGGAAGTAGGTAACATTCTTCATTTTAGGTGCTCTGAAATTAGGGTTGGTCACTGTATTGGTCAGAATTCTCAAGTCTTTCAATCTGTCCATTTTTATAAGTTGTTACAATGTCATTCATTATCTCGGGTCTGTCTACTTCATTCTGCAGTTTATATGTCTTTTACCTACTTTGTCTTACCTTATAGCACAACAATATCCCATTACATTCATATACCATAATTATTTAGGTTACTTGACTTGAAAGTTAGAGCCAGAATTCAAATCTCAGTCTTCTGACATCAAGCACAGGAGTTGATGTTTTTTCCATTACTTTTTCCCCTAGCTTTCTTCAAACATGAACCTCCTCCTGCCCCTCCCCCTGCTGCTAGTTCCTCGTCTCTCCCGTAAACAATTACCTGGTACATAATGGGGGTCTGGTGTATTTGCACACCACTGCAGCTTGCTAAGATGGTATCTCTACTTGTAGGGATGTAGAGGAATCACGACTACAGCATGCATGGACATTCTGTAACTACACTTACCCTTTTCACATAATCACTTTCCCCATCCCAGTTTTGATATACTGCAGGTCAGCACAAGAAATTAAATGGGAATTTGGGGGGAGTTTATTGGAAGCCTCAGATGATACATGAAGGCCAATGCAAATGACAGAAAAAAGTTTAGAAACTCAAAAATGCATAAAATATATGACTGTAATATCAACATATTTTATCTTTTAATACCATAATAATTCAGATTTTTTTCTCTGCTATGAAGGGAGAGGCAAAAAACTTTATGCAGATTTTCCAGTTTGCAGACACGCCACACCCCAAACCCCCTCAATGTGGAACAGATAACTGTAGTTCTATTTAGCTTACAACATGGTTGGGAGGAGCTTTCTCTTTTTGGCTTGCAGATGAAACTATCCATTTCTACAAATTGGCTTGAGTCAGCTATAATCATTACTTTGCTACATAAGGGAGTGAGGTGATTCCCTTCATTCATGGCTGGTAATACCACGTGAAGAAGAGCCTGAGAATGGGCCTGAGTCTTTGGCTATTTTGTTCAGTCTTTTATCTCGGGTGCAGAATGTGAAGTCTCCCACCTTGGGAATTTCACAATTTGGGATCACAAGCCAAAGTAATCTAGGAGTCGAGGAGTCCAGATTGGGTATTACAGTCATCCCAGCATGGAGTAATCATGGAATGATCTTTGGGACTCCTGCCCAGCAGAAATCAGTGGCTATTCTACCTGTGGATGTAAATTTGATGGGATCAGTGTTGTGCAGGAACTCAGCTAACTTGTGAGCACAATTCATAAACCTCCACCCCCCCACCCAGAGGTCCAGAGATTGAGGCTGCTGTAGGAAAGGTATTATGCCTTCCAGGCGTTAGGGGAATTTCTTCTTCTTCTCTGAATTATACTTTTAACATTTTTTAAGAATTTGAGTTTCCAATTCATTCCCTCTCCTCCCCCCTCCCCCCACTGAGAAGTGAAGCAATATGATATCAATTATACATGTGAAGTCATGCAAAACATATTTCCGTATTAGCTGTGCTACAAAAGAGCAAGAAAAAGCAAGTGTAAAACTGTGTTTCAGTCTTCACTCAGATGTTCATTGGTTTTTTCTTTGAAGTAAATTCTCCTTTATAAAAGCTATCCAAAGTTAACAGTTAAATGGAATTGGAGTGCTAGTTACTGGACTCCTAAAATAGGAGGGCACGGCTAAGGGAGGCTGAGCAGATAGCTTCATATCCCACATTATCGGAGTATCCTAGAAGCTGGGGAGGGAGATGGAGCAGGGGGGCTGACAGAGAGAGGGCCAGAGCAAGTCATTACTTTGTTATGTGATCACACCCGCATCCACACCCACACCCAGACACATATGTATATGTGTGTGTTTGTCCTTCGTTGCCAAAGAAGACCCTGCCATCAGAGAAATGGTGACATGACTTGCACTTGACTTTGTTTTGAGTGAGGGAGGGCTGTGCAGGTCACCAGCCTCACTTCTCCTCCAGAGCCATCTGAATCCAGTGACCAGATATTCACCAGGATGACTGGAAATGACCCAGGATGAGGCAATTGGAGTTAAATGACTTGCCCAAGGTCACACAGCTAGTGAGTGTCAAGTGTCTGAGGTGAGATTTGAACTCAGGTCCTCCTGATTCCTGCACTGGTGCTCTATCCACTGCACCACCTAGCTGCCTCACATGTGTGTATACACACACACACTCACATGTATGTATGTATGTATATTTCCATGTATGAGTATTGTTTCCTGAGATGGTAAGGTGGTTGAAGGTAGGGGCTGTTTTATTACATCTTTGAATTTTTAGCATTTGGCACATAGTAGGTACTTAATATATGTTTACTGATGGATTATATTATTGCTAATTGGATATGGATGAGAGTCAAGAATGTACAGAAGTACAGAAATAACTCTAACATCTCATAACCCTAAGAAGTTGGATTTTTTAAAAGCCCAGAAATAACCTAACATTTTTGGGCCTCAGAAATTTCTCAAGTCCTCAAAATATGACTGTATTTACATGTTACCAAAGCAAAAGTTAAAAAAAATGAACCAGGCTAGTTATTTATTTTTAGGTAAACTAAAATAACAATGCAGTTGTGCACTCAATTTTTATCAAATATTTTATTCGTTCATATTTATTCAAATAAAATGACAATGCAGTTGTGAATTCTACTGAAACCAGAGGTTTTTAACCTTTTTTTGTATGTGTCATGGGCCTCACTGGCTATATGGTATCTTCTCAGGAATGTTTTTAAATGCATGAAATAAAAGACATAGGGTTAATAAAGGAAACCAATTATCCTGAAATAGTTATCAAAATATTTAAAAGCCAAGTTCACAGACCCAGAGTTAAGAGCCTCTGAATGACATCTAATTGAGTAAAAGCAGCTTCCGTGTAGACACATGTTTATTTAGCATCTCTACACGTGGGAATATTTTGGTGGAAGGGGGCCTTTTCTTGTTCTTGTTAAATATGGCCTTTTACTCATTCTTTCAATATTATTAAATGTATGTGTGCCATAAAATATGTATAATGAAGTCAATGTTGCAGGGATAGTCTTATCTTCTCTGGAATTTCCTGATATTTTGAGGCTTTCATTTCCCATCCTGGTTTTGAGGAAAGAGTTCTTGCATTTAATTTCCTGGGATTTCATAGAAATTTAGAAAAAAGAAAGAGGGAAGGGAGAGGGAGCAAGGTAGAAGAAGAAAGGGGAGAAACAGAAGGCGAAGACAATAAAGAGAGTGGAGAAGAGAAGGAAAGAGAGAAAAAGGGAAGGTGAAGGATCAGGGAGAAGAGGAGAGGAGAGGAAATAGAGAGAGAGAAAGATAAAAAGACAGAGGAAGGAAAAGCGGGTGAGGGGGAAGGAAAAAAGGGCAAAAAAAGAGGAAGAAGGAAGTCATGGTCAAGTGGCTTGGTTTGGTGATTTAATCGTCCCAATAAGTTTCAGACAGTCTCCAAAGTACATAGCCCAGACCTGTAATTCTAAACCTCCATAAACTCAAAATCCTTAATCACTTCTCTCTTCAAACTTTCCTGCCAAATTTGGGGCTTATTAGCTACGGCCATTTTTTGAGAGACAGGACTATAGACAAATGTTAGAATAAATTTTTCTTAAAGAGTAAAAAGTAGATTCCTTACTTTTCTCTCCTTCCCCCTTTCCCCCTCATCTGGAAAAAAGAAACAACACACATAACAAAATAACCCTCAATAACTCCAAATTCCTCAAACCCAGCTGGTGTCACGCTAGCCAAGACAAATTTAAACTTTGGATTGAGACTAAGCAATTGTAGTTTTGGCTTTAAAACAGAGTTTAAAGCAACTGCTGGAAACCTGGAAAGAGCAAATTGTAGGGAAATGCAGGAAAAATGTTAGGAATGGCAATTTGATGGTATACCTAACAGGCAGATGAAGGCACTGATCTCATAGAGCAGAATGCTAGCTGGGATGGTGGGGCTGCTTCTGAAACCATCAGTCAGAGGCATTAGGGGCAGCCATCAACACAGGGTTTCCTTAGATTTGGAGCTTGATTTGGAGCCTCAGAACTCATCTAGTCCTACCAAAGCCCTAATTTGGGGGGGGATTTTGAATTGATTTTGATTTTATTTGTATTGATTTTCTGACTTGAATTGCGGAGCCCAGGCCCAGGGAGCTTAAGCAAATTGCCTGAAGCCACCCACATAATAAATAACACAACCCACGTTTGAACTCAGGTCCTCGGACTCCCAATGCAGTGTGATTTACATCCCAGGGGGAGGACCCTGTGTTGGGCTACAACTGAATTGGGAAAGGATTCAAGCTTCCTGGCTTTTTCTACCATTGATATCACCTTTCCTTTCCAATCCATTCCCAGGATGGTGAGGAGGGATGCCTGATCATACTGGCAAGGGTCTCCTTTCCCCCTGCTCACTGGCACCAAGTTTCAAACTTATATAGAGAGAAACCTGTTGTACTCAATTAGTTGTGCCCAACCCTTCATGTCCCTATTTGGGGTTTTCTTGGAAAAGATTTGAAGTGGTTTGCCATTTTCTTCTCCAGCTCATTTTATAGGTGATAAAATTGAGGTAAAAGAGGTTTTACCCAGGGTCACAGAGGTGGTTTGAGGTCAAACTGAACTCAGGTCCTCCTCACTCCAGGGCTCAAACTCTATCCACTGTACTAGCTAACTGCCCCGGTAGAGGGAAATAGGTAAATTGAAATCACTGCCTGGCTTTGTATGAAGGCACGTAATGTCCTGCTGTATTTCTGGCACTTATGCGACTTGTGGTGACTTGTGTTCTACTGTTTGTACCGAATGGACAATGTCTTCATGCAGTAGAGGGCTGGCAGAGAATGAACGGACAGAGGATGTCTCTTTCCTTTGCTCAGAAGAGAATGGCCATTCTCTTGAGTCTAGAAAACAATGGCATCTAGATCTTCTCAGTCTCAGAGATGTGGAAATGGCAGATTATAATTTTTTTTTTAACAAGCAAAGAGTTTCAGATAAGATACAGACTTATAATCGTAAAAGAACTGATTTTTCAGGCATCTGATAGTAGACATTGATAGAGAAACAGAGAATCCTCTTCTTGGGTTACTAAGCAAGGGACCTGGATGGAGAATAGATTGGATTTGAGCTAGATCAAGTAAGAGAATCACTAAAAACTACTCCCAAAAGTAAACTCTGTATCCTTTCTACATACCTGTCACTTCCCAATTTAATAGAGACATACATATATGTATGTGCATTTATGTGTATGTGTCTGTGTGTGTACATGTATACACACACAAATTATTCTCACTTCCTGCAGGGAAATATTTACCTCTGAGCTCAAGACTGGCCTGGATGTCATGATTTATTATATGAAAGGGTACAGGAGATTAGAAGGGATTATATTCTCAAAGCCTGTACATAAATAATAATAGCTGATTAGTACATTACATACCATGCACATAGTAAATTAGGAAAAATTAACTTTATGTTTACACTTTGTTTTATGAATGCTTTTATTTGATCTGTACAAGAGGCCTGTGAAGTAAATAGTATAAGGACTAGCATTCAGGGTTTGCAGGTTGGAAATCTGCAGAGGAAACTGACATAGAAGCTCATGAAAAGTTCTACCACCATCAGATCAAGACCTGCTCTGCAACTTTAGGTCTCAGAGGGCTGGCTGGGGAACTGAAAAGTTAAGTGACTTCCCCAGGGTCATCCACCCAAAACTAGGCACAGGCAGGACTTGAACCCAGGTCTCCCTGGTTCAGAAACCAGCTCTCAACTATGCTGAATCTTGGAGGCTGGAGCTGTGAAGTTATTCACAGGTATTATTTGACAGGTAAGCCTTGGAATGTAGGGGTCTTGGTACCAGAGCTGGGGCTCTTTCTTCTACCCCACTGTGGCTGTTCCTTAGCTCCTTCACCAAATTCTTGGGAGGGATTTGGGTGGAATATCCCTCTTCATAGATCTATACTTTCCCCACATGAAGAGAACTGAAGTTGCTACCATTCCCCTTTAAGTGGACCTATCTTTCCTATGCTGACCTCACGTACTCCTAACTGCCAATAATCAGCTCCAGCAAGGCTTCATTTTACTCACCCTGCCCCTGCCCCCATCTTCTTCCTGACAGGCACTTTTACCCTCCCAAGTCCCATCCAGTTCTGGAACCCTAAGCCAATTACTCCTGCCACTGCTATCAGAAAGGGCTGGTGATTCCACATAGCTCAGCATTCCCTATAAGAGATTATCTCCCCCCATTAGAACAGAAACTTGAAGGCAGGGACCAGCTTTGCGTTTGTATGTTTAATCCCTAGCATTAAGCACATTGCTTGGCACAGTGTCTAATAAATGCTCTTTCATTCGTTTATTTATTGCATACATTCGAGTCCTTTAGACATCAGATTGTAGCCACAATGACTCTCCATGCCAGGGAGGGGAACCCGCGTGCTCCTGCGGCTTTGAGCCTGCAGGTTCCTGACTCCTGAATACTCTCCTCTCTCACTTTAAACCAGGGGTTCATGACCTGACGTCTGCGAACACGACTTTTAAAAAATGTTTTGATTGTATTTCAGTACAATTGATTTCCCTTGAAACCCAATGAATTTTCTTTTATGCAGTTAAAAACATGATTCTGAGAAGAAGTCTATGGGCTTCACCAGAATGTCAAAGGGGACCATAACACAAAAAAAGTTAAGATCTCCCTTTTGCAAGCTACTTCCGGCCTTGTGGATGGCAATTCTACAGGTTGTTTTTGTTGTTGCTTAAAAGAACTCCTTTCAGGAATTCAAGCTGCTCAGAGGAATAAATGTAAATAGAGGCCTCTATCACCTACTTTTATGTTATTAAAAGTTGAAAAGCAAACTTTGCTAGAGATTGAACAAAAACACCTGAGTGCCTTCAGTGACTGAGTTACATACTCTGTCCATCAAGGGCAATTCTTCAAGTTGGGCATCTAAAGCCATTCCAGTTGGGCAGACAGCTACCTCTAATACTAGAATAGTAATTGCTGCAAATATGTGGATATGACCTTTCAAATGAACTCAGAAGTTCATTTTAATTTCAAGGCAACCCTTATGATCTTCTAGGTCATCTGTCCCTAAAGCTTCTATAGGGATCTCAGACAGGACAGTTGGGTACCTCAGTGGGTAGAGTGCTGAACTTGCAGTTAGGAGAAAATGAGTTTAAATACTGCTTCTCTAGCTATGTGATCCTCATAAGATATTTGACTTTTTATTCATTTATAAGACTTTTATCATCTTATAGTCTTCATCAGCAAAATGGGGATAATAGCATCTACCTCACAAGGTTATAAGGACGAAGGGAGTTATGCACAGGAAGCACTTCGCAAACTTTAATGCAGTTAAATAAGTGTTTTCTATTTTTATTTTTGTGGATGGCAGCAGTAGTAACTGTTCTAGCATACCGTTTAGTGGTTTTGACATCTTTTCAGACAAACAAGGTCAAGGGTTCAGAACTTACCTCAATTGTCCCTCGAATCCTCACTGATTAAATAATTGGAGAATTGAGTGAAGGACTGAATCTCATTCAAGAATTGGATGAATCTAAAGAACTAGATGTGATTTGCCCTAAAACTCCCAAATCGCTGTTTATGCAGGCAAACCAGCAGATGGCAAAATGTGGATTCAGCAAAAAGATTCTAGAAATACTTAACAAAACTAGTATTGACTGCAAGACGCTTTGATGTATCAGAGGATAAAGAATGTACAAGAGAACAAAAAACTACTCCAATTGGCCAAAATCCCCCTGAATTGTATGGAAAAAGTGAATTTACTGGAGAATAAAGGGGACAGATATTTTTAGAGAACTACAAGAAAATGGTGAATTGTTGCATATAGTAAGAGCAAAAAATTAACATGAAGCAAGTCTGGGAAAGTATTGCTAAAAAAAAAATTTTAATATCAGTGGAACCATAGACACTGAAAAGAAACTGGCCTAGGGACATGAGGCAGCTAGGTGGCACAGCGATGATGGTGCTGGGCCTGCAGTCAGGAAGATCTGTGTTCAAATCCAGCCTCAGACCCTTTCGAGCTGTGTGATACTGGGCGAATCAGTCTCTCTCTTTTTTTTTGCCTCCATTTCCTCATGTAAAATGGAAATAATAATAACATCTACCTCCCAGGGCTACTGTAAGGATCAAATGAGTTAATAATTGTAAAGCACTTGCTTAACACAGTGACTAGCACATAGTCAGTGCTATATAAATGTTACCTATTTCTAATAATAATTTACATAGGCAAAATGAAGGGTTTGATTTTGACTTGCAGCAAGTCCATCACTACATATAACTTGAGTTGGTCCAACAGTACATCTACCTTGGATAGGCAGACTGGAAAAGAAGAGAGCAGGATGGATCTTATTGGGGAAACTGTGTAGCATTTGCAATATTCCCCAACATGAAAATTCATCTCTTAAAAAATTATTGATGTCTTTTATTATTTTATACTGCAGTTATTTTCTATTTTCCCCGCTCTAAACTCATCCATGGAACCCTCCTTTATAACAAAGCAAAACCATTAAGCAAAAATAACCCAACAGAGCAACTGTATCTGATATTATATGTGACTCTTAATCCCCTAATGAGAGAAGTATTTTGTCTATTATCTGGGCCCAAGATAAGTCATTGTATTTAATCTAAGTTTGTTTGTATTTTAATCTTTTTTCACCTAAATTATAGTAGAAATTTGGTGTGTGTGTATATGTACATACATGTATATATATATATGTGTATACATACACATATATTTGTTCTTTTAAAATCCATCTTTTTAATAGCAAAATTCTCCCACTTATTTCATATGGTGGCAAATCATGAAATACCCACAATCTCCAAATGACTCAAAATTGTAGGTGACCAGAAGAATAGTGGAAAAACCCATGATGGCTGTAAATGCATGAAAGTATACTACTACAGATGGTCTACATGCAAGGAGAGGCCAAGAACTGATATACTCAAGAACATGTATAATCTGAAAAGGAGATAGGCTAGTCAGAGAGCAAAAACAAGAGATCACAGATACATCACCTAAGTGATACTGACTGATGATATTCATGAAATGTTAAAATAAGGCCTAGGGGAAAGTCTCCACTATGATGCACAGAGCTTCTATGGAAGTGCCTGAACAAGCATCACACACTGTTAGAAGGTACCGACAGGTTGTGATGTACATTAAGGGAGCCAGTGAGATGGCAGACCCACTGAAGTACTGATTTAGTCTAAATCAGTTTTTACTTTTTTAAATTTACTTTTTATTTTTTTTCTCAGTTATATGTAAAACAAAATTTTTGACATTCATTTTTTAAAAATTCTGGGTTCAAATAATTAACTCTTTTTAGTAGCTGTTTTAAGCTACCGGCTCATCATGAGTTCTGGTCAAATAAGTTATATCCTAACTTTCCATATAAAGTTTTTACCTAGACAGTTCTCCCTTACTCTATGCTACTGCAAATTTTTTTAAGCCTAAACCTCAGACTTTACATTTATCTCTGTTAAACTTCATCTTGGTTTCAGCAGCCATCACAGTGAAAGAATCTTAGATCAAGGAATTCATGAGGATGATCGCTAAAAATTCTTTAATGGCACCGTGGGCAGTAAATCATTACCCAGTTATGTTATAAATACATTTTTCCTCTGTGACAACAAGCATGTGTGAAGTGCTAAGGCTTGTTTCTGGTGATCTGGAGTTCTGGGGGACAAAAGTTATCATTGTAGTTATTGTAAGCACTTGGTGAATAAATCTAAAGAATATTAAGACTAATATATAAAATTACCCTGGGGCTTCACAACATTTTTTTTTTTTTTGGTTGTTGAAAGAGTCTAGAGCAAAAAAAAAATGTTAGGAACTACTTCTTTAGGTCAAATCTATCTTTGGAACTGATTTGTTTCCACCTCAGGGGCAACTCCCCTATGCAAATGTATTTGGGTCAAAGTGGGCAAATTCCTCTCACACAGCATTTTATTCTAGATAGCTAACATTAGGGCAATGAAAACTATCCTGCAGTTTCTTTGAGTAAGCCTGGAAGTCTCAGGGTAGGTTCTGCTCACCTTTGTTTTCTATTCCTGCAGGTACATACAAATTCCTGCTCTCTATCAGGTATACTATCTTCCAGAAGAAAGATGGAAAACATTGAACATGGTCACCTTTGTTTTCCATTCCTGCAGGTATACACAAATTCCTGCTCTCTACCAGGTATACTGTTTTCCAGAAGAAAGATGGAAAACATTGAACGTGGTGGGCACCAAACATCACACAGAAAAGAAATTTAATAAACCTTAGTAGATAACAAAAGTTTACCAATGGAGGAGCCATGTGAAAGTCAGCTGTGTGTGCAGTAATAGTATCAACCAGAGTCAGACGCAACTGAAAAACTACTCACCACCAACCAAATTAGAACAAAGCAAAGAACAACATCAGATCAGAAGAAAGGATAAAAATCAAGATGGTGGAATAGAAAGACTCACATATGCTAGCTCCGAATCCACAGCCCATAAATTTCCTGTAAAAAGAACTCCCCACAAATTCTGGAGCAGTGGAACCCGCGCAGAAACACAGTGGAAGAGATTTCTGTTCCACAGAGCCCTGGAAAGCCGTCCACAGGGGTCCATCACCCTCTGGATGCGGAGCCCACCCCTGAGCTGCCCTGGCCACGTGGCCCCAGAGGACCCGACCTGAACAGGCTTCAGGGACGGAACCTCCGGTGCGTCGATCCCTCTGCCCACAGGTGCTCCAGGTCAGTGAGAGAGAATTCTGGGCTGGCTGAGAGGGGAGTGGGGTGTCTCCGTGGCTTGGGCCCCCCGGGAGGCAGCAGCAGAGGCAGCGGCGGCCTGGGACTCCCCAAGCAGGCAGGAGCTCCATTACCCAAGGTCTCTGCATAAAGCCCCTGAGGGAACTGAGCTGGGAGGTGGCCCTGCCCCCACCCAAGCACCAGAATTTAAGCTCACATTGAATAGTAGCCACTCCCACCACAGAAAGCCCTGAGGCTGGGAAGCAGCATTTGAATCTCAGACCCCAAGCACTAGCTGGGCGGATCTCAGCGGGGGTGGAGAGGAATCTCAGAAGTCAAGTAACTGGCTGGGAAAATGCCCAGAAAAAGGAAGCAAAATGAGACCATAGAGAGCTACTTTCTTGGGGAAGAGATGTTCCTTCCTCCCATCATTTCTGATAAGGAAGTACAATGCTTGCCATCAGGGAAAGATGTGGAGGTCGGGGCCTCTCTATCCCAGACATCCGAGGTGGATGTCCAGTGGGCTCAGGCCATGGAAGAGCTCAAAAAGGATTTTGAAAATCAAGTTGGACAGGTGGAGGAAAAACTGGGAAGAGAAATGAGAGAGATGCAAGAAAAGCATGAAAAATGGGTCAATACCTTGGTAAAGGAGACCCAAAAAAATGCTGAAGAAAATAACACCTTGAAAAATAGGCTCACTCAATTGGCAAAACAGGTTCAAAAAGCCAACGAGGAGAAGAATGCTTTCAAAAGCAGAATGAGCCAAATGGAAAAAGAGGTTCAAAAGTTCACTGAAGAGAATAGTTCTCTCAAGATTAGAATGGAACAGATGGAGTCTAATGATTTTCTGAGAAACCAAGAAATCATAAAACAAAACCAAAAGAATGAAAAAATGGACGAGAATGTGAAATATCTCATGGGAAAAACAACTGACCTGGAAAATAGATCCAGGAGAGACAATTTAAAAAGTATGGGACTAACTGAAAGCCATGATCAAAAAAAGAGCCTAGACATCATCTTTCATGAAATTATCAAGGAAAACTGCCCTGAGATTCTAGAACCAGAGGGCAAAAGAAGTATTGAAGGAATCCATCGATCACTGCCTGAAAGAGATCCAAAAAGAGAAACTCCTAGGAACACTGTGGCCAAATTCCAGAACTCCCAGGTCAAGGAGAAAATACTGCAAGCAGCTAGAAAGAAACAATTCCAGTATTATGGAAATACAATCAGGATAACACAAGATCTAGCAGCTTCTACATTAAGGGATCGAAGGGTGTGGAATAGGATATTCCAGAAGTCAAAGGAACTAGGACTCAAACCAAGAATCACCTACCCAGCAAAACTGAGTATAATACTTCAGTGGAAAATATGGTCTTTCAATGAAACAGAGGACTTTCAAACATTCTTGATGAAAAGACCAGAGCTGAAAAGAAAATTTGACTTTCAAACACAAGAATGAGAAGAAGCATGAAAAAGTAAACAGCAAAGAGAAGTCATAAGGGACGTACCATAAGTGAACTGTTTACATTCCTACATGGAAAGACAATATTTGTAACTCTTAAAAAGTTTCAGTATCTGGGTAGTTGGTGGGACCACACACAGATGTACACACACACACACGCACATGTACATGCACGCATGCACACACACATACACACATGCACGCACACACAGAGACAGAGAGCACAGAGTGAATTGAATAAGATGGGACCATATCTTAAAAGAAATTAAGGTAAATAGTGAGAGAGAAATGTAGTGGGAGGAAAAAGGGTGAAATGGAATGGGGTAAATTATATCTCATTCAAGAGGCAAGCAGGAGACTTTTTAGTGGAGGGAAAAAGAGGACAGCTGAGAAAAAAAACCAAGAAGTTTACCCTCATCACATTTGACTAAAGGAAGGAATAAAATGCACACTCATTTTGGTATGAAAACCTATCTTACAGTACAGGAAAGTGGGGGAGAAGGAGATAAGCAGGGAGGAAGGGATGATGGAAGGGAGGGCAATGGGAGGAGGGAGCAATTGGAAGTCAACACTCAGGGAGGGACAGAATCAAAAGACAGAATAGAAACAATGGGGGGCAGAATAGGATGGAGGGAAATACAGTTAGTCTTACACAACATGACTGTTATCGAAGTCATTTGCAAAACTACACAGATATGGCCTATATTGAATTGCCTGCCTTCCCAAAGGGAACGGGTGGGGAGGGAGGGATGAGGAGAATTTGGAACTCAAAGTTTTAGGAACAACTGTTTGTATTGTTGTTGCTACTAGGAAATAAGAAATACAGTTAATGGGGAATAGAAAGTCATGTGGCCCTACAGGACAAAAGAGAAGATGGGGACAAGAGAAGGGAGGGATGATAGAAGAGAGGGCAGATTGGTGATAGGGAAAATTAGAATGCTTGGTGTATTGGGGTGGGGGGAGGGGATAAATGGGGAGAAAATTTGGAACCCAAAATTTTGTGAAAATGAATGTAGAAAGTTAAATAAATAAATTTATATTAAAAAAAAAAAGGACAAAAATGAGAAAATGGCGCAGCAGATTTAATGAGACTTGTCCAAGTGAGCCATTGGTGCTTTAAAAATGGAAGAGACGTTGATTTGGTTAATCATCATAAAAATTTAACTTATATAAAAGCAATCGCCCTTATCAAGAAAGCCAGAAAAGCTCAGAAACAGCCTTAGTCAGCAAACTTGTCATTTCCTTTGTGGGAGCATAGATTTTGAACTGGAAGGGACCTTAACAGCCATCAAGTCCAACCCCCTTGGTTCTATAGTTGAGGAAAGTGAGACAAAGCAAAGTGAATGACTTGAGCAGTCACACAGCTTGAGGCAGGATTTGAATCAGGTCTTTCTGATTCCCAGTTCAGTGCCCTATTTACTACACCAGTTAAGACCAAGTTCACATAGCACCTCCTTCATGAAGCCTTCTCTGAATCCCCCCTATTAATAATGATTCTTCTCTCACCAGACTATATGAAGCATTTGGTTTACTTTTCTCTTATGTATTCACCATGTGTGATGGAAGAGTTCCTTGTGTGAGAAAGGAGTATAATACAACATATGCAAATCACTAGAACACAGCATTATGCAGGGTGTTTCAAAAGTCTTAATGCACTTTAACGTTTTAATTGCTTAAAATTGTACTGAGACTTTTGGACACCCTGTACATATGTCATGGGGATGCAAGGCATTAGAGAAGTGCACATCAGCAGAGTACTTCCCAGGTGGGCTTGTCAAGGAGAATGAATGGGTAACAAGAGGTCACCTAGGAACATAAAGGAGGCTGTCTGTCATCTGCTCCATGTTCTTTCCCTCTAATCTCCTGGATAGAGTACTGAGCCTGGAGTCAGGAAGACTCATCTTCCTGAGGTCAAATCTGGTCTTCGACGCTAACTAGCTGTATAATCCTGGACAAGTCACTTAATCCTACTTGCCTTCATTTCCTCATCTGGAAAATGAGGCAGAGAAGGAAATGGCAAATCACCCCAGTATCTCTACCAAGAAAATCCCAAATGGGATCACGAAAAGTCAGGCAGGACTAAAACAACTGAACAATTGAAGTTTACAAAGTGCAGGCACAACAAAGCTGGGAGTTTGGTTTTGCATTATCCCCATGTTACAGATGAGGAAACCATGGCTAAGAGATATTAAGTGACTTGTCCAGGATCACATAGCTGGTAAGCCTTGAAGACCAACTTTGAAGCAGGTTTTCCGGACTCCAGGCTGGTACTCTGTCCACTGCTACATCTCCTCCCTCCCTCTATGGCTGATGTTGGATTCTTTCTGGCAGTGTCATGTAGGGTCATCTTTTTATTGGCTTGGGAACCAGGTTTTAAGTCAATGAAATATTATAAATGTTTCCAGAATAGTGGAAATACTATGTACAAACTAGCCTATTCATGAACAATCAGTGTTCTAGAGGACAGACTAAATTTCAAAGCATTTGAGAAACATTCCTGTTTTCAAGGCAATGACTTTATTTTGGGGCACAGTTTTAATTAATTTTTATCCTAGATACTTTATTTTAAAATTTCAAAAGTATTTATAATAAGTACATCCCCATTTCTACAATCAAGAGGTAGACTAGATGATTTCAAAGGTCTTTTCTAGCTGTGACAATCACCTGTGATTTAAGGTGACTTTGTTTAAGTCTTTGTTCAAAAGAGTGATGAGTAGGAATTGGGAGACCCAAGGGTGAATCCTGACTCCATGCTAATAGGCAGTACGACCTCCCAAAGCTGCCTCACCTCTCAGAATCTTAGCTTTCTCTTTTATCAGGTGAGCACATTAATAATGCCTCCCTTAGAAAGTCACAGGGATGTTATAAGAATCAAATTAGATAACCTAGCTTTAAAAAGCTAGAAAGATGATCCAGTTATAATGAATTAATCAATAATGGTTCTCAATAAACTTAAGAGTCTGTGCCTGTGTTGGTATTTTGTTCTGCATAGCATTTATATCATGTGCCTTCCTTTCAACAACCCTCTAAGATGGTCACATAAAAATGATCATTCCCATTTTTTACAAATGAGGAAAATGAGATTTAAGCAACATGCCTAGTAACACACAAAACTAGTAAATGTCTAAAATAGTATTTGAATGAAGGTCACCTGACTCCAAACCTCAGGGGTGAGGAACCTGAGGCCTGGAGGCCACATGTGGCCTTCTAGGTCCTCAAGTGTGGCCCCCTGACTGAATCCAAACTTCACAGAGCTTGTGGTCTATTCTATCCTTCACAGAGCTCTATCCACTAGGCTACACTGCTTCCTTTATATAGTAGTTGATGGTTGCCGTTCTCATTAGAGAGAGCAGAAGTAAAACACACAAACACAATCTTCAGTCTTCATTTTACCAGGCTCTCCAAACACTCCAATCTAATGTGAGTGTTAATATGACATATTAAAGTGCTAACAGTCCTAATGATGAATCGGTTAAATTTCACAAACCTTCTTTTGAACAGAATTAAATATCTATTACCTGCCAATTGCTGATGAACATCAGAGTTGTATTACAGCACAAAATACTTGGAGGAATATGAGAAAAGTGAAAGAAATAACCCAGAGAGAGCTCAGGAAAAGCACACCACTTTGCCCCAACTTAACTCACCTGTGATCCGCATTGTTTTTCTGCCTTCCATTCCACAGTCTTCTGCTCACAGCAGAAGGAGGAGGAGAGGAAGGGAGGGGTGGGGGAGGCAGCGAGGGCAGGGGAGGCAAGTTCCTTTTGTCCCTCCTGAAGCTGGGGGTCCGGCTCCATTCCTCCTCTACTTCTCCTTCATGTTTGAAAGTTCGCCTAGGTTTGGGCAGTGGGTTGATGAATGGCTTTGCGGGGGACGCCTGTGATCCCTTGTAGACATTCTCTAGACTCTGGTCCCATGGCCTCCTGCATGACCCTTTTATCTCCTCCACAGTCTCAGATGGGGGCTCCTTTGCTTCTAAGTCCAAGTTAATGAGTCTCTTGCTAAGTTCGGAGCCACACACACCGCCATGAAGCCCCTCATCTGCTCTCTCTGGCAAGCAGTGAGGTGAGTAATAAGTACCTGGTAACTGGGGATGCAAGTCTGCAGCTCCCTCCTTCAACACCTGCTCCAGTTTCTTCACTTGCTTTAGCACTGACTGGCTATCTTTCTGAACCTTTGGTTTCCCCAACTTCTTCTCTCTCAGGCCGGCAATGCTAAGATTCAAATCTCCATCCCTCCCAGTCAGGTCTTGCCTTCTTCTCTCTGTGCCCTGCCCCCTGACATTTGTGTTCCCTACATCTCTTTCATTTTCCTTGCTATTGGGTCCCTGGGCTGGCACATTCTTAGCTCCAACCTTCTTTATCGGCACACTGTCTCTACTTACTTTCTCTGTGACACAAGAGGCCTTGTACTCCCCCTGGCTTCCCTGCCCATCTTCCTTCTTGCCTATCAGGGGAGTTGACAAGTCCTTCTTTCCTTCCCATTCAGAAATCTTGTCCTTTATGCTAAGAGAATTGTGTCTAGCGTTGGCCCTCCCTGTGGGGCGGGGGTTCTGCGTGATGCTCCCTTGCCTCTTCATAGCTCGGCTGCCTTCCTTGGAGTTAAGATCCACAGCTGGGTCACTGATGAGCATTTTGGGGCTAAGCATGTTCTGAGGAAAACAGTCAAGTCCTGGCCCCAGCATCAGACCGTTTAGTGGTTCTAGTGGACTTCTTCGAGTGGTTAGATCCTAATCAGTCTCTAGGAAAGGACCAGAGTGGTTGGGGACACCCAGAGAAGCGTAATTGCTGGAGGCCGTGAAGAAGCACCTTCCCTGTTCTTCTACTGCCTTTGGACTTGCAAGCTTGACCCTGCACAGCAAAGACAAACATCAGTAAGGGCAGCCATCCTCATTGTCTCATTCTTGGTTTAAGTCACTGAAAATTGTCTGGGCCTATGAATGTTTGGTATTTGTATCCCTAGAACAGTGCCTGGCATAGGGCATCCACTTTAACAAATGCTTGTTTAACTGAACTGGTTTAAATTGGATTGGATGAGATAGGTCAGGTGTCAATCACCAACATTAAGCCAGTTTTATTTACCACTCTGAGTTTTTCTTATTTGGTATTTTTTTTCTCCCTATAAGGACAGGGCTGTTTGGAGGAAGAGAGAGATTGTACTGGTTTGTTTAAACTTCTAATAAAGGGGTTTGGATGCTGCTCTGATCCATGTGGTGGACCATTTTATGGGTTATTTAAAGATGGAAACAGTACTCCAAGAGTGGAATGCTGACCTGATTCAAGTGGGAAGAACTAGGGTTACTGCACCAAGAACCAAATTTTAGTAGGTTGTGCATGACTACACATGTATAAGGGGCATCATCTTGCTTGCCTTCTCAATGGAGGGAGAGAATTTGGAATTCAAATTTTAAATGAATGTTTTTAAAAAATAAACATAAAGAATCAAATTTTTGGCCTGGTCCATAAAATATCTATATGGATCCAAAATCTTTTGACCTTAATGGTTAAAGTTTTGAGACGTTCATAGGAGTTCTAGGAATTGTCCTGAAAAGAAAATGGTCACAGAAATAGAACATGCAGATTTCAACAGTTTTGAAATTACTTTCATAAGAAATAATAAAATATTAGGCTATGGTATAAGATTCATTTCTGCTTTTTCAGTGCAATAGGGTCTCCCACTAGTAATGTCTATGAAGATATAATGGCATCCATTGTGTTACAGCCAAAAATGTATACAGAGGCTGCTCTCCATATATGTCACTGATAAAGATGGAACTCTAGCTAAGATTTGGAATTGGGTTAGAATCCAGACTCTGCTTCTTACTGTATGTTTGCGACCTTGGGTAAGTCACATAACTAACTGCTCTGCAGCTCAGTTTCCTCATAGCGAAAATGTGAGGAACTGGAATATGTAATCTTGGATGTCATCAATCTTTGATGTAATCTTTGATAAATCCTATGATTCACTAAATAACATGTTCATTCACTATTCCCCAGGCTAGTCTTGAGAAAGTAGACCTTTCTGCTCTGAGTAGGGCACTGAGCATCCAAAAAAGTGTGTTGCTGAACTCAGCTCCTGAACGTAAATTAAAACGTGGAAATGCGCATACTTTGTCATATTTTGCTCAAGCCAAAGCAGATGGTCTTAATTTAAATAAATGACTGGTCTTCAGAACAAAAACACAGTGTATAAATGAATGAGGCTAATTGTTCTAGCCTCACCAGGTACAGAAGCTGAATTTTAGACTCTGGCCATATTCACCAACATTGGCAGCAAACAATCACTGAACACCAATTGCGTGTAGGAAACTGAGGTTATAAAGAAGTAAACAGTCAGTCCCTTATAGTCAAGGAGTTTACAACTTGGGTAGACCAAACATATATTAAATAAATGTTAAAGAATAACACAAATATGCCAGTGCTAAGTGCTAGATTTTCAGCAAACAATATTTGTCTGTACCTCTTGTGTATATTGGTAGTCTATGATTCTGTAAATAACTGTTTCCTGGCCTCTTGTTTCTGGAACCCTACATTCCCATGGAGGGATATGGCCAGGGGCACAGCTCTGATGGTGCAGTCAGGAAGACCTGAGTTCAAATCTGGCTTTAGACACTTATTAACTGTGATACTAGGTAAGTCACTTAACTCTCTTTGCCTAAGTTTCTTCATTTGTAAAATGAGCTGGAGAAGGAAATGGCAAAGAAAAATGGCACTCCAGTATCTTTGCCAAGAAAAACCCAAATGGGATCATGAAGAGTTGGACACAGCTAAAAAATGACTGGACAACAGTCAGCCTCCCACACAATGGAAATATAGCTACTGAGGGGACAAATGCTCAACAAACTTGCAGAATCTTAGAGGGTATCTAAGGGAAGGGATATGATGTATGAGGAAGCAATAGAAGAGGTGGAAGAATGGGATGTGTACCAAAAAATATCTAGGGGGTCCTAGCAGCGTGTATGAAGTACCAATTGTGTCAGAATCAATAAATGCCCGGAGTCAATTAAGTACCTACTATGTGAAAGGCACTTTGCTAAGCACTTTACAAATATCTCATTTGACCCTTACAACAGCCCTTCCAGGTAGAGGCTACTATTGGTCGCATTTTACAGTTGAGGAAATTAAGGCAGACAGAAGTTAAATGACTTGCCCCCGGTCAAACAATTATAAATATCTGAGGTCAAATTTGAACGCAGATCTTCCTGACTCCAGGCCCAGTGCTTTATCTACTACATCGTGTAGCTGACCAATGTAGTACACATGGTAACTTCAAATTAAAACACAACAATGGAAAATATGAATAAGAATGCAATATGACGACACCTATTTCTTTCCCCGCTCTGCAACTCCCTTTGTGGAAATACTACTCATTTTTTATCAGGCCCAGTTCTAGGTTGCCTCCTAGTACTTTGCTGGTACTTCTATTACGTACTTTCTATATTTTATTATATACCATTCTCCACTATGGTGGAGATTTAATTTAATAAAATGGTAAGATCCTTTAGGATGAAAAACTATTTCTTATTCATCTTTATATCTTCCAGTGCTGACTGCAGTGGGTGAAAGACAAAACATACCTTGCTCATGACAGACACATACAAATTTGTAGATTTGAAATACTGATCAGATCAGGTTTGATTAAATTAAGGACATGGAGAACAAGAAGATGATTCACAAGATGTTTAAAAAGGTTTAAAATGCTCAGAATCAATAAGGCAAACTAAATGTTTACACCAAAAATGTTTAAAAAGGTAGGAAATCAGATTTATGAAATTAAAGGGAGTGGGATTATTTTGCCTGGAATTGAGAAGGCAAGTAGGACATGGGAAGAGGTCAGGATTCTGGTCATTTTAAACTCCCAAAAGGAAAAAAACGTTCTCACTTGTTAACAAGTTTGTTGTTCGACTTTTCTGTCTGGCTGTTGCTCCTGGTCTCAGTTATCCTGCTAGCTGTCATCCTCTCAGCTCTAGGCACAACCACAAGTCACCGAGGGTAGACACAAAGAGATACGGACTCAGGGAGAAACAGGGATTGGGGTCTTTTTCAATCTCTACTGGAAGGGTCATCCAAGGACATCATGTCCACTGACAAAGAACTGAAGATGGAGTTTTGAATGTGCAAGTACAGACAATGAGGGTCAGGGCTATGATTTGAACTCAAGTCCTCTGACTTCAAATCCCCTTCCCAAAATGAGTGACTGACCTATATTTTATGACCAAAGTCATCAAAAGACCAGTTTAAAAACAAAACAAAAAAACTCAAAACAAACCAACCTTAGGGCTCAGAGAGTAAATATCACTCTAGTTTGTCTCTTTGCCAGGTTCTCTAAAAAATCATTTTACTGAGTTGAAAGCCCCTAATTAGAACAGCAGCAGCCCATTTAATAAACAAACCATTATGATGAAAGCAAATTTATCACCACAGGGATAATCTCCCATTTTGCTGACATTGGCTGGCATCAACTTGACATACTTCCTTATCTTCTGTAGTTAAAAACAACCACAAAATCCCCCAAACCCAAAACCTCCAAGCGACACAATCAGCCTCCCAGAATTTCAACACACAGGAGACAAACAGCATCATATGGCTACACTAGAGAAACTTTAGGAGCTGATGCTCCTGAGTTCTGGAATTGTCTGAGTTTTACTTAGATGTGAAATAACAGTACTATGGTACCCATGCTGATCCCGAAAGAGCAGTTAACCTTAAGTTCATTGGCAGACAGCGATCTCATTACATTCAGGTCTCAACCCAAACGGATCGGAGAGAAAATCTGATTAAATTTCATGATGTATGATTCAGTAGTCGATTCTCTATAGGTTCCTATGGTCTTCTGGAGAGGACACAAAAGTGTTTTTTGACAAAAGGCTTTGTATGGAACATAACTCAGGAGTCCAGAAGGGAGTCAAACAAAAGCACTACACTCAGCATCCTTTGCCTCCAGCTCTCCGTCTCTACCACCCAACATCTGGTTTTTAGTTCCTCTCTACCACCATCATCCAAGCAAGCCTAACCTTTCATGCCTCACGCTTTCTGATCTCTTCCTCAGTGGATCCCCTAGGAGGGTAGTATCAAAGTATCATTAGTCCCTGAACTTCGTTCCCACCCCTGGTCTTCTTAGGAAGGAGGGGATGCCCAAAGAAAAGGGGACATCAAACAAAGGATTATGGTCACTTCTCTTTTCTCTTTCCTAGCCTACCCTACCCACCTTTTTTTTAAAATTTGCCATGTAGGCCAATACTAACTGACCTTCACCTTTGGCAGATTCTGAGGTCAGCCTTGCTGGCAGATAGAACATGTGCCTACCTAATTGGTGTGATTTTGGAGAAGCTTAAAGGCTAACCCATCTTTCCAGTCTTTCTCTTACTGGCCTCCTAATTATGTGTGGAATTCCTGCCATTAGAGTCACTCGTTTGGGGGAAGGCATTGAGTCTAGAATGAGAGTTCTCTACCGTGTCTGTATGAATGGCCCCCTTTGGCAGTCTATGGACTCCTGAAAATACTGCTTGTAAGTGCATGCAATATAATACACAGGCTTATAAAGAAAACCAATTATACCATCATGATAGCTAACACTTATTAGGTGCCAGCACACAGGTGATAGCACACTGATTAGATGCCAGGCCCTGTGCTAAGCACTTTATAAGCATCATCTCATTTGAATGTTACAACCCCTCTGGGAGGCAAGGGGCTATTATTATTACCCATTTTATCGATGAAGATATTGACGCAAACAGATGTTAAGTAAGTTCCGCAGGGTCACACAGGAAGTGTCCGAGGCCAAATTTGAATTCAAGTCTTCCTAACTCCAGACCTAGAGTTCTATGCTCTGTGTCACCTGCTGCTGTATCTCTACATACAATCTTTTAAATAAATAAATAAATATAAATAAAACAGGCATAAATAAAAATACATATATGTGTATATTTGTATGTATATATAGTTGTATGTGTATATATGCATGTATCATATATGATATGTGTTATAATGATACCAAGTTCACAGATCCCAGTTTGGGAACCCCTGTTCTAGAGATTCCTGTTACAACACAAATATACTACTCAGGCAAAATAATATATCAACCCTCTATTAGATCCTTGGCCCAATTCCCTCCTTCCAAGTATTTGCCCAGAAAATGAACCAGATGGTAAGGGCTCTGGGAGCAGTAGATTGTGCTCATGCTTACTCTGGCACAGTCCCCCACTGACCCGAGATCACAGCTGTACTTCCAAATGGGGGCTCTTGGGCTCAGGGAAGACAAACATGCTGCCCTATTGGAGTTAGGTCTTGACCAGGTGACTGGGCTCATTTAAGTCCCAGACAGGACTCCCCCTTCACTATTCCAGTCTCACTGGGCTGCCTAGAAAGTCTGGAGCAGACTGTTAAGAGGTAGCAGTATTTCACAGGAAGTTTCTGTTGGCACAATTTGTCCTTCTGGAAGACATTCTGGCTCTTATTTCTAAACCCTCCTCAAGCCCTGTCACATCCTTCTTGGTTCTTGTTTAAGACCTAGCTCACTGACTATGCTTCTCTCTGGCTGTTCCTCCTATCACCTGGCTTTGATTCTCACTCATAACCTCCCCTGCACTCTCAGCTTCCTGCTCTGGTAAGGATTCTTTACCCCATTTCCAACCCCCAACCCTCCACACACGGACTGAGACCTAGCCCAAGGTAGCCGAAGATCTCCTAGAATCCACCTTCAGCTCTTAGAAAATCTCTCTACGCTTACTGCCTGAATGGCTCCCCTCTTTCACCTCATTTGTCACCTCCCTGAAATCCAGCTTCTGATTTTATCACTCAACTTAAGTGTTTTTTTCTATCCCTTCTTAATTGCTAAATCCCATGGCCTTTCCTCAGTCTTCATCCTTCCTGACCTTTACGCAGCATGGGCCATCATTTCTGACCACCTTTTTCTCTTGCAGACTCTCTAGAACACTCTCTATCCTGATTCTCTACCTGTCCCTCTGACCACTCCTCATCTCCTTTGCAGGATCATAACCCATATTTGATCCCTACTTGGGATGTCTCCCAAGGCTGTCCTGGGCCCTCCTCTTTACTTCCTCTCTTGGTGAATTCAATTCACAGTCTTGCCTCTGTTCTACACCTCTCTTGAATCTCCTTAGTCACCATTACCAGCCATCTACTGGACACTCTGAATCAGTTATTACACAGGCAGGTCAAACACAACATTTTGAAAACAGGCTTGTTAACGTCTCTCTCTTCTAAACTCGTCTTTTGTAGACGGTCCCCCTATCTTCCAGTCCCCCAGTTTCTTAAACTTGAAGTCATCTCAACTCCTCATCCTCCCTCATCCAACAAAACCAATAGGGTGCCAAGGCTCATATGACCTCCATCTGAAACAGCCCTCACATCAGTCACATTCCCTCCACTCCCAGCACCTCTCCCTCCCCCAGGCCCAACACTACTCTAATAAGGCTCCTAATTCTTTTCCCTTAAGTCTCTCTCCTCTCCAATTCATTGTCTATACGGCTATCAAAGTGATATTCCTAAAGGATAAGCCTGACTATTACTTCACTGCTCAATAAATTCTGATAGTCCTATTTCCTCTGGGATCAAATACAACCTCGTTTGGTATTTAAAGCCCTTCATGACCTAGGTTCAACCCATATTTATGATTTTTATATATCTATAGGTATCTCTCTGTTTCTAACTATGATCTAGTCAAGTGGCTTTCTTGCTGTTTGTCACACATGACACCCTATCTCCCACTTCCACTCCTTTGCCCCACATCCCTAGAATGCTCTCACTCCTCCTCTCATAAGCCTTAGTTTTCTTGGATGCTCAGCTCGAATATCACCTCTTTGTGAGGCCTTTCCTGATCTTCACAACTACTAGTACCCTTTCCCCAAAATTACCTTGTAATAAATTTTGTATAAACTTTTATAGGAGCTAATATTTATAGGTTCTTTAAGGCTCACTAATCACTAATCACACTATCACGTGTGTGTATATGTGTATTCTGATTTTATCACTCAACTTAAGTGGCTTTTTCCAAAGTTCAGTCACATAAATACATACATACATATACATATATATTCCATACACACACATCTCCTTTGATCTTCACAACAATTCTGTGAGATTTAAGTGCTATTATTACCTCCAATTTACAGATGAGATACATAGAGGCTAAGTGACCTGCCCAGGGTCACATTGCTAGCAAATGTCTCGAGGGCAAGAACTGTTCATTTTTGAATCCCTAGCATCTAGACACTTAGTAAGTGCTGATTGACTGATTGAGCTCACCAAACCAACTCCGGAACTAGAATAATGGTCATACACCATTTATTCATTCCTTCAACAATAATTCATCCGTCCATCCATCCATCCATCAATCAACATTTATTTAAGTGCCTACTATGTGCCGGGCACTGTGTTAGGCGAGATATTGAGCAATGGTTTCATACAAGGCACTCTGCCATTTTTCTTTGTACCCATTACCAGTGCCTTCTGCTTGGCCCGGACACTCTGGGAGAAGATCCCTGGCTTTATGCTAGTCAAGTCTGGGCAGTCTGGCCTAATTTAATGCTGTGGGATAAAAGATCTCAAAACCACTATTTAGGGACTCTAGAGGACAGCGCACTAGTCACAAGCTCTCCTGATGAGGGGTAAAAACCAGAACTTGCAGACATCCTCCTAGTGACCAAAAGCACTTGCTGTGTCCCCAAGAAATATTACTCTGAGTTCTGGACAAATGTGATGGGGTTTTGGAAATGTTGCCAAGCTTCCTGGTCCCAATCCAACTATAAATGGAATAGTGACCCAAAGATTTCCCCATGCAATAACTGAAGGTGGGGAAAGCTAGTCATAAGAAGCACTGTTTTTCTTTCCACAAAAAGTGGGATCCCGGGGGATGACGGCAGAAGTTGAGTGCAGTATGCTCTGTCAGAAGTCTCTGAGTCCATTGGTTTTACTGAAATTACTGAAAAGCTTTGGTTACAAGGAAGACTTCAGTTGTGGTGCTGCTGGTGGTGTGTGTGTGTGTATGTGTATATGTGGGAGTACAGGGAAAGTGTAAAAAGTTAACAAAAAATTTTGTAAAGACTCAAGAATAAAAGAAAAATAGGGACATGAAAAATTTCAAATGTATTTAACCTGCTGCCCAGTGTCTCTGACACTTACTAGCTGCCTGACCGTGGTGGATCACACTCTCAGTGCCTTCAGATATCCTTTGTTCAGCCACTGGAAGCACTTTGTCCAGGTTAGTTATCAACGATCTGCCATAGGAGGAAACTGCCAATCCATTATCAGCATAATAGAATGATGACAGTGTTGCTGAAGATAATTACAGCTTACATTTGTGCCATGATAGGTTCCCAAAGTGATTTCTTCTCTACATGATCAACAATACAGGGACACCGGCCTGTCCCTGCTTGCTGTTTCCTGTGCTATGGTTCTACAGAAAGCAGTATCGTCTCCATTTTACAGATGAAGAAACTGAGGAGAGTGAGGGAGTTTAAGCAACCACTTATAATTGCAGTTATTTGGAAGAGAAAAGATAATGATGTTAATTAAGACTTAGAGTCAAGCAGGTCTTGGGTTCAAATTCAGTTCTTGATACTTTCTATCTAGACACCTGGCCAGAAGTAAATCATTTGACTTCTTTCCGAGATTAGTTTCCTCATCCTCTAAATAAGGTTAATAAAACCCCATAGAAGCGAGCTCCCAGGGCTGGTGTATGGATAAAAGGTAGCAAGTGCTATAGAGATGTTAGCTAATCATTCTCAGAGACAGAATTCCAATAAAGGTCTTCTGATTCCTATTCTGGCAGTGGCATGATGTGGAGTCAGAAAGACCTGAGTTCAAATCCTGCAGATACTTATTTACTGTTGAGACCCTGGGCAGGTAATTTTCCTCTTCCATCCTGTTTCTTCATTTGTAAAATGGGATGATAATATTACCTTTCTCATAGGATTGTTATATGTAATGCACTGATAAACCTTACAATTTTAGATAAATGTTAACTATTTCTATTATCAGAACCTCTAAGTCAATACAGGTAGGAGTGGACTGATCTAGTTTTCTTGAGTAAGCAGAGAACACTGGCTCAAGGAGAATTTCCAACTCTAAATATGAACCTTCCCTGCCACGAAGCCAGATTCGGAGGGGAACCTTGGTGGCCTCATCACATAAATCAATGTATCTTAATCTTTTTGTGTATGTCATGGACCCCTTTGGCAATGTGGTGAAGCCTATGGACCTCTTCTCAGAACAATGTTTTTAAATGCATAAAATAATAAAAGAATTACAAATAAAAAACACAGTTCTCTATATAAATATACGTATGTATATATATAT
This sequence comes from Bettongia penicillata ogilbyi, assembly GCA_023548195.1. Lineage (NCBI taxonomy): Eukaryota > Metazoa > Chordata > Mammalia > Diprotodontia > Potoroidae > Bettongia > Bettongia penicillata. The sequence goes on from JAJHZJ010000229.1 coordinate 4,714,033, forward strand.
ATCTGTACTTGTATATAGATTGTATACATGTGATATATGTATGTATATATGTACTTGTATACATGTTTCCTCATCTGTAAAATAAGCCAGAAAAGGAAATGGCAAACCACTCCAATATCCTTGCCAAGAAAACCCCAAATGAGGTCAAGAAAAGTCGAATACAATTTAACAATTAAACCCCCTTCCCCATGAGCTTTTGTTTAGGTGGGATAAAACTATATCGACATATCTACATACAGGGATACATGTGTATATATACATACATATATATCTGTTCTACTCTTACAGCCTCCTAAATGGTTTCCCATTCTTATAATAAATAACATATTTGCCATATTAGAATTAAAACATTTAAGTATTGTCACGAAAATAGCTCTGACCTCACAAACAACCTGAACGGTTCTCAGGGACCATCAAGAATCTCTACACCACACGATCTGAACTTGTTTTCTTGACTCTAAGAACAGCATTCTCTCCACTGAGCCACCTATTTGTCATGATTAAATTGCCTTAACTGTTCTTACATCATACTTACTGCAATGCACTATACATAAATGAATATATGTGTACACACAGTGTCTCTTGGGTAGCTAGGTGACTAAGTAGATAGAATGCTGGGCCTGGAGTCAGGAAAATTCCTCTTCCTAAGTTCAAATCTGGCCTTAGACACTTCCTAGCCATATAACCCTGGGTCAGTCACAACTCTGTTTGCCTTATTTGTAAAATGTGCCAGAGAAGAAAATGGCAAATTGCTCCAGGCTCTTTGCCAAGAAAACCTCAAATGGGATCATGAGGTCAGGCACAACTGAAATGACACCATCACCACAACAACATGCCTCTTGAACGCTCCTTGAGGGTAGGAACTGTTTCAGTTTTTTTCTTTGCATTCTGAGTAGCTAAGATGGTGCCTGGCATACAGCAGGTGCTTAATAAATGTCTGTTGATTTGAATTAAATCCCTCTAATTCCTCCAACAGTAAAACCTCTCCTTGTGCATATCACATTGTCTACTGTTTTTTAACTCTCTAATATACTTATCATATATATTGAATATTACATCTGTCTGGTAACCTCCATGAAGGCAGGCATCTTATCTTTCTAAATTGTTTCTCCTCCTTCTCTCTGCTCCACTCCCCACCCCGCCCCCATAACACACTCACAAACCCACACTAGACAGACTAAATACACCTGCTTCCAGTTCAGGGAGAGAATACCTGGAGGATTACATTTCAGACTTGGCCCAGGACTGAGTAAAATACCATAATGCTATTTAGACTGCAGAGTGCCCCTGTGGTATGCCAATGATTCATGAGTACCATTTTATGGATCCTACTGGATCAGTCAGCAATCATCTATCCTGATGACATCTTGATCTATTCTCAAGACTCAGTCCAGTGAAAAGCATGAAAGTCCAAATTACTCTGGCCAGCCTCCAGTGGTACAATGAATATGCCAAGACAGAGAATTGCAGACTCACTGAAATCAAACTCCGGAGATATATAATTTTCCCATAAGGTGTCCAGATGGAATTCTGCAAGACTGATGCCATCCTCAATGGGTAAGGCCCTGAACTCAGCGCTAAGGAATTCCCGTGGTTCCTGAGGTTTGTGAGCCACTACCAATTCAACATACCTCATTTCTCCATCCTGACTGTTATTGACCAATCTGCTCCAGAGGTACCCTGCCTTCTTCCAAGGGTGCTTGGAGACCAATGGGACTGTGCAGCTCTGAAGCAATGGTGTCAGGTCCAAGTTAGATATTTGACAACCTTACCTGGAGCAGGTAGGGTCTCTTAAATGATTTTGGGACATGAACTTCTTTGTTTGGTAAATTATGGAGCCCTTATTGAAGTACTGTTTTTAAATGCATAAATGTATACATATGTGTGTATACACATATATACATATGTATATATATGTATATATATACATATATATAATATATATATACACACACATATATACAAATGATTACAAAGGGAACCAGTTATACTGAAATAAAGTGATCAGTAAAAAAAAAAAAAAATCCACAGACCCCTGGTTAAGAATCTTTGCCGAAGAGGAAGGCAGCCGGTCTGTTACTATCATAACATTTTTGTGTATCCCTGGCTGATTCCACAACTTCTTCAGAGCTAGATTCATTACATGGTGTTCTTTGCTTACTTTGACTTAACACTCTCAATATCTCTCTAGCTCCCAATTCAGGGCTTCCTGGGCAACAGGGGGCACCAAAACTCAGTAACAAATGATGCCAAAATTAGGCTTTTCTGACTTGCCAGTTTTGAGGAGACTTCACTCACAGTTTGAGCGGGTAACAAAAATGTAATAAAAATATTACTTCACTGTAAAATCTTGAAGCAATGGATATAGTACCGGTCCTGGAGTCAGGATTCAAGAGAAGGAGAGGGCAAAAATTTATTCAGCTTCTACCACATGCCAAGTACTGTGATAATTCAGTAGTTATCAGGTGTCTGACTCTTCATTACTCCATCTGGAATTTCCTTGTCGAAGATACTAAGTAGATAGAGTGCCAGGTCTGGAGTCAGGAGAACTTATCTTTATGAGTTCAAATCTGGCTTCAGACACTTAATAGCTTTATGACCCTGGGCAAGTTATGTAACCCTGTTCGCCTCAGTTTCCTCATCTGTAAAATGAGCTGGAGAAGAATGTGACAAACGACTTCAGTATCTTTGCCAAGAAAACCCCAAGTGGAGTTACAAGGAATCTGACATGACCGAAACCACTGAACAAAAACAAGGCTGGGGTAAAATTTGAACTCAGATCATGGCTGTCTCCAGACTCAATTCCCAGTACCACCTCGTTGCTACAAACACACATACAATGCTGTGGATATAAAAACTGGCACAATTCTTATCCCCAATTAGTTTGCATTCTAAAAGGGGCAGACATGTACTTATATAATTAGAAGTAGCAAGTGGGAAACAGTTAAGAAATTCTATCAGAGTGTGATTACAGTACAGTAATACCCTATTATCAAAGAAGATGTTTTCTAAGATCAGACAATCTTTTAAGGCAGTCTTCTGCTTGGTGATTTGGAGGCTGAGGTGGCCTCTCTCACCAATCCAAGTGACCAAGCCATATAAAAGAAATGTAAAGTCTCTGTGGTTTGGTGAATAAAGATAACTCTTAATGAACATAAACAATAGGGAGAAAAAATAAAAAAATAGAAAGATTCAGAGGAAGGGAGGGGACTCGAGGGGAAAAAAGGGAGGAATTGTTGAGCAAGGCTCAGTGAAGAACAGTTGTCTCAATTTAGAGGGAAGGAGGGGGAAAGGGAAACCCAGTTCTTTTCTGTCTAATGCATCATGGCTAATCACTTTGCTTACACAGCTCATTCATTACTGCACAATCTATGGCATATCTGTGGTGAAGCCAACTAGGGCCCTTTAAGAAGCCAGCCCAGAGGGCCTCTCATATTCACTGAGGCATTATTCGAGGGCCCTGAAAGACCTTTCAGGGAGAGGAAGGAACTCACTGTCCTTCTCATAATGCTCTGCACAACCAATAGCTTTTGGAATGCCTCCATTTGGCCGGCCTGCAAGACACTGCTCTTCTATCCTGTACTTGGCAACAGGCCCAGAGAGACTTCAAGGATACTAGCCATCCCAGTTCTCCCCCCAACCACCCACTCCCTTGTACATCTGTGCTCAGGACTGAAGGCAGAAACCTGCAGTGATTTAGTCCTGCTCAACTGCTCTAAGGGGAAATGGGAATACAGTCAACAGAACATCCAGGACCAGTCCTGTGGGTCACCAATTATCCACATGACCCACTTTTCCAAGGCAACTGTGTTTTCTGGCTTTGCTCATTCACCTCCATTTAGCAGGGAAGTAAGGAATGGGTAATGTCTATTAAATCAGCTGGTTTATCTCCTAGGCATCTAACAAAGGCAAAACTGGAGTGGACTAGCAGGGGTGAAAGTGGGGAGGTAGAAGGAGGTTACAGATATGATGTGGCACATATGACAACTAACATGATCTGCTGGGTTCTACATAATGGTAGGCATTCATATAAGGCTATGGGGACAGGAAGAAGGGAAGGGAGATGAGATCTGGATCTGATTTCACTGGTGTAGGGAACTAACTCCCCATGTAGAAACTCCATCCACCAATGCAGATCAACAGCTCATCTGTTTTTTATTATCACAGAGAATTGCCTGGGCCACAGAGAAGTTAAGTGATTTGTTCATTGTCAGTCAGTTTGGTATATACTAGTAAACCAGACTTGAACCTAGGGCCTACTGACTCTAAGGTCACTATGCCCCATGCACTGCCTCTCACATATTACTTAGAAGATTTACAAAACTCCTTGACATACATTATTTTATTTCATTTGACTCTCACAACTGAGAGGTTGCTACTAGCGGTTTTATTAACTATTATTGTTATTATTATTTTGTATTTTCCAGACGAGGGCATATAAAGTTTAAACAACTTGGCTATGGTTACACATCAGAAAGTGTCAGAGGTTTACAGGATGCTGATTTCCAGGTCCAGAGAGCATCTTTCCATTACAGTCTACATAGGTAGAAGTCATCAAATGTCAGAACTAGAAGAGACCTGAGCAGCCATCTACTTCAACTCTCTCATTTCAAAATGGAATCCCCCAAAAGTAAAGTGACTTGCTCAAAACCACAGAGCAAAGCTGCCATTTTCTTTAGCTGGAAAACTGTCAACTGGAAAACTCTCATCAGCCTCACACAAACACACTCTAATGCCATCAAACTTGAGTACCACATCAGTAGCACTATCTTATTCTTTGCATTCTGTTTTTCTTGAAGATGGCAGCTGGGATATAAGAACAGCTTTTCCATGTTTCATAACTTGTTTTTCTTCAAGATTTTCTGGAGGCTGTCCAACTACATGATGTCATTAAATAACAGCGAGTCCAAGCCTTGGGATGTAGATCCTATTGCAATAGCATGTGCAAGGATTCATTGATTCACGTAACAGAAATTTATGGAGAATCTACTATGTATAAGGAGTTGTGGCCATGCTCCTTTCCTGTTAAGTGCATTGCTGGTCAGCAAAGAAAGCACTTTTATAGTACACTAGGTCTTGGAAATCCTTGATCCATTTAACACCAAAGATTCTCTTTAGTACAGGGGCAGGTGGCACAGTGAATAGAGGGCAGGGCCTGGAGCCAAGAAGACCTCAGATCAAATTTGGCCACAGACAGTGACTGACTGTCATGTGTCCCTGGATAAGTTACTTAACTCAATTTTCCTCAGTTTCCTCATCTGTAAAATGAGCTGGAGAAGGAAATGGCAAATGACTTCAGTATTTTTGCCAAGAAAATCCCAAATGGGGTCCTAAAAAGTCAAAGATGACTGAAAAAACTGAATGACAAATGACACCCTTTAGTACATCTGTTCCCCTTTGTTGCAGTTTCTCTAACAAACAGTTTTAAGGTGTTGTTATCATCATGTTTAGGATTCCTGATCCTTACACATTTGTGTGTAAATATTGTGAGGTGATTCTTTCACTGATTCCTTCTTACAAAGACCCCATTACCCATTTGCATTCTGTTTCTAAAAAAAAAAAAAAAAAAAAAAAAAAAAGATGTATGCCAAGAATGGTTCCCAGGCAGTGAGGTTTGTGGAATGACTAGCCGAATGAGTGAAGCAACAGGCAATGTGATGGTGTTCTGAGCTGAACCTGCCTCAGACCAGGTCCCTGGTAGTGTAGGCTCAATGTTGCAGTAAAATGAGATAATTGTAGGGAATCGAATAGTTAACAAAAGGAAAGTAACTTAGTCATAGCAAGAGAAGAATATTCAATCAAGATGGGCTTTTGAGACACTTTATGATGGTTCGTCTGAGGAAAGCTCCCTTGCATGAGATGCCTATTATAATCCATTAAGCATCAGAGAGCACCTGAAACCCCATGTGGCTATTTAGTACTCAGAACCAGATACCCAGGAAACGATGTCAACCACCTGAGCCTTTATTCCCCTGAACCAATCAAATATCAAGGATGGTTTTGACACCTTTTAAGAAAAACTAGCCTAACTTGCATGGGTCCAGGGAGGAGACTGTTCCTATTATAGATGGTCATAGCAATCTAAAAAGTTTACTGCGAGGCTGCGTTTTAACTACTGATCATGTTATTACATAAGAAGGACTTCTTTCAAGAGGTTAGTCGATTAGTGTATCATAAGAAACAATGAAGACATTAGAGAAACATGGGAATACTTATATGAATGGATGTGGGAAGAGTGAAGAGAGAACTAGGAAAACAATATACACAGGATTACAACAATGTAAATAGCAAGGACATTAATAACATAAAAAGGAAACTGAATGGTACATAATTAGAATGACTAAGCTTGGCCCTTCTTTGCAGAGGAGAGGATGATGGGTAACAATCAATACCAATACTGTCTGACTTGGTTGATGTGCTGATTAGTTTTGGAGAGCTTTTTCCTTTCCTTTTTTATACTTTGTTATAGGAGATGGCTCTCTGGGTAGAGGAGAGGAGAATGATACACTTGGAAATGATGGTGATGTAAAAAAAAAAAAACTACATTTTTTTTAATGGAGAGCTTCTCTGTCTTAAGCATATTTACAAATGTGGGTATCCTCCATTGGCATTTACACAACATCGAGAGATTTAGAGGTCTCTAGGCCACTGGATAGACCCCAGTAGAGTTTTATTTATAGAAGGATATGGATAAAAGTTCTATAGGATGAGGTGTAAAAGAGTTACAATCTGCACTGGGGAAGGCATACCTCCCCCATTAACGAGATCGCAGATGCCTTGATGTATTGAGTATTCATGAAAAATCCCCTGAGAGTGATTTTTAAATATTTCTTTATGATTTTAGTGTTTCTGAGGATGCTAATTGAGCAATCCTTCTGAAACAATAGTAGCAGCAGAAGGAGAGATGCTTCTGTCTTGAGAATGATGGAAAGAATGCTTCATACTTTCTTCATTTTAATTCTCCATCCTTATACCCATGGAGTTTTTTTTTTTTTAGTTTCTTCTTTGCCTATTCTAATTCCTTCAATTTCTTTTTTCTTCTCATTGCCACAGCTAACATTTCTAGTACCATATTGAATAGCAGTGGTGATAATGGACATCCTTGTTTAACCCCTGATCTCACTGGAAATGCATCTAGCTTATCCCCATTGCATATAATGCTTGCTGATGGTTTTAGGTAAGATACTGCTTATTATTTTAAGGAATGTTCCATTTTATGCTTTCCAGCGTTTCCAATAGGAATGGGTGTTTTGCTTTTGTCAAAAGCTTTTTGTGCATCTGTTGAGATAATCATGTGGTTTCTGTTGGTTTTGTTGTTGATATGATCAATAATACTAATAGTCTTCCTAATATTGAACCAGCCCTGCATTCTTAGTATAAATTCTACCTGATCATAATGTATTATTCTTGTGATAAGTTGCTGCCATCTTTTTGCTAATATCTTATTTAATATTTTTGCATCTGTATTCATTACAGAAATTGGTCTATAATTTTCTTTCTCTGTTTTGGCTCTTCCTCGTTTAGGTATCAGAACGATATTTGTATCATGAAAAGAATTTGGTAGTTTTTTTTAAAATACCCATAGAACAGTTCTTACATGTAGGGGTATATTTGGTCACTCTGGTAGCATAAGGAAATACATATTTCATTTCAACATTTTGTGCTTTGTTTAATTTTTCTCACAGAATAACCTGCAATATAGAAATGCTTCCTTAGGGTAGAAGTCACTTGTGCCATTTTGCAGAAGAGGAAAAATGGACAATGTAGTTTAGTGATTAGATTATACACAAATACTAAGCTTTGGTGAGTACAGATAAAGACTCCTTAGACTTAACTACATAATTTGTAGCCCTGTGAGATTCACTACATTGCCCAAGTTCTGTAAGAGATTTTTTCCACAAAGTATCAAGTCACAGACGGTCACAGTCTGGGCTGGGTGTTCTGGGATACCCTATGGGAGCATTTCCATTGGTCCCTCCCCTGAAGAGAATGAATGCTCCTCCAAAATGTGTGCTGCACACCCAGTCCATGCATTATGCATACCTATGCATCAGATGAACTTGGACGGTTATGATTTACTTACATGCAGCTATACTTGAAGATGAATATTTTGAATTCACATTAAATCTACACATTTTCAATATAGAAATTCTTTTACCTTATTTTTTTCTTGTGCATCACAAGGTCATGAGGAACCACATTTCAACATCTTTCTAATGACAACACCTTAGAAATGCTCTTAATCTTTTTGGTCCTGAATCTTTGGAGCCACAGGATAGTAAGTTTATAACATCTTTAGGAGTAAATTGATATGAGGTAGGAGGCTTGATTAGAAGCATAAAATTTATCTGCCAACTTCTAATTTAAAATGAAGCCCATAGAAGCAAACTCAGAAGCAAAGATGGGGAATCACTTTTCCCTCTCTTGTGAAAATGAGTTTCTCCTTGAAAACAAATATGTTTTGGTCTTGTATTTGAACATTACTCATCTTGTAGTGTACAGGAACTACTATGATCTTATGTTACTGCTCTACATTTCTAAAAACTTATTTTAAGTAAAAAAGTTTTAGTAAATCAGAGAAGCATTGAATTTCAGAATTGAAAGGTATCTCAGAGGTCATATAATGCAATCCACTACATGGGAAAGGAATTTCCATACTCATGGGCTTAGATTCCCTAATGCATTGAAAATACCAGTCAGTTTGTACATTACATATGAACCCTCCAAATGGTCCTCCAACTTCTTTGAGATCTCCAATGAGGAGAAAACCACCACCTCAATAAGGAGGATCTATGGGCACTTTGGATGAGTATATCATATATGCCTTTGGAGAATGATGACTGAAGCAATACATAATTCTAAAGGTATAGAGAGGCTAAAAGCTGCATGGAAAGACTGAATTTGTCCCTATATCAACTAAATCATAACTCGAAAAGTACTAAGTATCTTAAACATTTTAGTCATTAAAAAAATAATACTAAAGCTTTTCCAATTTTTTAATAAAGGAAAAAATAAGACATGGAGAATGGTGGTAGTGGGGAAGGAGGCACTTTCCCCTTCCTGTAAAAACCACTGTCCTCTCAATTTTCCCCAACCTTTCCTTTGTCTTTCTCATCAGTGCCAGGTTTACTAAGCCACTGTCTAACTCTGCTTTTTGATCATTTCTTTCCTGCCTGAATATCATATTAAATAGTCTAGCTCCCTAACTGTTCTTTACGTGCTCATAGCTTGTCTTCAAGTTCTCTGTAAGCAGACAAGGAATAGGTCTTATTCATCTTTTGTATCCTTCTTGCACCAAGCACAGTTCAAAGCTCATGAGCACTCAGTGAATGCTTGACTGATGCTGGCAGTTGAGTGTATGGGTACATGAATGTGCAGTTTTGTGTCTATGTGACTGTAATTCTATGTATGCGTAGGTGTTTTCAGTTTGCTATGTTCATATCTATATATACTTTTAAGGAAAAACCAATGTATGGAAGATAAAAATCCTCTCAGTAAATAAATTAGAGTGCTTATTCACATTAAAAAATGATTATTTGCTTTAGCAAAGGCTTCCCATCAGTATTCCTTTAAAATTATAAGGCTTAGGTCTCTTAAAAGACTGATTAACACAAACCCCCACAATTTTAAATGTTTGAGAAACATATCTATTCTTAAACTGAAATAATACCATCTGAATATGAGGATCCTTCTAAGAATGTGTGTTAAATCCTGTTACCAAATAAACATCACCATCATGAAAATCTCAAATACATTTCTAAACCCAGGTCAGTGGCCCATGTGCTTGGAGCAATAGTAAATGCAACATTCCAGTCAATAAAAAAAATTTTTTGATAGTCTTTTGGAATTAATGATAATTGGATTCTTCCTACCTTAATGCAACTTTAGAATTCTAAAACCTTAAGAGTAGAACAGGGTCTTAGAGACCATATTAATCTGACATTTTCATTTTCTCAGTTAGGAAAGTGGGGAAACCTAATGGTGTTGAAGCCACTTTCTTAGCATGGAAAAGAGCCCAGGCCTATTGACTCCAAGTCCAGGGTTTGAATTCTTCACGGTTGCTATATTTAGGATGGTACTATCTATATTTTTGATAGCAGATCTATATTTCTATGCTTGTCCCCAGAGAGATGCCAACACTAATGCCTCCAACCAGCTCAGCTTTTTGATTGTTTATGAAAAAACTGTTCTTTCCCATTCCCTTAGAGCACACACACTCCACATCCCACTTCTCTCCTCCTCTCCCCCCTCCCCAATTCCTGCTTTGAAGCCAAAATTTAAACTTAGCCTTACTGTTCATAAGTGTCTGTGTCTGGCTCTGTGGTGTCCCTTGGAAGACCCCTGTGTTACCTAGCAGCTCCACACACAGTCACATGGTATGCCCGAGCCCAGCTGGGCTGATGACCTGTACTGCTTACCCCACTGTCTCTCAGCAAGCTGGATGGTAAGCAATACTTTATTCCCATTATCTCCATTTCCATAGTGATCATCTAGGGGTGCCAATTTCTAGATCCCAGTCTGTATTAATCACGGCGCTGAGCAGATGTTTCCATAGAAGCGAACAGAGATAGTGTAGTGATGGATGACTGAGGCAAATATTCATTTAATTTATTCGTTTGCTCTGCCAGCGTTTATTGAGTTCTTATTATGCAAAGGACTGTGCTGGCATGCACAAATGTGTAAGATACAGTTCCTTCTCTGAAGGAGCTCATAATCTTATAGCGCAGATAAGCCACGCACAAATAATGAGGGTGCACATTTTAACTGCCGTGTAAGTGGTATGAAACTGAGGCCATATGTGGTCAGAGTTCAGTTCCAGCTGTAGTGCTAAGTGGTGGCCTTATGGAAGAGCTAGCATTTGAGGTGGGTCTTGAAGAAACAGCAGGATTTTGCTGGGTAGAAATCAGGAGTAAAGAGAGGGAATATAAAAGATAACCTTTCCTAAGACTGCTTAGAAAACAGTATCTTTAGGAGTTTTCTTTCTTGAAAGAATTTAAAACCCTCCCCAGTTCCAGAACCAGAGAAACAACCTGCTGATTGAATTCTCTAAATTTACTTTCTTACCTCCAGATTTTCTTCTAAAGAAATACATCATTAAACTTTATAGCCTACAGTGGCAGGAAAATAGACCCTGAAGACTACATTTTAGATTATCTGTATTTATCTTATTCCTATCCCCATTAAATTACCTTTATCTACTGTGTGTGTGTACATATATACATACATATATACTCATATAATTGGCTATAAATCTATTTACGTGTTTCCCTCATTAGAATTAAGGACCCTGAGAGCAGGAACTATGTTAATAATTGTCTTTATGTTCCCAGCACCTAGATCAGTTAGTTCCCCATTAGGTAGGTACCTCACCAGTGTCACTTCTTGTGAAGAACAGAGAGGAAGGATTTCTATGACTAAGACAGCATGCGGAATCTAATAAAGTGTAAGATCACTAATTAACAGATCACTAACCAATATTTATCCTGTGTTTCTTTTGTACATGGGTGCTTACATTTTTTCTCCCCCATTAAATTGTGAATCTGTTGAAGGTAGAGTATTTTTGCCGTCCTTTGCCTGGCACATAGTATATAACATAATAAATGTTTGTTGATTTGACCTGACCAATAAATATAAGCTCCTTGAGGGCAGGGAATAGTTCATCTTTGTCTCTGAATCTTCAGGGACTAGCATAGTTCTTGACATTTAGGAGGTGATGAATAAATGTTTGCTGATAGACTGAATCAAGTTACAAGGTATAACTTACAGAAGGAAAGGTCAATCATGCCTAACTAATTGACTTAAGTTCCCTGAGGAGCTGTTATATGTTAAGGACTGTTAAGGGGTCCCCTGAACTTGTCTTTTTGCGTTGCCATGTCCCATAAACACTAGACCCAGAGTATGGAGGAGGCCCTTAATATGTCAAGAACAAAGCCTCATCCCCCATCCCCTATAAGCTGACATAATGTGTTATATGCATCCAAATCTGGACTCTCTGTGTGTCCTTGGGGGTCAAGAAAGGAGAAAGATAATCTGCACCAGGCTGGTACATCTGGGAGCCTTGTAGATAAGCACACCATTGTATCTTCATGGTCTAGCAGTTCCAAAGGAGAATGCAGCTTTTGCCATCACCTTCCTCCTCCCCATTGGGAGGGGGTTTTGTCCTTTTCCCACCTTTACTGCACCTGTTCCCCCTCTCATGCCTTACCCCTGTAGGCTGAAATTTCTGTTATCTCCTCCTACCTTTGTCCTGCTGTTATAAAACTGCAACTTCTGTATGTATTGTGAACTCTTTGGGTTCCACATGCATGTTCATATCTCTTGTAATAAACCTAGTTTTCACATAAGTTTCATGAAGTTATGATTGACTGTTGACATGTATCATCTGGAAGGGGGGATTCAGTGAATTTAATTTATTTAGACTTTTCAAAAAGCTACCATGAAAGGTTACCTAAGAAACTTCAAGAGACCTTTCCTGGAAGGCAGTCAGTCACCTAGCATTGATTAAGTTCTTACAATGTGCCAGGCACTATGCCAAGTGCCAGGGATACAAAGAAAGGCAAAAAACAGTTCCTGGTCTCAAGGAGCTCAGTCTAATGGGGGAAATGACATGCACACACCTATATAAAAACAAGCTATACACAGGATATATCACAAATAGTCTGAGGAGGGCACTAAAATTAAGGAAGACTGGTAAAGGTGTCTTGCAGAAGGTGGGTGTTAGCTGGGATGTGAAGGAAGCCAGAGAAAGCAGGAGGTGGAGATGTGGAGGGAGCATTCCAGGGGTTGGGGGTGGAAGGACAGGATAATTAATGGAAATGCTCAGACTTGGGAGATGGGAGTCTAGTGTAAGGAGCAGCAAGACCAGTGTTATTGGATCACAGAGTATGTGGAGGTGACTAAGGTGTAAGAAGACTGGATGGTAAGAAGGGGCCAGGTTATGAAGGGCCAAACAGATTATATTTAATCCTGGAAGTAACAGGAAGCTGCTGGAGTTGTACAAGCAGTGAAAATCAGGGATCTATGCCAGGTTAAAGGGAATTCCTACTTCATCCTCTAGATGCCTCATGAGTCTGTGTGGCTTATTTAAGGCTAAATGGGACTAGACTCCTGATTACAGACCAGCACAGTGATCTGAGCGTACTCTTCACCTTCTGGCCCCATCCCCAGCCTCATTCCCTATCCTTATCATGACGACACCACCATCCTTATGACCATCAAGGCACAATATGACACCCTCTCTAAGACCTCCTTGTGGAAGGTGGATACCCAGACCCCATCTTTATAGTTTTCACCCCCTCAGGAGTCTTGGATAATTGATGTGTTACTGGGAACCCAGGGGAGATGACCTAAACTCCCCATCTATTATTTTGCTAAATAAGACACATCAGATCTGTGCTCTTGGAAAATCAACGTTGACAGCTGAGTAGAGAGGAGGGATTTTAGTGGGGAGATGGGTGGGGGTGGGGGGAATCTGTGCCTCATTTGTGAAAGATCAGCCCCCTGGCACCAGAAAGAAAAGGTCTGTCAAAAGCACAGGCATAAAAGATACTCCTCAGTCATGGATTAAAAGCTTGTAAATTCAGGTCAAAATAAGTACCCTAGTTACAAAGATATCCTCCCAGTCTAAGATAAAAATCTGTTGTCAGAAGTCAAACAGGCCAGTACCTTTTCCCTAACTTCCTCAAAGAGAGACAAAACACCAAACAGTAGAATCTAAATAAAAATATAAAGCTTTGATCAATGGAAACAGTCTTTTAAAAGCAAAGCCATTTTAATGCAGACATTGAAAACTGATGACAGGAAGACAGGAAGTTTGCAATCGGGCACTTTCCCTTCCTTCTACTGACACATAAAGGAGCTGGAAGCTGGCCCGTGCCCAGAAGTCAGTGACTCAGTCACTCAACAAACATTTACTACAAGCTTCATAGGTGTCAGGCTATTAAATACTGGGCTACAAAGAAAAATGTGAAAATAGTTCTGCCCTCAAGGGGTAACGGAGAAGACAATATACAGAGTATGCAGGATCCGTACACGATGGGTGGAAGGCAGCCTTAACAGGGAAAGTATTAGCTGTTAAACATCTCCAACAGAAGGTCATGGTGTTTGAGTTAGGTCTTGAAGTAGCCAGGGACTCTAGGAAGTGGAGGGGAAGAGGTAGAGCATTCTAGGCAAGCGGGATAGCATGGAGAGAGAACCTGGACTTTGTCTCAAGTACATCTTGGTTTCAGGTCGAGCTCTCAACTAGGCTCCTCAGCCTCAGCGGAAAACAGCTCTGGATCTTCATTTGTTAGTCCCTAGGTTTAAGAGCCTTGCTTCTCTGCTGCTCCATTCCCAAGACTCAGACTTTCTGTTCTGACCCCTATTTCCCAGTGCCTCTGGCTGGGTTCTGACCACCAGCATTATGCCCAGGGCTCTAATGATGGGTCCTGAACACACTCCTGTCTTCCCACTTAGTTCCTTTGCTCACAGTTCTCTATTCCCAGTATTTTCTCCATTCCCCTGCTTACATGTTGAATCCCTACTTATCCTTTGAAAATGAGCTTACATGGCACCTATTCCACAAAGCCTTACCTGATTTCTCTCATTTGCTGTCACATGGTCATTCTCTTCACTGTCATTTGTCCTTTGTTCTCAAAGAAGACCAAGACATAGGGAAGGTGATGCCATGACTTACCAGTGAATTGGATTTAAGTGAAGGAGGGCTGTGCAGTCACCAGCCTCACTTTCTCCTCTGGAGCCATCTGGGTCCAGTGGCCAGATATAGATCAGGATGACCCTGGATGCAGTGGAAGACTTTTTAAGTTTAAGCCTTTTAAAGTTAAGGTCTTTCCCAGGTCACAGTTTTTCTGAAGCAACACCCATTCAGTGATTAAGGCTAGGTAAGAAATGAAGCAAAGGATGTCCTTTTACCTAATCAGAAAGAAAAAAAATCTATCTGGAAGTATTTCTGGCCAATACTGAAATAACTGCTATTTACACTCCCTCTGCGCCAGCAGAGTCCAAACAATGACCAAATGAGGCTTGGGTGGAGACATGCTGTTGGCCAATCAATGAGAGCCAGAGTGGTTTGGGTTTAACGCATGGTCCTTAAAAAGAAATCTAACCTATAAACTCCAAGAGATATTTTGAGGTTTCAGTGATTAAAATTTATATTGCTTTGGGCAGAGCACCCGCAGGTAAGGGTAGGATTCCCTATGTGGACAAAGGGAGAGGAGGGAGGGAGAAAAGGAGCAAGGGAGGCAGGAAAGGAAGGAAGGAAGGACCTGTGTTGCCCAGCCAGAGTTGGTCAGTTGAATCCCCAGTGAGGCTGCTACTATTACTCACTGATTGTTGATTGTGGTCTGTCCTTCTTTCTCAAAGAGGACCATGACATCCCCTCTAGGGCCATCCAGTCGTCCTGATCTCTATCTTTCCACTGGATCCAGATGGCTCCAGAGGGGAGGATGAAGTTGGTGACTTTACACAGTCCTGCCTCACATAAACCCAATTCACTTCCTGATGTCATGGTCCTCTTCAAGATAACACAGATGCAGGTGAACACAGACAACCATGGACAAAACTAAAACTGGCAAACACAATCTTCACCGTCCCCATTCCCCGTTCCTTCTTCTCTATTTTTCAATCAATACTAGCCCATTGGTTGGCTGACTGAATTTATTGTTATCTCAACAAAACATTTGCTTATAAATGCTTTATTTCTCATTGTGAAATAAAAGGTTGCCTGTCCCCTTTAATCAAGAAGCAGATGAGGAAATAGGGTGTCTCAAAAATCTTTGTGCAGTTTTAAGGCACTAGAACTTTTGGGATATTCTGTATTAAGAGGGCAGAATGATCTCTGGAACCAGGTTGAATCTGAAAGTAAATCTGATTAAGTTCCTTCAGAGAGGAGTTCTTAAGCAGGAGTCCATGAATTTGTTATGTTTTTAATATTTTGATAATTATTTCAATACAATATTTCTTTCTTCCTTTTTTGAATAATTAAATTTTATTTTTAATTTATGGAATAAAACAAGCATTTCTATAACACTGTACAATAAAAAAGATGATTGAACATAAAACTACAAACTTACTATGTACAACTTGCTATTGCTTTCAAATATACAACAAATTTTTTTTTCCTTCTCCCCACCCTGATCCTATTCTTTTGCAATCCTACCTATCTTATTTCATGCTTTTAAAAACATTATTTTGAGAAGGGGCCCATAGACTTTTCCAGACTGACAAAGAGGTTCACGAGAAAAAAGGGTGAAGAAGTCCTGCTTGAGCGGCAGTGAATGGGGTTGTTTCTTTGTAGGAATCAGAAGGAATGGTGCAAAGAGTACCACCTCCCTCTGCTCAACCAGGGGCTTCCCGAAGTCAGCCGGGAAGAGGACCCTAGGACCTGTTGATGCTATGATGTCTATTCCCAGGAACTGCTGGAGTGGGCAGATTTTCACATTAGTCTCCGTGACTACACCTCCCCCCTTCCCTCACCGCCTTTTCCATGCCTGAGTTCAATCAATTACCAACCTTCTTAGCTCCAAGTATTCTAGAGACAGATCTCATCTGACAGCTTACAAAGAATAAGTTTATATTACAATCTTTTCTTTTATGTCCTAGAGCACATTCCTATGTCTCCTTTCCTATTTTCTACTTCTGGTAAAACTTCTGCTTTTTCTTTTGTTTGTTCTGGGGGTTTTTTGGACAATGAACCATATCACTAAAAGCCTACTTCAAAAAGCTTTACTAAGAACAACCTTGCTACACGCTGCTGTATATTTAGAGTGTGGCGCTCTAAGTATTATCACCTTCTTGGGATCATGGGATTTAGATCTGGAAAGGATACTAAATATCTAGTTCAGGAGTTCGGGAAATACAGTCCAAGGTCAAATCTGGCCGGTCCCCTGTTTTTGTACAGACTGGTGAATGAAGAATAGTTTTTAATCATTATAAATACAGTAAAATTTATTTTAAAAAATGTACAAACCATTCTTAGCTCTCTGACCCATACAAATGAACAGGAAAAGGCCAGATTTAGCTCTCTAGATGTGGTTGGCCAACCCCTGATGGTCCAGCTCCCTCATTGTACAGATCAACAAATTGAGGAGGGAAGGTAACTTGTCCAAGGTGATACAAATAGGAAATGGCAGAACTGTGATTCTTTCTCAGGGTCTTGGACTCCCCATCTAATGCTCTTTCCATTACACCATGGCATCTCTAATCATTCTTGGAAAGGATGATTCAGTAAGTAGCTACTATTTAGTTTTTAGATTGCTCCTTATCCTTAAAATTGTGGAGGCTTTCCTTCAAATTGGGCAGCTACAGAAGACCATCAGAAAGGATGGGAAAGAGGATTAGAGAGGTAAAATATTCTTTGACTCCCATTCTGCAGTAACCAGCATAATATTCTCTTTTGGTCTGAATGAAATAAAGCCAAGGGAAAGCCGCATGAGTCCTTGGAGTTTGTTAAAATAGAACTGAACTGATAATGATTTTCATCAAATCAAAGAAACAATGATTCTTATCATTTAGATGATAAGAGAATTTCCTATTTTCCAGTTCAAGGAAGCAAAATGGGTTAACAAAGCCTTAGACAGAGGAGTCTATTGTCTGTGAGGAAATAGGAAATCAAAGGCTATGCTAGCAACCCTTTCTCTAGAGATCTAAAGACTAAAATATTTAATAAAAACAAACAGCTCCCATTTCTATAGAGCTATACAGACTATAAAAAGCTTTCTTCAAAACTCTATAAATATTATTATTTAAATTTAACAAAGAAATTGAGTCTCAAAGAGACACAGCAACTTGCCTAACATCACAAATAATTTCATAAGTGTTGCTGGATTAAAGTCCAGAGCTCTTTCTGCCACAACACAGGTTGACTTTACTGCCATACTTCTCTCTCTGCATCCACACAGCAGCTCTGACAAAAAGTTAAGAAACTCTTGGAAATTATTTTGAGCCTAGGAGGATAAAAAAAGGCCATGGTATGATCTGTCCCCATCTCCAAGGGATGCCAATGGAAGTTTCCTTCTCATGATGCTTTCCACTGCCAACCATTTGAATCTAGCAACACTTAGAGACACAAGGATGATGCCAATAGAAGTTTCCTTCTCATGATACTTTCCACTGCCAACCATTTGAATCTAGTGACACTTAGAGACACAAGGATGCTGGCTTCCTTTATTCAGGTTAAAGAAAAATTAAAAATAAAAAGATATTCAGCAGAATGGAATATCTATCAGGTCAGCAAGACAAAATAAAGTCTAGAAGGTCCACTGGACATTGACAGGAGGACATTAGAGTTTGTGATTCCTTTCCCATATATTTATCTATTTATGGAAACTCATTTCCCTACAGGAAATGCCAAGCCCCTTTCTGGCAGGCCCCTTGTAGAGACTGGTTCCTGGTCTAGCATTCCAGGCCTTCTTTAGCCAGATCTGATGGCTTGCCCCACTGTCACAGGGCCACCCAACTTTTGACCGAGGTGAACATCTCCTTTAGAGATTTCTTTTTTAGTCATAATTTCAGTATTTCTGGTAATGTATATAAATAAAAATGTTTGTGAAATGAGCAGAACCAGGAAGACCAAATATAACCATACTGTAAAGACAATCAACTTTGAAAGACTTAGGAACTCTGATCAATGATAACACTAACAATAGTTGACATTTATATAGTGATTTAAGGTATATAAAGCACTTTCCCAATATCACAGTTTATTCTTGCAACAGCCCTAGGAAGTAGGTGCTATTATTATCTCCATTTTACAAATAAGAAGAGATTGAGAGAAATTAAATGACTTGCCTAGGACTACAGGGATAAGAAGTGTCTGAGATAGGATTTGAACTCAGGTCTTCTGGACTCCAGGTCCAGCATGCCAATCCACTTCTCTACTTTGCCA
This sequence comes from Bettongia penicillata ogilbyi, assembly GCA_023548195.1. Taxonomy (NCBI): domain Eukaryota; kingdom Metazoa; phylum Chordata; class Mammalia; order Diprotodontia; family Potoroidae; genus Bettongia; species Bettongia penicillata. The sequence continues at coordinate 4,732,916 of JAJHZJ010000229.1, forward strand.
CCTAACTTCCTCAGATCAATACAATGACCAACCATGATTCCAGAGAACCCATGATGGAATGTGCTACCCTCCCGACTCAGGATTCAGTTTGTGACACATATTTTTTGGACATGGCCAATGTGAGAATTTATTTTGCTTGACTATTCATATTTTTACATGGCAAATTTGCTACAATGGAATTTCTTTAAAAGACAGTTTATCAAAGTTTTATGTTTTCATTTGGAATTGTTTGCTTTTTTTATTTTAATGGGGAGGATGGAAGGGAGAGAAAATAGATTTTTACTCATTAAAAAAAAACAGAAAAAAGTTTTGGTGATTTTTTTTTTTAAAGTGGAGTAGGACAACCATAGGCCTTAAATTTCTTTATAAATAAATGGTGAAATTCAAAAGAAGATGAAAGAAAAAGAATACATTAGGACTGGAAAAAAATTCAGCAAACAGTAGCTCAAATGACCAAGATGCTGGAGAGATTTCCAAACAAATAAAAATGATGCATAGACCTTCAGAATTGGGCAGATCCTAAGGGATTCTCTAGCCTTCTCATTTTAGAGTCCAAAGGAGTTCAGTGATTTGGGCAACGTCACATAACTTGGTAAGGCTGGAACTAGAACTCAAGTTTCATGGAATCATACACTCATAGATTTGAAACGCATTGCAACCAGCCTCCTTGTTTTACAGTGGAGGAACAGAGCCCCAGAGAAACTAAGTAATTTGCTCTCGGTCACATGGACAGTCAGTGTGTGAGGCAGCATTTGATCATTAACATTCTGCTCTTTCAGCACACCTGTTTTTGGAGATTGAACGTGCTCTTGCAACGATCTGTCCTCTATACTTGTCTCTGAGGCTCTGATTTCTCCGCTAAACATTAGGCCCACCTGGCTAGTGGACACACACAGACACACAGACACACACGTCCCACTGTCTCCCTAAAAGCAGGAGGTCTAAAACTGAGCTTATTTTGTCTCCCAGCTCCCCTAAAGTGGCTCCCCCTCTTTACTTCCCTTTTCCTGTTTTGAGTACCACCAGTCTCCCAAAGGAAACCACAACTGAAACTGTGGACTTAACTTTGAATCCTTTCTCTTCATTGACTCCTCAATCTGACTGGTCAACAAATCTCACAGATTTTTCCTTCTCAATATATCTGAAATCTACTACCTTCCTTTTCAATTTTGAGTATGTTCCATGCTCCTTCAGGCCCTCATCAGTATATTTCTGATTTATTAATACAGTAGCTCAGCTCTGATCTTGTTAAAATATTTTGGAGATACACTGTTTTCCAGAACTAAGGCCTTACAAGCAGGCTGTGCCCTGAGCTTGGCATAACAATAATCCTTTGCAATCAGGATGCTATCACCCTTTGGCCAAGTGTTCTGGTTCTGATCCAGCTTGACAATCTTTTTTGTCTCCAATCTATCTTGTATCCACAGTGGCAATGGATTTCAAAAAAAAAACAAACCCCTATTTGATCATGCTACTTCCCTAATTAAAGTCTTTATTGCCTATGGAATAAAATCCAAAGTCGCCAGCAAGGTATTCAGTACCCCTACATCATCTGATCCTTCATCTCTAACTACTTGGTTTCCCCAAAACCATCTGCTCCGATGAAAATGATTCATTCACTTACTCTACCACCTCCGTCATTCTGCTCATGCTGTTCCCCTACCTGGCAGGCCCTTAGTTAAATCCTGTGCAAAACCTAGCTCAAGACTTTGTGAACAAATTAACCCCTTGCTAGGTCTGAACATGTATACTCCAATCTGTCCCTATACTCCACCACCTGTCTGACAGAAGCATGAGGCATGCTTCACCAGAATGTCATGCTTGGTCACGGGGTAAAACTGATTTTCCAATGAATGCTTTATTCTAGCAGTTCTCAAAGGATGGTCCATGGACCCCTGGGGGTCATTTCTAAGACCCCTTCAGGGGTTCTGAGAAGTTAAAACTATTGCTATAACAATACTTAGGTATTATTTGCTTTTTAAAATAATCCTCTCTTCTCCAACTGCCTATCTGTGTGAGGCTGGATATTTTCATACACTTTAACCAAAACAACCTATCACAACAAAATGAATATGGAAGCAAATATGAGAATCCAGTTGTCTTCTATTAAGTCACACATTAAAGAGATGTGCAGAAAAATGTAAAACAATGCACCTCTTCTTATTAAGTTTTTTTGGTTTTGGAAAATAGTTATTTTTTCCACAAAAAAAGTTGTGTTAACATGAGGTGAGTTTATTATTGCTATTTTAAAATGTATAAATACTTTTTACATTTAGCCAAATTTCAAATATGATAAATATTGACAGATATAACCCATAGAAAAGCTCTTTGGAGTCCTCAATAATTTTGAAGAACATAAAGAGGTCCTGAAACCAAATATGAAAACAGATGCCCTCCTATATTTTAGCAAGTTTTTTACTGAGTTTTTCTGGGGTTATTTAACTCTTGCCCTGTTATTTGATTTTCTGCATTAGTTTTTTCCCCTGGAAGGCAAGAACAATGCCAAAGCACAGAACAACAAATTTGCTGATTTGACTGGAAATATATTTCTTTTCCCACCCGGTCCTTAAGACAAACTGGGCTACCATCCTCCATATATACTCCTGAGACCGTCATTTCTGCAACTTATGACTCCTCTGGATGTTCATCCTCACTTGCATGCTAGGGAAACCGTATTCTGTGATCTTCCCTGGGGCCCCAAGCTCTGTGAGTGATGCCTCCTGGTCACTGAGCAATGGAGGATGCAGCTTTAATAGCAACTTTAATCCATCCCATGGGACAAACACTCGATTGGGTCCAATGGTTCCCAAACACTTTAGACGTAACACACCTTCAGGCCACTTTTTGTTTGTTTTCGATGCCCTTTCTCCAGATCCAGCTGTACTGTACTGGAACTCTTCTCTTTCTGTCTCTCTCGTGCTTTCTTCCTTTCTCCTCCCTCCCATTTCCTTCTGTCCAACCTTCTCCCTGCCCCCTCTTTTAATTCTTTCTTTCCATGAACAGAGATTTTCCAGCCTTGGCTCAGAGCCAGTAACACTTGGGCAGAAGGTTTCAGCAGTCTTCCTAGGGAAAAGCCTTCTACTCCTTTCCCTAAAGCATGCACTGAACTATGTTCTGTCCCAGTCCTGGAGAAGGGATTGGAATCTAGGCTGCCTTTTGGCCACAGCTGAGGTACTAAGGAGAGGGCTGAGTTGAGACTGTCTCTCCTTCCAAAGGCCTCTTCTTGGGACCTATACAATCTCAGGGGAGGACTGACTGACCTGTGACTATGGGCCACCTCCTTTCAGTTCAGATGGTTTGCCAGAACTGAAGGGATCTCCTTCAAACCCTGCCCTCAGCCTCAGGAGAGAGGTTAATGACTTGAATGAGCACTTGTGTTCACTTCACTGGCCTCCCTCTTCTATCCGATAAGTCCCACTCTCTCTTACCTACCTCAACATACCTTTTCCCCTCCCCCTCACATTGTTTGGACTGTCAAAAAGGACCTATTAAGTTTTTAATTGCCAGCAGCAGTTGATAGATCTTATTGTCTTCTTTTCATGGGTCCGGCAACATCAGATGGCCATCACTGAACTGAGAATAATTTTACAAGCCACAGAAAGGCTGGTTTAGAGAGTGGTCCTGGGCCCATGGAATCCTGGATATAAGTTTAAAAAAAAGGGCAATAGGAAAATAGAATACAGATTAAAAAAATCTGACTTATGATTTAAAAATGAAATGAAATGAAAACAAAATATAATGAAATGAAAACAAAATATAAAATCCATGACCCAGCAAAAGCCCTCCCTCCACAAACTATCATTTTCTCTGCTGATAAACAACTTTCCATTGCCTCTGAAGAGATACTTGTAGAATTTAATTCGACAAACTTGGGCTTTCTACTTCACAGCTGAAAGAAGACTGGCTTTGGAGTGAGGGGAACCAGTGCTCAGTTCTTGACTCTGACACCTACTGGCTGTGTGGTCCTAGATAAGTCATTTAACCTCTTACGACCCGGGCATCTTTCTAAGACTATAAATCGCAGAGCAGGTGTAGATCTGTATTGGTAGAGGGAGTTTCCTCACCAGATAGGTCCCTATATCCTGAAATCACACATCTAGTAAAAAAAAAAAAGAAAAAAAAAGTAAGGCACTGATTAGGAACTGGGGCTAAAAAGAGTGAAAAGAAGTCCCTTATCTTACTTCTTGAGATACAACAGGTATCTGAGTTTGTAAATACAAAGCAACAGAAAGTAATTTCAAGAGGTAGAGGGTGCTAATAAAGGGGAAGATTTTTAAAAAGGCCCCACTTAAAGAGATGGCATCTGAGATGCACAAGGAATCTTGTTAGTTGGAAGTGAAGAGGGAGGATGTTCTAGGCATGGAGAACCATGTATGCAAAGGTACAATGGCTGGAGATATGATGGTCACTATGGGGAATAGCTAGTAGGCTGGTTGGACTGCAGTGGAAAATGGGGCAAAGGGAAAGACAGGAAATGATACTAAAAAGGTAGGTGGGAGCCAAGTTGTGGAAGACTCTAGATGCCAGAATGGAATGGTGGTCTTTCCACTGAGGTCTTCTCCCCACTCAGCTCTCTTCAGCTTGGCACAGTCAGTCTTCTACCCCTGTGAAGGAAACTTGGTATTCCAACTAGGCATGAATGAGGCAAGATATATAGATATATCTACTTATATACACAAAAATGTACACATGTAGAGACACGTATATATGTGTACATTTATATTTTGTAGACATGTGTAACATATATAGATGTATACAAATATAGATATAAATAAAAATTTAGCCTTTTAAAACAATTCCTACTCACAGGATTATTGTGAGCACCAAATGTGCGACCTGGGTTAGTCACTTAAACCCCTGGGCCATAGTCACCACATCTGTAAAACGAGAGGGTTACACTAAATGGCCTTCAAGGTTCCTTCCAGCTTGGGACCAACTATCCTGATCTTATCGGTTATCATAGTAAAACACTTTGCAAGTCTGGCAAGGTTTGCAAATACTCTTCTGTCAGTACTTCCCATCTTATTACTTTCTCATTTACCTTTAAAGGAACCCTAGTTCCATCCCTGAACTTTTTCTCTTAGTCTACTTGGTCCCAGAGGAAGCAAGATCTTTTCTGGCTCAGCTCCAAAGGCACCGCTTGCTTCCAGGTCAAAACTACTCTCCTCAAATCCATTACTTTATTTACAATCAGGATAAGAATCACTCTAAATTCACATAGACCTTTTAGGAAGGAGGCATTCTGCCACACTATTTATCCTCTTAACAACCCCAGTCACTAGTTGGGCTGAAAGACAAATTAAATCACTACTTGAACAACAGTCCCTTGAGGTCTTGATTTAAGGGGTCCCTCCCCAGAACAGCTGGATACAGAATGAGCTCTAACTGGCCAAGGCAATCTATCAGCTAAGGGAGTGCTATCACCCTCTTCCCATCCATGAAACCTCAGACAGGCCTCTTTCCATTTGGTTAAGGGATTCAAACAGTCTGCCATTTGTTTCAATACAGTCTGGCACAGAAAAGAACACAGTAGCTATTCCATCCAAAGTGTTGAATGAATGGGAGGAAGATCAAGCTCCATCAAAGGGAATAAATTAGGAAGAGAATCAGTTACGTATCATATCAAAGGAGCCAAGAAGAAATAGTTTGCAGAAGGAGACAGAGAAGGAGGGAGGAAAAGGGAGATGAAGAAGGAAAAACAGGTGGGTCTCAAATACTGCAGAGGTCAAGGAGGATGAGAGTAGAGAAAGCTCAATGGATCTGAGGCCGATAGATGCCTAATTAAGGAGAGAGAGGGTTAAGGAACTAAATGAGGAAGTGGAAATCCTGAGTACAGGACACCTGAAAATGATCTGGGACACATCCGTTGCATGACCACAGGTAAGTCACATAACCTCTATGAGCCTGTTTCGTCACCTGAAAAATGGGGATAATGAACCTATAGGACCTACTTCCAAAGAGTTGATGTGAAGCTGAAATGAGATCAGATATGTAAAATACTTTATATTAGTGTCAATTACAATAATAATTGTCTCCCAGCAGCTATTTCTTTTCTTTCCTTAAACTAGATGTGTGATTTCATAGGTATAAGGAATTCCAGGTAAGCATTCCTCTATGTAAGCAGATCAGTACCTTCAGTGCAATTTATGTTCTTAGAGAGTTACCTTGGACACTGAGAGGTTTTAAACGACTGGCCCTGAGTTACCCAGTCAGTATTTATCCTGACTTTTCCTGGTTCAAAGGTCAGCTAACTATCCACTAGGCCATGCTGATTCTCACCTGGCAGATATCTCCTCCACTGATCTGTCAGCAAGCAGTCTCCTTTCTCTAACCTCCTAATACTTTGTTGACATGTTACCCTGGAGGATATTGAAAACTTGTGTAAGTAAAAGTCTCCTATGCACATTCTGGTCCCTTCCTCAATGTCAATCTCAATTGTCATCTCAACCCTCTCTGCTCCCCACGTTAGTAAGTTTGGCTACCATTAGTGGTTTGCCAGAAGCCAGAAAGTGTTGAATAGATTCTCCTCCTTGCCAAATCTATAGAACTGAGGTCTTGTCTCCACTATGGTTATTTCTGACCCATTTATCTTGGGCTGTATTAAGAGGATTCCTCCTTTCTGATGTCTTTTCACTCCATTAGATGCCTCTGTCCAGCTGAGGACTAAACAGAGACCACCAGTTCACTCTTTGATGTCCTGGGAGCTTGTTTATGTTTGTTAGATAACACTAGCACAGATGGTGAAATAGAACAGCGGATTCAATGGAAGACGGAGCAAGCAACTGTGGGAGGAAGCAGACTTAAGAGTTGGCGGTCAGAAGTTCCCCCCCATTCCAAGGTTGAGCAAATCATTTCACCTACAGCATAAGGATTATAAGGTTAGAGATTTCAAGTTGGGAGGAATCTCAAAAGGTCATCTAGTCAAGTTCCCCATTTCACAAAGGAAGAAGTCGGTTTTGTGACTTGCTTAAGGTCACACAGTGAGTGCCAGGATTTCAACCCAAGGCCTCTGATGCTAAATCCAATTTTCTTTCTATTACTCAATTGAGCCAAGAAGTGTGCGGAGCCCTACAGAGCCAGCACAGACTAATATTTCTTAAGTGGGATAGAGAAAGTTAAGGGTTTTGTAAACTGTTCAGGAGAGCTCTGTCATGCCTTCCTCCCCTGGCCCCTGACCAAGATATACTAACTTACATTTGTGTAATACTCTGCAAAGTACTTTCCCATTTTCGTTTTCTCTTTCCAACCATTCTATGAGTTAGGAAAGGTGGGCCTTTTTGCCATTTTATAGGTAAGAATATCAGTCCTCAATCTTTTTGGTCTCAGGACCCTTTAATACTCTTAAAAATTACTGAAGACTCCTATCTATCAATATTTGCTATATTAGAAATTAATATACATATTAGAAGTTAAAGTCTTTGTTAAGGTTAAATGACTTGCCTAAGGTCACATAGCCAGTGAGACCAACCAGACCTGAAAACCAGCTCTCCTAACTCCAAGTCCAGAGCACTTTCCCTAATCCTACATGGCATAAACTGCTGGTCTCTTCCTCTATCACAGTTCCTGGCTGCAGAGGAGTAACTAAATATTTCTGTGCACTGTGTGAGTTCTAAGAATGTGTTCCATCCTATCCCACCCCTGAACCATGTCCAAATTTGCCAAACCAAACCACAGGAAAACAGCTCTTTCTCTACATCTATCATCAGGATTCTTTTCCATTATACCAGGGTGGGAATCACAGGACCTAGGTTTTTAACCTTGACTTGCCGGGTGATCCTGGACAAATCACTTTAACCCCTCTGGGTCACAGTGAGGCCATCTATGAAACAGTAACCCTAGCCTCCCTACTTTAAGACATTAGAAGCACAAAGGAAGTTATTATTTATGCAGTCCTATGTTGGTCTGTTACACTTACTAGCTATGTGACTATGCTGGGGAAAAAAGCAGCATAATCAACTTGTTATTTTTTTAGGGTAAGGAATAACATTAGGAACTTTTCTAGCTAAATACATGAGACCCCCAAAGCTTTAACAGCTTAAAATTTCATGAAGACTTTTAGAAAATTCTGTATAATACGTATCTGGTCACCTTATCTGAGGAACACATAGACATCCGTAAGATGATGTCTATGTGATCATATTGCTCAGTTACACAAAGTTGCCTAGCCTGTCCTAGAAATGGCCATCCCAACCAACAATGAAATAAAGAAAAATTGGGGCTGCAGATGACAGCATGAGGAGGTAAAATTTCAAAGTAAAGTCTCTTGCTGATGAAAGATGAGGAGCTGGTACATTTTGGAGTCTCTCTTAGCCATAGATGACAGATCTAACCTTTATTAGATGATAAAGGTGGTTCCCCCATTCCACTGTTGCTTTCTAGCAAGAAATAGTGTGTGTGTGTGTGTGTGTGTGCTTATGTGCACATACACATACACAGAGTGTATACACACATATGCATATATTATAACCTTAAAACTTGAAACTGAGCTCTGGTTTTTCAATTTATTATTCCTTTTGCTCCATAGAATTTAAAGGAAAAAATGTGCTTGTTAATCTTTCCATTTGGGAATCATGCAAAGGAAATAGAAGGGAAGACCAGCAACAGTGTGTGTGTGTGTGTTTGTGAGAGAGAGAGAGAGAGAGACTTCCCTCCCACTCACCACAAGTACAATGTTTTCATCTTGTACAGCCTTCACATATTTTCTTTTCCTCATAAGAGTTGAGACTTTCCACTCTGGAGGATTTTGGAACAATTGGATTTGGGAGAAGTGGGATTTAGAGAATTAAAATTTTAAATGACATTAGATTAGACCAACACCATGACATTCCAAAACAGCACTTCTCAAAGTGTGGTCCAGGGTTCCCTGGGAGTCTCCAAGACCCTTTCAAAGGGTCGCTGAGATCAAAACTATTTTCACAATAACATACTTTTAATTTGAAGCATTAATATTAATTTAAATATGGTAAATATTGGTAGATATAACCCACATAAACAAAAGTTCTTTGGGGAGTCTGAAGTAAGTTTAAACAGTTTATAAAGGGGCAAAGTTTGAGAACCACTACTCCAGAGCACTGGTTCTCCAAATTTTTCCATCGGTGGGCAAAAGATGCTACATAATATGGATCCAACTCCTCAAGATTTCTGAGAAGGGTACCACCATCCTTCTACTTGCCCTCCAACTCTTTTTTACCTTCCATATTCAATCAGTTGTCCATTCTTATCAAATCTACAATTCCTTTCTTTATCCTCACACTGTCAACACTCTCATTCACCCCACCCCTGCCCCATCAGGACTACTTTCACAGCCTTCTACTTAGTCTCCCCACCTCTAGTCTCTCCCCTTTGTGCCATCCTCCACTTCGCTGCCAAAATGATTTTCCTAATGCAAAGGTCTGACCATGTCACTACTCAGCTTGAAAAACTTCAATCCCTCCCTGTCGCCTCTAGCATAAAACACAAACCCGTCTGTTTGGCATTTAAAGCTCTTTACAATCTGGTTCCAGCCAGTGTTTCCAGATTAAGACCACATTACGACCCCTCACAGGTGTTGTTTTCACCAAACTGACTTGCTGCTATACATAACATTCCTATCTCTGTACCTCTGCACAGGCTATGTACCAAGCCTGCAATGCCCTCCCTCCTCACCTTTGCCTTTTGGGCATTCCTAACTCCCCGCAAGGCTCAGCTCAGGGGCCACTTCGCACATTCTACCTCCCCTACCTCGTCTCCTCCATTGCTAGCTCTTCCTCCTTAGCAATCTTTTTGTGTATTTAGCTATTATTTGTCTGTATGTACTGTATGCGTATCCCCAGTGCCAGGCACAGAAATGTTTAATAAATGTTTGCTGCCTGGTGACTGCTGTTTCCCTGAGGTCAGGGACTCTCCTTATCTTTGTCTGGTTCATAGATGGCATTGAATGTTATTAAATATGGAAAAAACGCACTGTTTTCAAAGAGACACCAGTGAGAATGGGGATAAAGATATCATTGATTTACGTTAGAGACAAAAGAATAGCCGCTGTCTTATGTCCTGACAGTTAGGGCCAGCATTACCCCAAGGCAAACTAGGTAGCTGTCTATTTGAGCAAAGAAGATAATCACAGTGTATGTAAAGTTCTTTATGAAAGTTAAAGCACTATATAAACATGAGCTATTATTATTAAAATTTAGTATGATTGGGAAAGTAGAAGGAAAGCCTTCTTTCCCTCCCCACCTCAAAACATTACCCCAGTTGGACTTCTGAAGTACCCACAATTCCACAATTGAAGGTTCACTGTTTTGGATTAAAGGAGCAGTTCTCAGACACTTGGACCCCAGCAGGGTTCTGTGGAGTTATTGCAAGAGATGTAGAAATTTATAAGACCATGAAGTATTAACATCTTGATTTTAATTAGGAGTAAAATATGCTGCATGAATAATGGGGCTATGGAATTTCTGGAAGGACACTGATAAACTAGGGAAGTCCAAAGGAGGTTACTTGGGATAATAAAGGGTGTCCTATGGTTCGTGTCTTACAAAGATCAGTGCCAGGAACTAGGAATGGGCAGCTTGAAGGAAAGGGGGAACCAGGCAGTTGTCTACCTGAATAGGAATGAGAAAGGTTCCTTTTGTCTTCAGCAAACAGAACTAGGAAACAAGAGGTATCTTGCTGTAAAGAAGTAGATCTAATCTCAAAAAACTTCAATAGCAAAATGAGCTGCTTCAAAGGGTCGTCATATCTCTCTCACTAGAGGGCTCCAAAAGGCTGATTGCCCCCTTGATGGAGATGTTGTAAAGGGGCTCCTTTTCAGGAATGAGTTGGATTAGATGGCCACTGATGTCCTTTCCAACTCGGAAAATGTACAATGGGGGTTGGGTCAGTTTTTAGTTTTTACTGAAGCTTTATTTGGGTTCAATTAGGAAAAGATTCTTTCGAATAAATCTGTAAACTGGGCATGGTGGATTATGCCTGCAATTCCAGCTACCAGGGGAAGCTGAGGCTGGTGGGTCTCTTTTCTGAGCTTCAGATGATTGGGTATCTGCCCAAAGTTTGGCCTTAATGTGGTGGAGCCTAGGGAGCAGGGGGGCCACCAGGCTCCCAAAGAATAAGGGAATGACTCATGTCAGAAACGGAACAAGTCAAAACTCCCACGCTGAACAGAGTGGGGCCATCTTCTCTGGAAAGGAAGGTCCAATCTTTTAAATGAATGAATGAATGAATGATTAAATGAACAAACCAACAAACAAGTGAAAACCAGCTCTTTATACAAAAGCACTTAGCTGACTTCTGTCTTCATATTTATTGTAAGTGCTAGAACTTTTGGGGAAAATTAGGAAGTACTTAATGCTTTTTTTCCCATGGCATATGTTTGGGAAAGTGGATGTTCTACACTTGTTGCTTTGCAATGTAAATAATGAAACCAGCTGAATGTGAAATCAGATCAAGGGCTGAAACTTTCAGGGCATCCACCAGACTTCCTTTCTCGGAAAGGTACAAAACAGCACTAGCTATCCCATTGAATGACTCAGTAGAATAAAGCAAACATACTTTCCCAGGCTGAATAAATAATGTATCTCAAAATAAATATTATGAAGATTATAATTAATGAAATACAAAGCCATGTAAAATTATGACTGAATTCATAGTAACTTTGGATGCCTATAGGGGTGGAATCCTTGTTAAAATGAGGTCCTTATGCTGAAAAGACTAGGAACCAATGACTTAATGAGGTACTTCTCCCACCCACCCTCACCCCCTCCAGTTAAAATGCAAACCTTCTTAAATGAATTACATTGTTAGAATTTCTGCACTTTGATAAAAGCTTAGATACAAATGATGGAAGTTTTGGTGGGAGGCAGAGGGGAGAGGTTGAGGTGATACAGCATCCAAGGAAGACAGGTCACCATGGATGCCAGGAGGGAAAAGTACTGAAAGGTGAAAGGGAATTGGAAAGCAAACTCAACTTGCTTCATAGTTTTGCCTAAGACCGGCTCTGTCCATGTGAGGTTCATATGAAACCAGTGCAGTGGAAGCAGTCTCAGAGACATTTTAAGAACTGCTGCCCTGAAGCACCTTCTGCATACATGTTTACCACTGCCCACCTGATTTTAACTGTGAGATTGGGAGCTCACTTAAAAACCAATCTCACGGTAGGGTGAGATGTCAGATTTGCTCATTTTAGTTGCCAAAGCTTCTGATGCCAAGTATCCAAAACTTATTTGTGCCTTTTTCTTTAGCTAATAGTAGAAAAGATCTGTACTGTAGGAACCTGGCAGAGATTTGATCTTGAATTGAAGCTGACTCAATCACTGTCGGGTGTCTCATTCAAACACCCAACAGTCAAATGAATGAGAACCATCAACTCATCTGGAAGTGGGGTTCTGGGTAAGGGGAGGAAGGGGAGGCCAGTATATCAGTGAACTGGTTTTGTTTGTTAAAATGTTTTGATAGCTCTATTTCAACAGAACTAGTTTTATTTTTATTTTTTCTATTTCTATTTATTTTTTCTCTTTATTTTGTGAATTTAAAAACGTTATTCTGAGAAGGGGCTTATAAGCATTAAGAGACAGTACCCCAGAGGCCCATGACGTATAAAAGGTTAAGGACTCCTAACCTAAGTTCTAAGTTCTATCTCTGTATTAATTTATGCTTTCAGCAAATAAAGTGCCCAGACTGCATCATTTTGGTGTTCAAACTTGGTAGAACCCTGTGGGGAGTTTGGCCCTTTCATTATTCTGCAAGTACAAGCCACAAACACTTGCAAAACCCACTTCTGTCACTTGGAGTTTTAGCACTTAAGTCACTTAACTGCACTGGACCTCAATTTCTTTATCTGTAACATGAGGGGATTGGACAAAATGGCCTCTGAAGTCTCTTCTAACTTTAAATCTATTATCCTATAAAATGTATGTATGTACACGTACACACACACACGTATACACACATACACACACACACACATACACACAAAGTGTATTTAGCCCGTTTGGGGATCGAAAACCACAGCTTGGTTATGCTGATTTACCAGATGTTAGGATGCTATCTTGAGTCTCCCAGTCTGGGTTCTATTCTTTTGTCTTTGCTCCTAGATGTGGACTCTAGATCTGTGTCCCTAACACGTAACCCTAGACTACACACCTGCTTGATATGAGCTTTCTAATCTATTCCATATCTTACCTGTTGTCAGTCCTCTTTAGGTTTGATAGATGTATTGTGGAAAGGAGAGGGTAGTTCAGAAGGTAGTGACAACTGCTCAATCTGTTTCTTCATCTCTAAAATGGCAATATAAATAGTGTCTACCTCCCAGGATTATGGTAAGCATATATGTGTGTGTATATATTTATGTGTGCACACACACACACAGCTAGGTGGCTCAGTGGACTGAAGGCTGGTCCTGGAGTCAGGAAGATGAGTTCAAATCCTGCCTTAGACACTTACTAGCTGTGTGACTCTAGGCAAGTCACTTAACCTGTGCTTGCTCCAATCCACTGAAGAAGGAAATGGCATACTGCACTATCTTTCTAAGAAAACCCCATGGACAGAATTGATGCAATATGATGCACAAAGTCATTAAGAGTTGGATACAACTGAATGGCAACTATTTTCATATATGTATACAGACATATAGACACACAGACATTTACATGTAAAGATATATGGATATATAAAGTATATCAATTTATAACATATTAAGAGATACTATAAAGCACTTTGTAAACTTTAAAAACCATATTATCGTTATTACTGTCAAAGGCATAACTTTCATTGTCACTCTATCCCTCTGTTATTCTCTGTATTCAATTAAATAAATATTTATTAAGTATCTATTGTATGTCAAACATTGTATTAGGCACTCTGGATGCAAACACCCAAAAGAAATTGGTTTTGCCTCTAAGGAGCCTGGCATTCTACTGTAGGACCTCTGGAAGCTCCACTCATACATGTCCCCTCCTTCCCAAACACCCATAGCACAGGGAGTACACAGCCACAGGAATAAAATGAAAGATGCCCAGGGTCACCGGATCCATCCACATGCTCTGCTCTGTCTTCTCTTACCTCTCTGGATTAACAACACTGCCTTGTTGTGCTAACATTTGTTCCCTCATGTTGTCCTAAAACCTTAGATGCTAACCTCAGTTTACTCTCTGGATCTGTGGTACTTGTCATCATGCCAATGTTTGTAACTAGCATATCATCTTCCTCCAAGCTCAGGCCCCTTCCTTGTATTTTGAACTTAGGCTATGTCCTTGCTGGCCTGCCCTAACTTCCATTTCTAGTTCCTCCTGACCTACCTTCTCCTGTTGCTTATGAACCAGTACGGATGCTCAACCCCCTGCTAGCAATCAATGCTAACAATGAACTGCAGTATTGTACAATCTATCTTTTACAAAGGGTCACATGGAAATAATAATCATCTGGTTGGAAAGCTTATCTTCAGTGCAATGAAGACATATTAAAAAGCCTACTTTGTTCAAGGCACTGTTCTAGGTAATTGGGATAAAAAGGCAAAAACCAAACAGTACTGTCACAGCACTTACATTTTATTGAGAGATAGAATGTACAGACAGATAAGTAGAAAATTTTTAAAAAACAAGCTGGACTTTGTTTCTGGTTATAAACAACTTTTATCAGTACATATCAATATCTACTACACAACTTATAGTCTAAAGAGAGATAGGTAGGGCATGCAGAGATTAAATGACTTGACCAGGGGCATGAAAGAGCTATGTATTGGAGGTTAACACTTGAACCCTGATCTTCAAAACTATATATGGTCTGAGCTCTTCATCCACTGTAACACATTGTCTCACCTATATAAATTTATACAAAATAATTTCAAGGACACGGCAATAATAACTAGGGTGAGGGGGAAGAGACCAGTAAAGGCCCAGTGTAAGAAGGGACTCAAGCAGTGCAAAAATTTCAGAAGAATGGTTGATTAGGGCTGTATATACAGATTTTGGAGTCATTTGTTTAGAGATGTATAGAGTGTTTTGACATAGAGTGAAGGGGAGATGAGGAAGTTCAAGACAAATGGTCTCCACTTTCTTAGCAGAGAGAGGTCAATGACTGGTGTGGGAGGCATGAGAATAGAAGTTTGAAAAAATAATTAGGGAGACCAGAATAGCATTAATCAATGAAAAACAAAAAGATTTTTTGCAGTAGTGAGCCCAGTTGAGTAGTAGAACCCAGCTGAGAGAACAAATTTGTGGTGGGACTACCTTCACCAAGTCATTTCACTTCTCTGTCTCAATTTTCTTATCTGTAATATGAGGGGGTAGGTCTCTGAGGTCTCCTGGTGCTTTAAATTCTAAGATTTAGATTCCCAAAGCATTGGAGAAGATGGATGGTAGGGATGATCCAAGATTAAAAAGTGGCAGGGCATGATGGGTAGTAGAGAATCAAGGGTGCAAAATGTAGTAAACTCTGATGGATTAGTCAATTTGTAAGGTCAAAACTTAGGGAGAAAAGTGAGGCCAGAGCAAAGATGAGGGCCTGGAGGTCAGTGTGAGAATGAAAGTATCCATTATGACATTATACCCTTTTAAAAAGATCTATGTGCCAAAGTCCTCCTTTACTTTATCTCTGTGAAGACTTTTTTTCATGCAAAGTAATTTTCATATTTTTGCTGTTGAAAAATAAAAATTCCAAAACCCCTATCCTTTTTATCTCAGTGGCCAAAACTCTAGACCCAAATTTGTTGCCTAAATATCACAAAATCTATTGGACTCCAGTGCTTGAAAGTATCCCATCTGTTTCCTTGATATGGATCCCATTCTATATTGCCTTTACCAGCACACTTGTAATCTAAAAACAATCTCAATCCTTCAGTTATTTAAAATTTGTATTTCCCAAAGTGCAGGAGGCTAGTCTCCCCCCTTCTTTAGTTAGTTCATGACCCCTTTTCTGAGTAAAGTCTCTGGTTAGCCATAACTTTCAAGATTCTGCTCTCTCCATCCAACAGGACCCAGCCCGAAAGCAGTCTTCAGCCTAGCACGGTGAAGTATGTGACATTTTGGGCTGATGCATAAAGAAGGACATTCATTCTTTTACATTTTACCTCTTCATCTTAGAATTCTTAATTTAAAAACTTCTTAGGGCTCCTCACCTTATATGTATTTATCTGTTTATAAGCTATATCTATCTCCCTGTTCCTCCTCTTCTCTCCCCTTCCCCCCAGAATGTAAGCTCCTTGAGAATAGGAGGCCAGGCCTGGTTTGTTTTCATCACTGTAGCCCTTATACACAAAAAAGGACAGGGCTTTGTACCAATAAAAAAAAAAAAAAAGACAACTGCTTGTGGTACTTCACCTCAGTGACAATAAAGTGTTCAAGGGCTGCATAATAAAAATCCTAAAAGAGACACTACTTACTATAGGCACTTCACTGATGTAGGTCACTCATTATTACAAAGAATCCCTTAAATTATAGCCCCGAAATAGAACTAAATAGTGTTAGAAGGTAGTTGGCATGTTATTCTTTTTCTCCACCCTTCTTGCAAAAGAGAAGCTGCTGAACTGTTTTCCTCCTCAAAGAGAATATACTGACCAGCTTCTTCATAAATGCCCACAGCTTAGGTATGGCTACTCATGATGCCACTGCTCTGCCAAGGTCCAAGCAATGCTCAGAACTCAGCTCTGAGTAAATCTCCTCAATATTATATCCTGTGTCATTTTGTCAGTTTCACCTTACTCATCTCTATATCACCCTGGAAATAAGAGAAAAAGCAAAAACAAAACAGAAACATAAAGGGACACAATTTCTCGTTTCCGCCTTGAAAAGCCCTGCTCTCTCAAGAATCAAACCACCCAAACCCCTGGCACAGGTGCTGGGGGAATGGATGCTCACTGCCCTTTCTTCCTCACCTTCGATTTCAGGAGCGTCAGCCCTCCCTCCCAATCCCCTTCCTTCTACCTCAGGTAGGGAGGAAGGTGTTTTCAGGTCCCTCTGGTTCCAAAGAGGTTGGTGCCTGTGGAACAGCTGGCTTCCCTAGTGCTCGTTAAAAATCACTCAGTCTAGCCCTGGTGACCGAAAAAAGGTGCATGACAGCTTTGCAGTCCCAGGGGGCAAACTGAGTCCACTGCGACCCTGGCTTTATCTTTACACGCAGACACACCCCAACTCAGCACTTGAACACGGACACACGCACACCACACACACACACACATGCACACCACACACACACGCACACACATGCACACCACACACACACACCACACACACACACACCACACACACCACACACACACGCACACACACACACACCACACACAGACATGCACACCACACACACATGCACACCACACACACACCACACACACACCACACACACACACCACACACACCACACACACACGCACACACACACACACCACACACACACACACACCACACACACTCACACACACTCGCACACCACACACACACACACACCACACACACACACCACACACACTCACACCACACACACACACCACACACACACACACACCACACACACTCACACACACTCGCACACCACACACACACACACACCACACACACTCACACACACTCGCACACCACACACACACACACACCACACACACCACACACACACACCACACACACTCACACCACACACACACACCACACACACACGCACACCACACACACACACATACACACACACCACACACACTCGCACACCACACACACACACACCACACACACACACACCACACACACCACACACACTCACACACACTCGCACACCACACACACACACACCACACACACTCACACACACTCGCACACCACACACACACACACACCACACACACCACACACACACACCACACACACTCACACCACACACACACACCACACACACACACACACCACACACACTCACACACACTCGCACACCACACACACACACCACACACACTCACACACACTCGCACACCACACACACACCACACACACCACACACACACACCACACACACTCACACCACACACACACACCACACACACACGCACACCACACACACACACATACACACACACCACACACACTCGCACACCACACACACACACACCACACACACCACACACACCCGCACACACACGCACACACACACACCACACACACACGCACACCACACACACATGCACACCACACACACACACCACACACACCACACACACACGCACACCACACACACACATACCACACACACGCACACAACACACACCACACACACACACATGCACACCACACACACACCACACACACTCACACCACACACACACGCACACCACACACACCACACACACACATGCACACCACACACACACCACACACACTCACACCACACACACACGCACACCACACACACCACACACACACATACACACCACACACACGCACACAACACACACCACACACACACCACACACACTCGCAAACCACACACACACACATACACACACACCACACACACACACACGCACACCACACACACACACATACACACACACTCACACACACACACATGCACACCACACACACTCACACCTACACACCACACACACGCACACCACACACACACATACACACACACCACACACACACCACACACACACGCACACCACACACACACACATACACACACACCACACACACGCACACCACACACACACACACACACACACACTCACACCACACACCTCTTCTCCAACCCACCGAGCTGCGCCCACTCCCGTTCCTCCCGCACTCCCCACCCCCATTTCCCTCCGCCCCTCCCGGGGTCCCCCGGCCCCGCTCCGCAGACAAGGACGAGCCCGCGGGGGCTCGAGTCTAGGGCGGGGCCTCCCCACTCACCTCGCTCGCTGCCGGGGCCCCCAGCCGGGCTCCTCGCCGCCCGCGGCTCATTCCGGGGGCGTCCGGCCCGGAGCCAGCGGCGCGCGGGGCGGGGGAGGTGGAGGCAGCCGCGCCGGGCTGCATGGCTCCCCGACCCTCCGCCCTTTTGTTACCGGAGGCTCTCACGAGGCTCGGGAGACGGCTTGCCCTCCTCTCCGGCCCCGCGCCCCCCCGGCCCCGTCCTCGCTCACGGCCGCGGGCCTCGCCGCCCGTGCGGCCCAGCCATCCCCCCGCTTCCGAGGACCTTCCTGGCTAGCAGCCGGGCGGCTCGGGAGCGCTCCCGGGTGCTCCCCCTTCCCCTTTCTTTTCCTTTTCTTTCCCGACTCGGGGACTGACTATCTCTCGTGACGTTCCCTCCAGCCCTCCCCTCTCCCCCTCCCCTCTCTCCTCCCCCTGCTCCCCCTCCCCTCGGGCTCCCTTCCCACCCTAGCCTAGCCTGACCCATCCTGACTCCTTTCCAGTGAGCTAATCTCGAGCTGGCCCGGGAACAGACCCGGTTACCACGGCAACCCGGGTCTCGGCGAACTGGACGGGCTCGAGGAGCTGCAGTAAACAGGACCTTCCGCGCTCTCCTGCCTCGGTCTGCGAGTTAACTCTTCCCTCGCCGCAAGTCGGCCGATGACAAGCTCTGGCCGGGCGAGCCCGCGAGCGGGCGCTGCGCGGGGACCCGCCGTGCCGGGCCAGCCGAGCCGGGACCAGCCGAGCCCGGACCCGCTGTGCCGGGACCAGCCGTGCCCGGACCCCCGGACCAGCCGAGCCTGGACCCCCGGACCAACCGAGCCCGGACCAGCCGAGCCGGGACCAGCCGAGCCCGGACCCCCGGAACAGCCGAGCCGGGACCAGCCGAGCCCGGACCCGCGGTGCCCGGACCCCCGGACCAGCCGTGCCGGGCCAGCCGAGCCCGGACCCCCGGACCAGCCGAGCCGGGACCCCCGGACCAGCCGAGCCGGGACCAGCGGAGCCCGGACCCGCGGTGCCCGGACCCCCGGACCAACCGAGCCGGGACCAGCCGAGCCCGGACCCGCAGTGCCCGGACCGCCGGACCAGCCGAGCCGGACCCCCGGACCAGCCGAGCCGGGACCAGCCGAGCCCGGACCCCCGGACCAGCCGTGCCGGGACCCCCGGACCAGCCGAGCCGGGACCCCCGGACCAGCCGAGCCGGGACCAGCCGAGCCCGGACCCCCGGACCAACCGAGCCGGGACCAGCCGAGCCCGGACCCGCGGTGCCCGGACCCCCGGACCAACCGAGCCGGGACCAGCCGAGCCCGGACCCCCGGACCAGCCGTGCCGGGACCCCCGGACCCGCCGAGCCCGGACCCGCAGTGCCCGGAGCTGGGGCCAAAGTCCGGGGCTTGGGAGCCGAGGACGGAGATTTAAAGGGTGATTAGCGCGCCGTGTGTGCGCCACAGTGCAGTAAGTACTGTAGTAACCTGCCTGGGGGCGCGCTAGAAGGGGCACGGATGGAAACAAGGGGATTGGGTTTTTTTGTCTTTCCAGGACAATGTAGCCGAGCGAGCTCCCGGGACTCAGAGTTGGCTTAAATCTAGTCTGGTACCTCTCTCAGCTCTGACTTATCCCTCTATTAGAAGTCCTATTAACCCCAGTGTAGCGGGCGTAATAGGATTTAATTAATTCACATTAATATGTGAAAGTCCTTTAATCCTCCCGGAGGTATTTGTATTTTTTAAAAGTATGTTTATTAATCCAAATAAATTTCTAATTGGTCAGATTAAATACAGTAGTTAAAAAAAAATGAGACAAGGCTTCAGGTCAGCCTTTCCTGGGAGACGATCTTCTTACTCAGCTTTCCTAGGACATCGATGTATCGTAGTGGGTTGAGGTGACCCTGGACTCTTCCAACAAAAATGGTCTGCGAAGAGCTACTTGTGCATCAACTCAGTACAACCTTCGGTGCCATTAGTGCGCCCCTTTTACAGATGAAGCAACTGAGGGGAGAAAAGGTCCTGCCTAAAGCCGACAGTTTGGTGCAGGTAGATGATACGGTGGGTAGAGTAGGGGCCCTGGAGTCAGGAGGACCAGAGTTCAAATGTGGCTTAGACTAGTTGTGTGATCCCCACCAAGCCGCTGAAGCTTGACCGTCTCCCCAAAAAACTCAAGTCACACAGTAAGTGACTCAGTTCTTTCTTAACACTGTCCTCAAAGCAGTGAGGTGGATAGATTGTGGATAATAGACCATATGACTTGGAATCAGGAAGGCCTGATCTAAAATTCTGCCTCAGACATTTACTAGATATGTGAACCTAGGCAAACCACTTAACCTGTATGCCTCAGTTTCCTCATCTGTAAAATGAGGATGATAATAGCATCTACCTGGCCAGGTTATGAGGATAAAATGAGATGTTGTAAAGCATACTACAAATTTTAAAGTGTTAGCTATTATTTTTATTATCTATAGTGTCACCTAGCAACCTCTAATGAAAGCCTTCTGAGTATGATTCCAGTATGAGTAAAATACAGAGTAAGTCTGCTGTACAAAGACCATTCTAGTTAAGTATAGAAAGTTTAACCACCAGAAAGTTGTCATTGTGTGACAAATTCTTTGTTCATGGAAACCTATGAAAAAAATGAAAAATATAGAATGATCCTCTTTCTTGCGTGGCCTTCTAATTCTGCAGTCAGTGTGTTGGGAAAACAGGGAAAGGAAGGGAATAAGAATTTATAAAGCACCTACTTGTAACAGTAAGTACCCCAACACAGGGGGGCCTGCTATCACAGGTTCTTAGACCTGCATTCGTAATAGGAAAGCAACTTTGAAGGGGTTAACAACCACTTTAATTAAGCACATGTATCATTCCTTTAACTAAACACATATATCATTAAACTCAGGGGAGTCAGTGCCCTGAACTTCAAAGAAAATACAGGGAAATCAAAGATCAACAGATATGGCTTCCTCTGCCTGAATTCAACAGACAGTTCCAACTGTCTGACCATAGTTACCAAAGAGGGAAGCACTGACATCTGGGTTTTCAAAGTGGGATGGGTTCCTTAAAGCAGCTTTCCAGAGTCCTCTTCTGGCACTCAAACTTTCTTAGGAAAACTAAGCCCCAAAGTAAAACCTCACCCTCTATACACCATCTACAAATTCCAAATTTGAGGTCTTTATTTTATGGTCAATGAATTGATTGGTATAACACTGGAAGGATTGGACTGTCTCCATATTGACATTCTCAGTGGAGTTGAATGGAAGGATAGGCTTGCTTCAGAATCAAATCAAGGAAGTAGCAGTATTGTTTCAGTCATACACACAAAAGTGACAGAAACATCATTTGATGAGACACTTTTATCATTTTGCCTTATTATATATTGCACAAAGGCAATCAAATCAGGATGAAGATAATTGTAACTTATGTACTAACATCTGTTGTAGAGGATGAAGAGAAACTCATTGTTAAAAGTTTTTATGGATACCTTTTGTTTTTATGTCATCCTCTGCTCTGCAAAACATTGCAGTAGAGAATGACAAAAGTATTAGCCATATCACCTCATAAACCACTGAAAACCTCTTTTCAAAAATGTGTTCTACTCCCTTCCCTCCCATTCCTCCCGACAAAAGGTTCGTTTTCTCAACTTCTCTTCTTTGGGGCCAGGCTTGGTTATTCTAATTGCACAGCTTTCATTTTCAATTTTTTTCTGTTCTTTTTTCATTTACTTGGTGATAACGACAGTATACATCTTTTTCCTGGTTCTGCTTCCTTCTCTTTGCATCAGTTCATTTAAGTCTCATCAGACTTCTCTCTGTTTTTCATATTCATTGTTCTACTGCATGATAATCATACACCTCAGTTTGTTTAGCCAATCTTTAATCTATGGACATTTGAAGTGGAAACATTTTTTTTTTATTTTTACAAATAACTTAGCAATACCCTGCAAACTAAGTTAACACATACCTTGATAGTGCTGAAAACTGAAAAACAAACAAAACCAACCTTAAGGTTACTTAGAAGCCTCACACCTATAGGTGCTGAATACTTTTTACAAAGAGTATCACATACAGTCATTACTACTAACAGTATAAAAAATGAAACTGTATGTTAACAGAAAATTTAAACAAAAACAACAAAACTGTTTATTAATATGACAGTCATTTCAGAATTAGCTATCTGATCCTGGATTGGTTACAGCAGAGGTCAAAATCAATACCATGTTAAAAGAAAGGATAACAGTGAAAAGAAATCTCAGAAAAGGAAACTGAATAGTAAATGAACTCCCAAAGGAAAAAAAATTCTGGGGCACCAGATAGATTTACAAAGGAATTCTATCAACCATTCAAAAAACAATCAATGCCAGTATTACCCAAACTATTTTTAAAAATCGGCAAATACAAGATCCTAACAAATTCCTTCTATGTACAAATATAGTCTTGATAATTAAAACAGGGAAAGTCAAAATAGAGAAAGAAAACTGTAGGCCAACATCCCTAATGAATATTTCTGTTTAAAAATTTTAAATAAAATATCAGCAAAGATGCTATAGCAACATCTTATAAAGATTATTCCCTTTGACCTTGCTGGATTTTTGCCAGAAATGCAAATCTGATTCAATATTAGGAAAACTATAAACTTAATTGACCACCTGAATTATAAGAACAAGAAAAATCATATGACTCAGAAAAATCCTTGTGACAAAATATAACATTGATTTCTGTTAAAAACACTAAAAAACAAGAATAAATGGATCTTTCCTTAACATGGTAAATAGTATATCTCAAACCAAGAGCCAGTAAGGTCAGAACTATTTTACTAGTCACTAGTGCTAGAAATGCTAGCTATAGTAATAAAAAAAACCTCACCCAAACTGAGGAAATAAGTATAGGCAAACATGAAGCAAAATTACTGCTTTTTGAAGATGATAGGATGGTGTACTTAGAGAGTCCATCAAAAATTAATAACTTCACCAAACTTGCAGGATATAAAATAAATCCATGTAAGTCATCAGCATTTCTCTATATCAACAACAAAATACAGCAGAAAGAGTTGGAAAAAGGAATTTCATTTAAGATTAACTACAGCACATATACAATGCTTGGGATTGTATTTATGAAGAAACACAGGAACTTTATGACCATAACTACAAAAGTGTTTATGGAAATAATGACAAACCTAAATAATTGGAGAAATATTTACTGCTTATGGGTAGGCTGAGCCAATATAGTAAAAATGAAAATATTACCTAAATTAATTTACTTATATAATGCCATCCCAATCATTTTGTCAAACGACTACTTTATAGAACTAGAGAAAATAATAACATTCATCTGGAGAAATAAAGGTTAAGACTCTCAAGGAGAATTATAAAAAAACATGGGAAAGGGGGCAGCGAAGTGGTAGAGTAGATAGAGCAACCTATCCTAGAGTCAGGAGGACCTGAGTTGAAATGCGGCCTCAGACATTTACTAGCTGTGTGTCCCTGGGCAAGTCACTTACCTCTGATTGCCTCACAAAATAAGTGGGAAAAGAAAGAAGCCTAGCAATACCAGATCTCAAACTATGCTACAAAGTGGTAGTCATCTAATTTAGTACGGGTTAAAAAGTAAATTGATCAGTGGAACAGATTAGTTACATAGCATATTAAATAAAGCAAATGAGCCTTGTAGCCTAGGGTTTAATAAACCCCAAAACCTCAGCTATGAGAGAGAGGACTGACTCACTATTTGATGAAAACTGGATAGAAGTCTGGTAGAAATTAGATGTGGGTCAACACCTCACGTCACATACCACCTTAAGCTCCAGATAGAGATGTACATAACCTAGATATAAAATGTCACTTCATAAACAAATGAAAGGATCAAGGCATAAATTCCCTTTCAGATTTATGGTTAGGGAAAGGGTGCATAACCAAACAGAGGAGAGAGAGAAGATCAAAGAGATAAAATGGACAGTTTTGATTATATAAAATTTAAAACTTTTTGCACAGTTGAATGCAATGCAGCTAAGACTAGATGAGAAACAGTTAACTGAGGGAAAAATCTTGGCAGCAAATTTCTCTGGTAAAGGTCTTATTTCTAAGATATTTAAGGAATTGATTCAAAATTATAAAGATAAAAACCAATCTCCCACTGATGGTCAAATGATATAAATAGTAATTCTTAAAGGGAAGAAATCCAAGCAACCTATATCATATTAAAAAAATATTACATTACTAATAATTAGAGAAATTCAAATTGAAACAACACTTACATTCTTCCTCATGCCCATTAGATTGACAAGGTTGACAAAAACGGAAAATGACAAATGTTGGAAGGGCTGTGGGAAAACAGGTATATTGACGGAAAGTAACTGGGAACTATTCTCCAAAAATTAAAAAACTGTGCATATCCTTTGATTTACAAATACCACTGCTAGGCCTACACCTTAAAGAGATCAAAGAAAGACGAAAAAGTTCCGTCTCTACAAAAAAAATATTTATAACTCTTCTTTTTTGTGGTGGGAAAGACATGGAAACTAATGGAATGTCTGTCATTTGGGGAATGACTGAACAAATTATGGCATATAAATGTAATGGAATATTATGTGATGATTACATGATGAAAGAGACAGTTTCACAGAAACTGGGGAACCAAAGTATCAATTGATGTCAAGTCAAGTGAGCAAAATTAGGAGAATATACTATCATGACAATATTATAAAAATGCACTATTTTGAAAGAGTTAACTTTGTTCAATGCAACAATCACTCATGCACAATTTCAGGAAGACAAATGACAAAGAATGATATAGTAATAAAGAAGATACTGCTTGACAGACAGGTGACTGACCTTTCAGGATGAGGCCTACATATGTATTTTTAATGTAGCCAATAAAGGAATTTGTTTTGCTTGATTTTGCATACACTTTAAAAAAGAGGTTTCTTTTTCTTTCTTTCTTTTTTCCCCCAGTAAGGCAGAGGGAAGTGGGAAGAAGGAAAATAAACAAATGCTTAATAATTGAGGAGAAAAAGAGATTAATTCCTTTGAAAGTATTCTTGATGAAAAAGAAAAAGGTTAAGTTTCATAGGTGACTTCCTATAAAAGATCATATTTTTGCAGTCATAGTTAACTGGAAGATGGAGAGAATACATGATTTTAGTCTATTTCTTGTTAGTGGATTTTTAAAAAACAGATTCTCCTCCAACAGAACATCTTCCAGGCATACAGTATATTTAGATCATATAAGACTCCTGGAGAGTTTTATCCACAGAGATAATTCTTTATTCAGTATCAATACTGTAGGTATTGCTGTAGGAAAGTATTTCCAAAGACTTCCTGTTCCCTTTTAGACCACTGTTTAGCAAGTTGTTTTCATAGCTCCATATGACTATGTCTCACACACAGCAGCATTCCAGTTCCTTAATGTCTGCTTCTCTGTTACTGGGTCACCCAATGCTATTTCAACGTGGTACAGTCACTGTCCATGGCCCTCTCACTTCCGGGGATCCCAACGCCGTTCCTGTTTACTAGATTCGATGAAGCAGTTTGCTTCGGACAGGAGCTGGGTTCAAATGTTGACTACTTGTGCAACTTTGGGCTGGTCCTGGCCCTTAACTTTACTTAGCTCTTAAATGAAAGAGTTAGACCAGATGGCCTCTGAGGCCACTTCCTGTTTTAGATCTCCTGATCCTTACTCAATCTCAGACCTTGGTCCCCAGTGTACAAAGTAGCACAGGGCTAATGGATGGTGGGTTCTGTGACCTGGGGACAAGAGAGTTCTTAGATTACTCCTTTGTCTTCTGCTACTTGCCAACCAAAATGACTATCCTGCCCCTTCAGTTAGCTTTCTGTTTTACTGAACCATGGAGGATTGGGGTGGGGTTGGACTTGAGGCCAACCATGGCCAACCCCTGTGCTTAAGTTCATGAGGAGCGTGTGTGTGCGCGCGCGCTTGCTCAAAGTGAGGTGAGAAGGATATTCAAGTTTTCATCCTTTATGATTCACTTGATAAATAAAAACAAAATTTTGAGTAAAACTTTAAATATAACCATAAAATCAATGTTATTTGCATTACAAATAGGAAAGTAATGATATAATATACACTGGAATAAAATAAAAGTAAAAACATATTTATTCTGTGACCCCTTTAAAAATAGGATCATTCCTCATCTCGGAATCTCAATTTCTTCACCCTCAAAATGCAGATAATAATAACTGGCATTTATAGGGAACTTAAAAAATTTGTATCGCTATATTTGCTTTTTACATCCCCTAGATTTTCCAGTGCATTGTATCTCCCTTCCTATCCTAAAGTGGTATCCCTTATAACAAAAAATAAAAAAGGCAGGTAAAAAAGGTTCAGGAAAACTAACCACACTATTAAAAACAATAGCAAAATGCCTTGACATTATGTGCAGCCCATAGAATATGAGTGAAATGTCGTCTCATATATCCTCTTTGGGGCCAAGCTGAGTCACTATAATTTTGAGATACATAGTTTCCATTTACGTTGTTGTCATCTTGCATAGTGTTTTCCTGATTCTGCTTACTTTCCTCTGCATCAGTTCATAGACATTTTCCCATACTTCTCTATAGTCACCATGACAGTTGTTACAGCACCATTACATTTACGTACCATAATGTGAAACAGTACAATATATGTGAGGTATGGAATCAGAGGACTTGGGTTCAGTTTCTACTATATGACTTTGGACAAGTCATATATCTACTTTATTTCCAGTTATTTGTTACTACAAAAAATGCTTTTATAAATATTTCGGCATATATGGAACCTCTCTTTTTTGGTCATTGACTTCCTTAGGGTAAATACCTAGCAATGGAATCTCTAGGCCAAATAATAGAGATATTTTATTCATTATAGTTGCATAATTCCAAATTACTTTGTAAAATGTTGGGACCAGTTCACAGCTGCACTAATAATGTATTCGTTTCTACAACCTCTTCAACAAAAGGTTGAAAACTCCATGAGGCAGATATTGTGCCTTCTTCTGAGTATCTTCCGTGATGCCTTACATGTAATAGACACCAATAACTATTTGTTTAATTGAATTTAATAGTATATGTTATCTATGTGTCAGCTGAGGATAGATGGACTAGGTTCAATACAGGAGAACTGTCAATGATAATATTCATGGCTCATGCCCCTACATTGGTGGGTGCTCACCAGCCGTATTTCCCTAGGAATCTCCATCTTTGGTTCATTTTTTATATTTTCCCTTTCCCTTACTATTACCAAATTAATAAGGCACAGAACAACTTTATTCCATACAACAAAGAATACAAAAAAGATTTGTTCCTGGGCTGATAGACTCAAAGAGATTTACCCTCCAGTGAGCTCTGTTCTCTGCTGCTTTGACAAGTTCCTCCAGACTCACAGTGTCACCCCAGGCTTGAGAAAGCACTCCAAATCAAGGAAAAAGCTTGGAGTTTTAAGAGAGCCCAGCAATTTTCTTTTCTTCCCACTTTCCTTCAGCTCCAGCACAGTCAGTATGACTCACAGTACCAGTGCAGGGTGAGATCCCTGGGATTGTCCCTCTTTATTGTGACTGAAATCTATTCTTCTCCTTCATTAGAGTGAAGGTGGTGTTCCTCCCCTTCCTGTCCTATGCTTACTCTTTGAGTCTTTATGAGGTTGAGTCTTTTCCATTTGCCTTTCCAATTCCCTTGGATTAGTTTTGTTCAGGTCTTGCAAATGGGCTTCTGGCTCAGATCAGTTTCAAGAAAACATTAGAAACACTTGAAAATAAGGGGCAAGGATGGTGGCCCCAGAAAGTATTTCTGCAGCCACAGCAAAAGTTTGTGTTAGTATCCTATATGTAAAACTTACACATACGTAATTTCTATACATCAATGAACAAAACTATAATGTTTGGCCCATCCTTCTAGTAGTCATTTGGCCTCAATAGCAACGATTATCATCTCTGAGGTCTGTATGCATTACTGCATTGTGTGGTGTGTTGTTTGTCCTTAGTTCTTGAAGAGGACCATGACATTAGGGAACCAACATGCCTTGCAACTGAATTTGATTTGAGTGAGGGAGGGCTGTGCAAAGTCACCAGTCTCACTTTCTTCTCTAGGTCCAGTGGCCAGATATTGATCAGGACAACTAGAGATGACCCTCATGAACATAAACATTTACCCATAAGTTATTATACCACCAATAATGAAAATACAAGTGTAAGGAACCTGTGTCTCCAAGGCACTGTGATGTATAAAAAATTAGACAATTTCTGGATAATTAATTGTTTTATTAATAATGCTAGCAAATTATTAATAAAAGGGCAGTGACACTCTGGAATGTCAAAGTCAGTATTATTGCATACTGCTACCATAAGAATTCTATCACTTCATGCTCTTTAGGCAGCTAAATGGCACAATGGATAGACCACTGGACTTGGAGTCAAGAAGACTGGAATTCAAATCTGGCTCCAGACACTTCCTAGCTGTCTGACCCTGGGCAAGTCACTTAACCTCTCTCAGCCTTAGTTTCTTCATCTGTAAAATGGAAATAATAATTGCACCTATCTCACAGGATTGTCCTAAGGATTGAATGAGATACTAGTTGTAAACTATTTTATAAACCTAAAAGTGCTAGCTACTGTTATTCAGAGCTTAAGCCTCTGTTGGACTGCCCACCATGTCTCTGAATCTGCCCTGAGTCACCTTTCATTTTCATCTCATTTCAAGAGGAGTTCCGAGGGCTATTTTAAACATTTTCCCCCGGTTTTCTGCTCTTTTCAGAGATGAAAAGGATTGCTTTTGAGAAATTGCAGTGCACTTTTGTTGATCCCAAGCTTGTCATTGCAGCAAAGGAGCCCTTTTCAATGGTATTGCTGTATAGCAGTGAAGTCCGGAACACTATTGCCTCCAAAGAATGAAAGGTGAGCATTGCACCAGGGGCAATGGAAAGGTATTTGGTGGATGTAAACATGATGCCCTGTAGAGCCAACTAGTGACTTGGCAGAAGAATGGGAGTAAAGAATGTCATCAAAAAATTGTACGACAGAAGGAGGAAGGGGACTGGTAAGAGCAAGGGCTGACAGGTAGAGGACCAGGCTGCTCCTTTGGTTCCTTAGGTGGAGCTGAAGAGAGGGTGCTGGGTCTAGAGTAAGGAAGATCTGAGTTCAAAGCTGGACTCAGACACATCCTGGTTGTATGACCCTGAGCAAGTCACAACCTCTGTCTGCTTCAGTTCCTCATTTGCAAAATGGGAATCATAATAGTATTTTCTTCCCAGGGTTGCTGTGAGGATCAAGTAAGATATTTGTAAAGCTCTTATCACAGTGCCTGGCCCACAGTAAGTGCTGAATAAATACTTACTTCCTTTCCATCCCCTTCCCTTTGTGAATCAAGAGAAAGCACAAGAAAGTCTCCAGCACATTGTGTGGCTCTCTGTGGCTGACTTTGGGTAAGACCGGGAGAAGAACCACAGGATGGGCAGGCATGGATGGAGTTGTGATCTCCATCCCTGAAGGGAGCTCTGAATCAATGAGACTACAGGTCTGTTTGAGTGTTTGAGAGCTGAAGAGCAGACATGGTTGACAAATGCTGAACTTGATGAATACACAAGGTCAGGTTTATAACAGGAAAAATATTTGATGCATAGAGTCCTCGTAAACAGTAATTTCCACCAAAATTCGGAAGAGTTATTCTTTAACATCCAGTTCCTAGTTCCTTTCATCCCTAGAAGGCTGGATCCTATTTACCTTCCTTATTCCTTTTCTGACTCATTCCTCCTTCTGCTCCATCTCTCCATGTTTCCAGATAGCTGGAAACAGAATCTCTTCTGGCTTCAAAACAAACCAACTCTACCTCTGAGGAAATCAAACCAGAACTCTCCACCAAAATCTTGATAGGTGCTTCTTGGCTCTAACAGGATCCTATCTGATGACTTCAGATCATGAAAATATGACAGAAAACATCCTACTAAATGGGAAAATCCACATGCCTGGCTCCTAGTTACCAATTCACTTCCTCATTTTGGGCTTCAGTTTCCTCATCTAGAAGGAATACTTGGAAAGGTCAGATCTATGACTTTGAATACTGCAGAAGGTATTCCTGTAATGAGTGAAAGGTAGTATTATCCATTCCCCTAAGATCCCTCTCAATTCAGAAGCTTTTGGGGTTTGGAAAGAGAATGAAGAGGGAAAAAAAAGTCAGCTA
Organism: Bettongia penicillata ogilbyi; assembly: GCA_023548195.1. Lineage (NCBI taxonomy): Eukaryota > Metazoa > Chordata > Mammalia > Diprotodontia > Potoroidae > Bettongia > Bettongia penicillata. The sequence goes on from JAJHZJ010000229.1 coordinate 4,763,908, forward strand.
TCCATTCCAGTATGTTGCCTAATATGGTGAAGAGGTCATCCAGCAGAACATCATGGAGGCAATGGGATCTTTCATCCTTGCTGGATTAACTCTCTCATTGGATGTACTCCTTCTTCTCTATCTCTCCCTTCAACTTTTCCAGAAGCAAGGCAGAAATATGAGCTAGAGGGCATAGGGAGGAGAGCCAGAAGAGCCCTGAGGTGAAATTTTTTAGGATGAGAATTGGTTGTTCTCACTGGGTTAAGAATCACTCTTGATATCATTGAGGGAACCTCGGGGCTCATCATCATTGCCTTGTTCCTGCTTCCCCTGGGAACAGACAATACAATATTACCTCCATCTCAGGAAAGATCTGGTGGGTACCTTTAGTTCTAAGCTGTCATTATTATCAAACATTCAGGCCCAAGCTGGGAAATTGGATAACTGCCTGTAAGGATTGTTAGAAAGGCTAGGCCATCATGGTTGGGAGGTCAGGCCAGATGATTTCTAGGGTCCCCTGAAAATCCCTTGGAATCAGTCATCAACTCTATGACAGACTCGCAGAGCTAGGCAGGAAATACCTTATAGAAATCCATTCCTCAGTCTTGTCTTCATTTCCTTAAGAAAGCCAATTTTCAGGTAAGACTCTCTTCTATAGTTTTTTATTTGTTTGCTTTACTTTAATGGAATATAAAATGCTGGTTTACCTTTTTCAAGAAAAACACTGACTCTATTTCTAGGTTTGTACTAACCATGGAATAGCAAATATTTTATCCCCTGTTAAAGAAACTTCATCCTTTACTGAGCAGATAGATGCACTTTTGGGACATAGGGAGAGTAAGGAGAAGATATTGGAATTTGACATTCTTGAAACTGTCTACATGAGAGGTATGTGGTATGGTGAAAGTGGACTGGGTGAGGATTTGGGATACCTGGGCTCTCACATCAACTTAACCCCTATGAGTCTCATTTTCCTCCACAGTAAAATGAAGGAGCTACACCAGTGGTATCAAACTCAAGTAGAAGTGAATCCCTATAGGCCACATATTGTCTTAGAAAAACCATCAATTAACATTATCTGTGTTGTTTTATATTTTGTTAAATATTTTCTAATTACATTTTAGTCTGGTTCAGTCAAATGTTGTGGGCTCAGGCTACATGTCTAACACCTCTGGGCTAGACTAGATGGCCTTTAAGATACTATCTAGTTTGGTGACTTCACCAGCTTCTGTGGGTTTGATTATCATATGTATGTAAAGGATTCCCAGATCTATACAACCATGCCTAACCCCTCTTCTGAGCTCTAGTCTCCCATTGCTGACTGCCATTGGATATTTCAAATTGGATGTCCAGTAGGCATCTCAAACTTGTCATGTCTAAAACTGAGCTCATTATGTTTTCCCCAAAACCCTCCTCTCATTTTAATTTTCCTCTGACACCAGCATTACTGTATTCCCAATCACCTGGTTTCATAACCTCAATGTCATTTTTACCTTCACTTGGACTCATCCTTCACAGCCAGTCTGTTCCTGTCCTTGTTTCTGCCTTCACAATACTTCCTTCTCTCAGCACACACAATCACCACCTCTCACCTATATTCTTGCAGTAGTTTGGAGTCAAGAAGGCTCATCTTCCTGAGTTCAAATCCAGCCTCAGACACTTACCAGCTGTGTGACCCTGGGCAAGTCACTTAATCCTGTTTGCCTCAGTTTCCTAATCTGCAAAATGAGCTGGGGAAAGAAATAGTCAAAAAAAAGTGGAAACTGGCCTCACTGTTTAAAGTCTCTCTTTACTCCAATCTGTCCTTCACCTGGCAGCTTAGCTTCCTAAAGCACAGTGTGACCAAGTACAGTCAGCGTCCCTTCAACAGACTTCAGTTGCTCCCTATTACTTTCCCCCTCAGATATAAAATCATCCATCTGGCATTTGAAATCCTTCATAACAGCCTGGTCCCTTACCATGTTTCTGGTCTTCTTACACCTTGCCCAGTGACTTGCCCAGGGTCACACAGCTGGTAAGTGTCTGAGGCTGGATTTGAACTCAGGAAGATGATCCTTCTTGACTGTTACACTTTATTGCCATCCACATACTTTCTGAGTCACCTCCACAGGCCTAGCTGCTGCTTCTCACGTATGACACTCCCTTTCCCACCTCCATACATTTGCTCCATGCCTGGAATGATTTCCTTCCACACCTCCAATTTCCAGTTTCCTGCTTTCTTCCAGAGGTGCCTTCTGCAGGGGGACTTTCCTAGTCTTACCCACTGCTCTCTATCTACATAGTTACTTATGTATTATCTCCCTCATTAGAATATGAACTCCTTGAGAACTAGGTCTCTGTCATTTGTCATTCTGTTTATCCCCAGCCCTTATAGCATACTGCTAAGAGGCAAGTAGGTAGTGCAATTAACTGAACACTAGACAGGAACTGGGAGGGTGAGTTCAACTTTGGTCTCAGACACTTAAAAGCTGTATGTCCTAGGGCAAGCTATCTTAGCCTCTGTTAGCCTCTGTTTCTTCATCTTTAAAATGGGAAAAATAATAGCACCTACTTCCCAGGGTTGTTGTGAGGATAAAGTGAGATAATATTTGTGAAGTGCTTTGCAAACATTAAAGTACTATGTAAATGAGAGCCATTATGTTGACTGTTCAGTCGTTTTCAGTCATGTCTGACTCTTTATGGTCCCGTTTGGAATTTTCTTGGCAAAGGTACTGGAAAGGCTTGCCATTTCTTTCTTTCTTTTTCTTTAAAATAGTATTTTATTTTTTCCAATTATGCATAAAGACAATTTTTAACATTCATTTTAACAAAAGTTTGAGTTTCTAATTTTCCTCCCTCCCCTTTTCCTAAAATGGTATGCAATTTGATACATTATATATGTGCAATCATGTAAAACATATTTCCATATTAGTCATGTTGTGAAAGAGGAAACAGACCAAAAGGAAAAACCCACAAAAAAAAAATAAAGTGAAAATAGTATGCTTTGATCTGCATTCAGACTCCATAGTTCTTTCTCTGGATATAAATAACATTTTCTATCATTAGTCTTTTGGAATTGTCTTAGATCATTGCATTGCTGAGAAGAGCTAAGTTATTCACAGTTGATCATCACACAATGTTGCTATTACTACGTACAATGCTCATTTCACCCAGTATCAGTTCATATAAGTGTTTCCAAGTTTTTCTGAAATCTGTCTATCATTTCTTATACCACAATAGTATTCCATTACGCTCATATGCCACAATTTGTTCAGCCATTCACCAACTGATGGGCATCCCCTCAGTTTCCACTTTTTTTTGACTTATTTCTTTCCCCAGCTCATTTTGCAGATTAGGAAACTGAGGCAAACAGGATTAAATGACTTGCTCAGGGTCACACAGCTGGTAAGTGTCTGAGGCTGGATTTGAATTCAGGAAGATGAGCCTTCTTGACTCCAAACCCAGAACTCTATCCACTATGCCACTTAGTTGTCTCTTTATGGAGCAGCATAACCTTAATATAGATAGGCATGCTGTGAATGATTTTGTTGAATTATATTAGAATTTGCGTATGTTTAACATCTGCCATGGTGCTACATGCAAGATGTCACATTTGTCATAAATGAATTAATCTAAAATGATAAGCACAGCCGTATGTTTCTCTTCTCCTCCCTTCCATGCAAGCACTGGGATAAAGCCAGTGCCAATAACTTGGGAATGGGTAATACCTTCATTTCACAAGTACATGGGTGCCACCTAGTGGCTGTAGGGCATGATAACTTTTAAAAATTTATTTATTTTTAGTTTTCAACATTCATTTCCATAAGATTTTGAGTTTCAAATTTTCTCCCCATCTCTCCCCTCTCTCCACCCCAAGACACATGCATTCTGATTACGCCTTCCCCCAATCTGTCCTTTCTTCTATCACACCCCTCCCTTACCTTATCCCCATCTTCTCTTTTTTCTTGTAGGGCAAGATAGATTTCTGTACCCCATTACCTAGATTTCTTAATTCCTAGTTGCATGCAAAAACAATTCTCAACATTTGTTACTAAAACTTTGAGTTCCAACTTCTCTCCCTTCCTCCCTCCACACCCATCCCTACCGAGAAGGCAGGCAATTCAATATAACTATTAAGTGTGTAGTTATGCAAAAGACTTCCGTAATAATCATGTTGTGAAACACTAATTATATTTCCCTCCATCCTATCCTGCCCTCCATTTATTCCATTCTCTTTTTTGACCTTGTCCCTCCCCAAGAGTGTTTACTTCTAATTACTCCCTCCTCCTGTTTGCCCTCTCTTCTATCATCCCCCCCACACTCTACTCCCCTTCTCCCCTACTTTTCTGTAGTGTAAGATAGATTTTCATACCATACTGAGTATGCATATTATTCCCTCCTTAAGCCAAATGTGATGACAGTAAGCTTCACATTTTCTCTCTCACCTCCCCCCTTTTCTACTCCATTGAAAAAACTTTTTCTTGCCTCTTTTGAGACATAATTTGCCCTATTCCATTTCTCCCTTTCTCCTCCCAATGTATTCCTCTTTCACCTCTTAATTTTATTTTTTTAGATATCATTCTTTCCTATTCAACTCACCTGTGACCTCTGTCTGTCTGTATGTGATTCCTCCAACTACCCAAATACTGAGAAAAGTCTCAAGAGTTACAAATATTATCTTTCCATGTAGGAATGTAAACAGTTCAGCTTTAGTAAGTCCTTTATGATTTCTCTTTCCTGTTTATCTTTTCATGCTTCTCTTGATTCTTGTGTTTGAAAGTCAAATTTTCTATTCAGTTATGGTTTTTTCATCAAGAATGCTTGTAAGTTCTCTATTTCATTGAATAACCATTTTCCCCCCTGAAGTATTATACTCAGTTTTGCTGGGTAGGTGATTCTTGGTTTTAATCCTAGTTCTGTTGACCTCTGGAATATCATATTTCAAGCCCTTCAATCCCTTAATATAGAAGCTGCTAGGTTTTGTGTTATCCTGATTGTATTTCCACACTACCTGAATTGTTTCTTTCTGGTTGCTTGCAATATTTTCTCCTTGACCTGGAAATTCTGGAATCTGGCTACAATATTCCTAGGAGTTTTTCTTTTTGTATCTCTTTCAGGAATTGATCAGTAGGTTCTTTAATATTTATTTTACCCTCTGGTTCTAGAATATCAGGGCAGTTTTCCTTGATAATTTCATGAAAGATGATGTCTATGCCCTTTTTTTCATCTATGCCCCATTTCATCATGGGGCTTTCAAGTAGCCCCATACTTTTTAAATTGTCTCTCCTGGTTCTATTTTCAAGGTCAGTTTTTTTTTCCAAAAAGATGTTTCACATTGTCTTCAATTTTTTCATTCCTTTGGTTTTGCTTTGTAATTTCTTGGTTTCTCACAAAGTTATTAGTTTTCATCTGCTCCATTCTAATTTTTAAAGAACTATTTTCTTCAGTAAGCTTTCGAACCTTCTTTTCCATTTGGCTGATTTTGCTTTTTAAAGCATTCTTCTCCTCATTGGCTTTTTGGGCCTCTTTTTCTATTGAGTTAGCCTATTTTTAAAGGTGTTATTTTCTTGAGCATTTTTCTGGGTCTCCTTTAGCAAGCTGTTGATTTACTTTCCGTGATTTTTTTTGCATCACTCCAATTTCTCTCCCCAATTTTTCCTCCACCTCTCTTACTTGATTTTCAAAATCCTTTTTGAGCTCTTCCATAACTTGAGACCATTGAAAATTTATTTTGGAGGTTTTGGATGAAGAAGTCTTGACTTTGATGTCTTCCTCTGATGGTATGTTTTGTTCTTCGAAAAGATGGAGGAAAATACCTGTTCACCAAGAAAGTAACCTTTTATACTCTTATTTTTATTCCTTTTTTTGGGCATTTTCCCAGCTGGTTACTTGACTTTTGAGTCCTTTGTCAAGTAGAGGGTATACTCTAGGGACCTGTAAGTTCTCAGTTCCTCCAAGGTGGCACAATCAAGGGAGAGAAGTTTATTCCTCTCCTGGCCTGTGCTCTTATCTGGGAGCAACCACAAGCTTTTCTGCCTAGGTTCTGCAAGTAGGGCTTCCTCTCTACAACTGCCTCCAGCTCCACAGTGCCAGGGCTCCCCCTCACCCCAGGGCCACTACTTAAGGCTGGGATTCAGATCAGCTGCTCAAATCCCCCAGGGTCTTTAAGCTAAGGGCTCCAAAAATGGATGCTGCAGCTGCTGGCTAGGGCTGGACTTTGCTCCCTTCTCATACAGGTGAAAGAGCTTTCTCATCGACCTTTGAAGCTGTCTCTGGTGTTTATGGGTTGAGAAATCTGGGAACCGCAGCTGCTACCTGAGATTCTGTGCCCTGATGCCCACTCCAGTCCTGTCCCTGCTGTGCTGCATGGCTAAGGCTGTGCTGTGCTCAGTGGGCTGTGCTCAGCTTTGAGGTTGGTGTGATAAACCTTTCCTGTTGGCCTTCCAGGCTGCCTTGGGCTGGAAATCTCTTTAAATCTGTTGTTTTGTGGCTTCTGCTGCTCTAGAATTTGTTTAGAGTCATTTTTACAGGTATTTATGGGCTTTGGGGAGAGAGCTACAGCAGATCTGTCCTTCTACTTCACCATTCTGGCTCTGCCCCTCTGGGGTTTTCTTGACTGGGCATAATAACTTTCAAAGGAGGGTTTTTTTGTTTTTGCCAAATTGGAAATATGTCCATTGAAGATGAATAAACATTAAAAAATATATATATACATATATATATGTCTTCATACTCCAAATTCTTGGATGAATGAGCTCAGCATCTTCAAATGAAAGATGGTTTTCTGCTGTAAGGGGTTAATTGGGGGAATCCCCTGATCAACTTGGAGAGCTACTGAGTGGTGAGTCTCTTTTTGGGACTTTTGATTGTATCTTCTTGGGGTGGCATGGATAGCCACTGGATGAGTTTCATTGATAGCAGCTGCCCTTGGATGAATTGGTTGGCGTACACTCTTGTGCATAGAATTAGCCCTTTGCATTGTATTGCAAAAGGCAGCCAACTTATCCTTCTACGTGTGGCCTTTTGGTGGAGCCAGGATTATTTGTGGGTCCCCAGGTGAGACTATGGGCAGTCATTAATGACCTTCTTGGGGCTTGGCACTCCAGAGCCACATATCAGCACTGGGGCAGCCAAGAGGGAAATCATATTAGCTAGGGCCTCAGAGACAAAATCTCTTGGTGGAGATGGCAGTAGGTAAGACAATGGTGCTCTTCATACTGATGCTTTCCACTAGTCCAGTAAATATTTATTAAGAGTCTCCTGTGGACCAGGCGCTATGCTAAGAATTGGGGGTACTAGAAACAAAATGAAAGGCAGTCCTTGCCTTCAAAGAGCAAAAGGAGACAGGAGAGGGGAAGGGGGGACTTGTGGAAGCCATGGACAGGGGAACAGTTCTTGAACCCCAGTTTCTGCAGAAGAGCTGTTGGGAGCTCCTCTTCTGGGACTGCCCCTCTAGTCACTTCAAGTTTGACTGTCCCAGAATCCAGTTTTTTGGCAGAGAAGGCCAAGTTCTTGTTGCCAGATTTGCAACCTAGCCTGCTAGTAACGGAAGGGGGAGTTTCTTTTGGGGGCAGCGCCCACCTCAAGGGTTGCTCTCTAGTAATGTTAAACTTGAGAGGCCATGAAGATGAGTCTCTGGGAGTGGAAAAAAGAGAGGAGGGAAGGAAAATAAAACTATTGTAAAGAGAGGCAGATCATATGGACTGCCTCTAAAACTGAAGAATAGGGAAACAAGGGACCCAAACTTCCATGAGTTCCTATAGACACTAAGAACAAGGGTTGCCTGTCTTTTAGCCCTAACTATGTTTTCTTCTACTACCCTTCAGTCTCTGTGGAGTTAAAGTGGGAGTCATTACAATGCTGGGGTGCCATCTTTTAGAAAACCGAAGTTCATTTCCTTTTCTTTTATTTACTTTTTAATGGTATTTTAGTTTTTCTAATTATATGTCAAGACAATTTTTTATATTAATTTTTTAAAAGATTTTGAGTTCTAAATTTTTCTCCCTCCTTCCTTCCTCTTCCTTTTCCCTAAGACAGTAAGCAATTTGATATAGGTTTTATATGTGCAAACATGTAAAATATATTTTCATATTAGTCAGGTTGCAAAAGAAGAAACAGGATGAAAGGAAAAAAAACATGAAAAAATAAAGTGAAAATAATAGTTTGGTCTTCATTCATGCTCCATCAGTTCTTTCTCTGAATGGGATAACATTTTCCCTCACAAGTCTTTTGGACTTGTCTTAGATCATTTCCCTTTCAAAGAAAATGCAAACTGCAGGGTTATAATAAATATAGGGGATTTCATTTCTCAGTGTGGAAAGGGGGACTCACCAGAATAGAGAAAAACAATTTTATTGGCAGCTCCAAGTTTGTTTCCCTCTTGAGGGGAGTCTGTACCGCAGAGTGGGTGCTTTGGGTCTCTTGTGGAAAGTGAGACTTAGAGGAGAGGGAAGAAAATTGTGTTTCTTGTTTATTGTGAGTTCTCTGAGTTTTGATGCTTTGGTAATAGGTCCTTAGGAATCCTTTTATATGTTTTTGCATTTTCTTTTGGATGAAATAAAGGCAGTTCATACCCAATATGTGAACTATTACCTTGAGTGCTTCTATGAGATTTAAAGGAGCCTTTTTTTGTCCACTTTTATAGGGGCCTAGCCATAAGCCATGTTTAGAGATTTTGCCAGAGTAACTTCTAGGTTGGGACATAATTAGACAAACAGAGCATGGTACTCTTTAAATGTTTCTCAGGGTTAGACCTGGTTAACACAAGGTCAGAGCTTAGGGTGCTGATCCATGAATTGAATTGGGAAAATAGTGGGCTTATTTGCTGAGTTACCTGTTGAAATCAACAACTCAGGATCACTAGGGATTGATAGCTTAGGGGTTGGCAAACTATGTATGGTCTGTGTGGTAGATGGGGTGATTTTGAATGGCCCTCAAACTCCCTTCATTTGACAGAACCCAGAAATCCTTTCCCAGATGCGTGGTGGGAGACAAAAACCATGATATGAGATATTTATCAGAATCCAGAACTGTGCAGCCTTCTTACACAATGGACAGGTGAAGAAAGGTGGGAGGGAAAATACAATGACTTTGGATATGTGTATAATATGGCAGGGAATGGAGGAAGAGGAAGGGTGGGTAGGCAATGCAAGTGAAAGGGGGCTCTGAGCCTGGAAAGGCTTTGCTGGCCACATATAGGGCTCCCCTATATAATTAAGGCAAGATTGTGGCTGGGCTGGGCTGGGGAATGGCAGGCTTTACGCCAGTCTCCATTCTATCTAAGCAGACTCTCTTCTCCTATTCTCACTTTCCACTTCTTGTTCAGGGAACAGTAATCAAATTAACACTACTATTGTTTCTGGAAAGACTGTGTCAAATGACTACACTATGGCTAGATTAATCATCTCTGTGACATCTCAAATCACGATCCTTTCCAAACCATCACTCCCTTGCTGTTATCTCCTCCTATTAGAATATTAGCTCTTTGAGGGCAAAGATTACCTCTCTTTTGTATTTGTATCTCCGGCATTTACCACCATGCCTGGAACACAGCAAGTATTTAATAAAGTATTTTTCTTGCATACGTCCATCCATGTATTCATTCATCCATTCATTCGTTCGTTCATTCACTCATTCAAGATAGACCTTATCCCCTAAGCTGTTTTTTCTCTCCCTACCCCCTCCACTTATTTTCAGTGAAGTGCAGAAAGGATTTTGAAACTTGAGAAATTGGGGCATCTTGAGAGCTCTGGCAGTTTGTTGAGGGGGGAGGTGAAGCCTCTAGATGGGATACTGAATAGTATAAGGGGGACAGAACAGCCCAAAGAATCACCCAACGTCACTTAACATAAGTGACAAGATGCTACATGTTATCATTTAACCAGATGAGAATATATCCAGATTGTTTAGTAGGTATAAGCAAGGTTTGAACTAGGCTTTAGGTTAAATGAGAAAAATGAAACCTCTGGATGACCTGTAGTGAGCTGCAGAGATTTATCTGGATTGCTTGAGGGACTTGTTCTTGCCCTAAATGGCTTATATAAAATCATCAAGTTAGGTGGAATAAGGTACTTGAGCATCTGCTAGTGGAGAGAAACCTTTAGCCAAATGCCTGAGAAGAATCCATTTGGAGTCAGAATGGGGATGGCACCTTGGCCTTGGCCTCAACCTCTGAGTCCTAGCATTGTCCTCCTGGGACTAGGGATGCCAACAACTGTTGTCAGTTGTCTGTAGTAAGAGTTGAGGATAGACTTGACTGGTTGTATCGAGGAAGGGCAATTACAAGAGCCTACGTGGAATCCAGCAGACTTGACTTTATTATACCAAATGGTGATGTCTTGAGGACGCCGGAAGAAGGACTTCCAGGAGCTATGGGTAGTCCCTTTGTCAAATGTGATCACTATGCTTGAATCTGCTTTCCTCTGGGCTCTATATGTACTTGTCGAGGGGTGTCAGACTTTTGGGGGGAGTATTTTATACCAACTTTGTCACCTTAGAAAATACCTGTTTCTAAAAGATAATTGAGTACGGTTGATTAATATCAATTCATAATTATGCGGGAAGACCCACCCAGGTGGAAGCTCATGAGCTATGTAAGATTTGAAGTATACCACCAACCCCTTAGATAATGATACCCTTAGATACTTTAGAATGTCCTTAGATACCCTTGGAACCCTAAGGGAAGATGCAGTAGTTCATCTTTGGACTTAGCCTGCATGTGGGATTGGAGATAACAGCTCCAGAGCATGTGCTACTTCATCCATCAAAGATGAGAACAGGGAGACAAAAGGAATGCCCTCTTTTGGTGAGAGTAAGATCTTCAAGAGAGAGGCAAGCCCCCAGCACTAGAAAGTTTGCTTCTGAAGGTAGACTTGAACCTGAAGGTATTAGCCATTTAGCTAAGTGATCTTATTCTGTATGTTAAAGCTAGGTGACACAGTGGATAGAGTGCCAGGCTTCGAATCTGCATGACCTAAGTTCACTCCTGGCCTCAAAAGACTTACTAGCTGTATGACCCTGGGCAAGTCACTTCACTCTGTTTGCCTCAGTTTCCTCATCTATAAAATGGGATGGAGAAGGAAATAAATGACAAACCACTCTAGTATTTTGACCAAGAAAACCCCACGGAGAGTAAGACATGACTCTAAATGATGGAACAACAAACCATCAAAGATGTGAAGAGCTTGGGTGAAGGAACCATACAGACTACTCCTTGAGGAAAAAAGAAAAAGAATCCTCCTCCTTTGCCCCATAGTTTGGTACTGTAAGTTTTGATGATTTTCTGACAGAGCTGTAGAAAGCCCTGTAGTTTTATATTTTTTTTTGTTTCATTATTAATTTATGGAATAAAACAAGCATTTCTATAATATAGTATAATAAAAAAAATAAAGATGACTGCTCGTGAAACTGCAAATCTGTTTTGTACAACAACTTACTATTCCTTTTCAATATATTGTAAAGTTATCATGTAAAGTTTTTAAAGGTAGAACCCACTTTTCTCATGATGGAGAGAAACATTGCTCCAGCTGAGAATCCCAGAATCTGGGAGCAGAGAGAAGAGCCAGATCTGGGAGCTGTGGGGCCAGTGACACAGTGTGTAGCAGAGACAACATGTCTCATGGAGGCTACGCAGGGACTGTATTCCTGGTGGGGACCAAGAGGAGGCAGCCCAGAGAGAACAGAACTGTAGCTTTGCCTGAAGACAGGTCTGATGTGATCATTTCCCTGCTCATTAGACTCTCAGGAATCCAGGATCAGACACAAACTCTTCTCTTGGGCATTTAAAATCCTTTACAATCTAGCTCCAACCTTTCAACATCTAGTGTGTCCTTCTGGATAATACAATATAACAATAATATTAACAGTAACAATAATGTAATATTTTTATAGCAGCTTTATTTGCAATTTACACAATTACATTTGACTCTCACAACAACCCTGTAAGATAAGTGCTGTAATTATCCCCATTTTACAGATGAGGAAATTTGAGGCTGAGAGCATTTAAGTGATTGCCCAGAAAGCACCTAAGGCAGGATCTGAACTTGGGTCTTCTGGACACCAAATCCAGCAGTCCTATCTCTTATATCCCTACCTCCATACTTTTGCACAGCATGTCCTTCCATGCCTGGAATGCACTGATTGCTGACCTTCTATCTTTCAAAATTTCTAAGTCCCTTCAAAGTTCAGCTCAAGTAGGTTTTGCCTCCTACATGAGGCCTTAGCTAATCTTCAGCTACCAGCGTCTTTCCTGCTCATATACAAAATATACTGTTCCTCTGATTGGTGGATCTGTGAACTCCAAACTTCCATTTAAGGAGAAAACCTAGTTCTAACTTCTCAGTTCTCCCTGACTGAACTACTTTGGGACTTCTCTCACTTGACTTTGTCTCAGGAAATTCATTATTGGGATAAACTCATCCTGTAGGGTCTTACTAACCTTGGGACTCCAAGTAGTCACTCCACCTCTTGGACTGGAGGGTGGGGCCATGAATTTCAAGCTTCCATTTAAGGAAGAGTTCAGTTGCGACATCTTATTTTTCCTGGGATTGCACTACCCTGGGATTTCTCTACAGGTATTTTCCAGCTTCCTTTTGTGTGTGACTTCCATCATTAGAGTATAAGTCCCTTGAGGGTAGGAACTGTGTTTTGTTTTTGCTTTGGTATTTGTATCCTTAGCACTTAGTGTGATGCCTAACATGTAGTGGGGTGATTAATAAATTCTTATTGACTATTGATTGTAAATGTACACATTGTGTCCGCCAATAAAATGTACCTTTCTTGGGGGCAATTTCATTTTTGTTTTTGTATCTCAATTTCCTAGCAGAGTATTTGGCACAGTTAGCGCTCAATTTAATATAGACCTGCTTTTGATTGTTTAAATCCCTTTGCTTGAATGAATTATGCCCTCAAGCTAATGAAAGTTAATACCCTGGGAGAGTCTCAGGCGTTATGGATCTGAATGTATAAAGTACTCTGAACTTAGGGTAGCGGCCTCTAGGAGAGCACCCCCACGTGTTACCTAAGAGGAGGACCATGATATATTCCAACAACTTACTCTAAAACCCCTCCCCAGCCCTGTCCGGGAATCTTCACCTCAGTGATTCCTGATGCTGTTAGACGCAGAACCCCGGCCCCCCAGCTTTAGAAGAGGCCACCAGGGAGGTCCGCTCATGTATACAGTGAAGATGACCTTGCTTTATTTTGTATTTTACATTCCAGTTGTCTTTGCATTGGTGACTTCTGCCTCATCTTGAATATATGGAGGCCTTCTAAATGTTAAAATGAGTTAGCTGAGATGTTAAGATCTGAAATTAAATGACCGCATGAAATGTTGGCAGGTCACTTCCACAGGACTGCAGACAGACTCCTGAAACCAGCCACTCCTGACCGAAGGCAGCGGCACCCTGCTTTGGAATCAGCTCTTTGACTCCCCAAGCGGAGAGAGTCTACATGAAGGGACCGCACCTTCCACATTCCTGCCACTTTAAGGGGGCAGGGCTCTTGTCTGTTCCCGGAAGTCCTTCCCAGCTGTAGCCGTAGTGTTTCACTTTGGTTTCCCAGGGTACTCGGCCTCTGATCTCCGAACAGGGCTGCTGTGCTGGCTGCTGAGAGCCAGGGCTGGCCATCCCCAAGTAACCCGAGTCAAGGCAGTGAGGGACGGCTTGGGGTCAGAGGGGCCGCAGCCTCCCAGGGATACTGGCTTGCCCTTGGGAATAGACCCGTTTTAACTTCAGAGCCCAGGAAACATGCAGCCACACAGGGAAAGTGATCGGATGGGACAGGCTGTTAAATGCACCAGCGTGGGCTGGTGAGGCCATCGCCAGGCCAGGGAGACTCATTCAAAAGGAAGCGCAGGGCAGATGCTCTCCGCTCTCTGTTGCCAGCCAGGTCTCCTCTGATGAAGGTTAGGTGGTGGGTTCCCCAGGTAGAGTCCACACTTGCTGGCCTGCCTGGAGCGGGGTGAGTGCGGGGGAGGGAAATCTAAAGGCGCTCCCCTACCTGGATAGGGGAACAAGCAGGGATCCAGTCCTTGCTTAGGGCAGGGGTGAACCTGATGTTCGCAGCTGCGTGGGGGAATCCGTTTAACTGTGATCATTTAGTTCTGGTCATTTAATTTCCCCCAAAGATGGAAAAGGAAGACAAATAGCTGTTCATTGATAGCCCATGGGAGCTGGGTGTCCTTGGCATTTAGGAAGGAAAGGAATTGCGACTGCTTGCTTGCCTTTGTTTGCAGGGTCATCATGACTTCTTGGCGATTCTCTATCAAGACTTACCTGTCACACCTAAGGTGCTTTGAGGTCAGGCAGAAATCTTGTTTGCTTAGATGGAGTTATAGACAGATTATGTACCCACCCAATTCCAGAATTTGCTGGCTTCTTTGGGGCTCTTTACCCAAACTCATTTTGACTTCAGGAGGGATCATTTCGGTGTCCCCTGGAAGCTGGGGTCAGACAGATACTTGTAAGAGCGCCCTTAAGGAAGTCAGGTTGGAGGGCAATGTTTCCAAAACTGGCTTCATAAACTGTCTTTTCCTGAACTTTGCCTTTGGCTTCCGAATATGGTTCCGGGGCTGTGTTCTGCTGGTGAAATTCACCCCTCTCATTGTGCTGTACCCTTTCACCTACCTGGTCCCCAGCTTCTACACCCTCTGGCTGAACTGGCTTCTGATGGCTACGGAGTCCTCAGGCCCCACGTACATCAAACTGGGCCAGTGGGCAAGCACTAGACGGGATCTTTTCTCCGAAGAGTTCTGCACCAAGTTCTCCCGGCTGCATGTTCAAGTGGCCCCCCACCCATGGGCTTATACTCAACACTTGCTCCAAAAGGTGTTTGGGAGTGAATGGGGGCAAGCCCTTCACTTTGAGAGTCAGGAGCCAGTGGGCTCAGGCTGTGTGGCCCAAGTATATAAAGCTCATGTTGACACGGCCTTCCTTGACCATGCTTGCTTCCAAAAACTTGTGGAGGCCTCCAGGGGCACCTCCTCTTTTGAAGCCTGGGAGGTAGCAGGGCTGGGGAGACTCTTAGGATATTTTTGGAAGGGGCAGAAGCCTAAAGGAACATTGACAGATCAAGCTTTTCCTGAAGATCTACTTCTCCCCATGTCCTACCTGACTGTATCAAAACAGGACACATCCCTTACCCCACTTGCTGACTGGCTACGTGGGCCAAAACACCTCATCCCAGCAGCTATTAAAGTAAGTTCATGCTTTTCTGGTGGGTCCATATCCCCATCCTAACCAGGTTCTTTTCCTTCTCCAAAACTACTAAACAGTTACCCCCTTGGAAAAATGTCTAGATTAGCTCTGCTTGCGTGCCAACTCCTACTTCTGCATCCCCTCCATCCATTTCGGTGGTTCAAATACATTTTTGTTAAGTGCCTGCATAGCACTATAATTTATGGGTTTAATTGGTAACTTAGACTTATGGAACATTACAGGTATAAGGGGCCATAGAAGTCATCTATTCTAACCCTCCTAATTTGATATACGGGGGAAACTGAAGTGACCTGTCTAATTGGTCTCCCCCAGTTAGTTTCACCCCTCTTATTCTGCTGCACCCTTTCACCTACCTGGTCCCCAGCCTCCACACCCTCTTCCTTCAGTACGGATCTGAGTAGGAAGATCAAAGTGCTCTTCTGTGGTTTTGAAGACTACACTGAAAGCGCTAGTTGAAGCTCTGACTGCTGAGCACCGGGGATCTGGAACCCAGCTAGGCCTAGCCCTGGTCCAGTGCATACTATAAATGTTGTTGGCCAATAAAGGCTATCTCAGCTGCAAGACAAGGGATAGAGAACAGGGAGATGCCTCCTGTGATGACTGTCTTTCTTTTGCCTTGGTGTGGCGCCAACCTGGTTTCATGAACCTTGTGAGGAAGGGTCCTGCCCTAGTCACTGCTGCTTCTTTTTCTACTGTAGGTGCTACATCCTGGACTCCTTGCTCAAGTACAGGTGGATTTGGTACTGATGAAGATAGGCAGTCGAATCCTTGGACTCATTCCAGGAATCAAGTGGCTCAGCTTGACTGAGATAGTAGAAGAGTTTGAGAAGCTCATGGTCCAACAGGTGAGCATGTCTGGGGCTTCCCCTTTTATAGAGCAGTTATAGAAAGTGCAAATGAAGGAGACTGGATGTCCCATATAGAATGACTAATGACTAGCAGGTGTAAATATAGTATGTCCAGTAGAGAATGGTTTAAAGCCAAACGCTGGCCCGTTGGTCATTCTTAATGCACAACACTCCATCCTCCTCCATGCATTAGACAACCTCCAGGCAAGGTTGTCTGTCATCCTTACCTGTACTTTGTAGACCCCTAGCTTCCTTCAGGTCAAAGCTGAGGTTCAGTCTCTCACACTAGGTCTTTCCCAGTCTTTTCAGGAGTGGTCTCTCTCGAAATTGCTTTGTATGATTTTGTATTTACTTAGGTAAGATAGAAGACCTGTGTCCCAGGGACATAGGGTGGTCCTTGTAACATGAGAAGATAGATATCTGAGGTTTGAGGAGAAGGCAGTTTCCACGTTTGTGGGGAGAGGAGGTGGAGGAAGGCCATGTCTGGGAGTGCACTCTTTCCCTCGTCTGTCGCTAAGAGGGGTTTTGATCTAGAATTATATCTATCTACTTCCCTATCATAACATGAGCTCCTGGAGGGTAGGGACTGCCTCCTATTTGTCTTTGTGCCTCTGGTATCTAGTACAGTGCCTGGCACGTAGAAGATGGTTAATAAATGCTTATTGAATTGAATTGAAGGAAGCCCAATCAACAAATTCATATGCTATGTTTTTGCTTTGCTTACGGCCACCAGAGCTTGTCATTTGAGTAGTGAAATACAGTACAGCTAGGTGTCTCAGTGGATAGAGAACTGGAGCTGGAGGAAGGCCTGAGTTCAAATCTGGCCTCAGACACTTACCAGCTGTGTGACCCTGGGCAAGGCACTTCAGCTTGTTTGCCTCAGTTTCCTCATCTATAAAATGAGCTGAAGAAGGAAATATTAAACCCCTCCAGTATCTTTGCCAAGACAGCCTCAAACGGAGTCATGAAAAGTCAGGTGTGTTGGAAATGATTCAGCAACAAGAACAAGAGTTAAATGCAAGATAGTTTGAAGGAATCAGGAAAGGTACCCTGTAGGGGACTGCTTACAGGGCATCTTGGAAGATGAGATGGGCCTGGGAGGTAGAGGGGAGTGTCTTTTGGGCATGGGGTAGGACTATGCATAGAGACCAGAGTTGGAGGAACCTGCATTGCATGGCGTGTGGCGTGTGGTGTGTGGTTTGTGGTGTGTGTGTGTGTGTGTGTGTGTGTGTGTGTCTGTGTGTGTGTATGGGGGGCATCAGTGGCCAATGAGACTGGAAGAGAGGTGGGGGCCACATTGTGAGCGACTTCAGAAGTTAAAGAAAGTGTATCTTCATCTCTCATCTTTTCTTTCCCTACAGATTGACTTGCGTTATGAAGCCCGAAATCTGGAGTGCTTCCAAAACAATTTCCTGGATGTGAACTTTGTCAGGTTCCCTACCCCTCTGCAGCCCTTCGTCACCAGAGATGTTCTGGTGGAAACATTTGAAGTAAGACTAAAAGGAAGTAATCATTTGTGTGTGTGTGTGTGTGTGTGTGTGTGTGTGTGTGTGTATGTATATGAAATCTAAAGTGTGTCTGTATACTTATATGTCTGTATACTAATGTACTTAGGATAGGCCAGTGTTCATCTCTGAGAAATAGAAGCAGCATGGTCTAGAAAAAATGGACTGACCTGATGGTTAGTTTGAGTCCGGGCTATGATATTTACTGTCTTGGTGATCGTGGGCAAATAAGTCTTCAAAGATCCTTCTCTCTCAGCCCCAGAAAGGCAGCTTTCCCTTCATATAAGGAAAAGCTTTTCTAATGACTGGATCTATTTAGAAGGGGAATTCAGAAGTCACTAGACTTCCTCTTGTCAAAGGTCCTTAAGCAAAGACTGTAGGACTGAACATTGGGAAGATATGTGTTGCCGGGAGTGCTCTTGTTCAGATACAGGCTAGACAAGGTGGCTTCTGATTCCTGTGGGGAATGTCTGTCTTGGGAATGTGCTGTGGTTGGAGAGAGTCAGAAGGCATGGAGCCAGGCAAGACTGGGATTTAAATTCCACCTCTGATGCCAGCTCTCTGACATGGACGAGTCACTTAACTTTGGTGAACCTCAGTTTTGTCATTTAAAGTAGGCATAACATCTGTAGTACTTACTTTGTAGGATTGATATAAGGATCAAATGATATAATGCTCATAAAGTTTTCTGTCATTATGAAAATCAGTGGCTATCATAATTTTTTTTGCTATTACTGGAAATGAGATGTCCCACCATGTGCCCTATGGTGTCCCAACCAGAATGCAGACTGGGCTGGATGGATCCAAGATTATTGGCCCTAGCGTGTTGTGACGTAGGATCATTAAAGCCCATGATCTCTCTTTCCATACCTTCTTTGTACAGGACTGTATGAGGACTGACCCGGGGTGAGTGAAACTTGGTTAAGCATCTCTTGAGAAAGCAACCTTGGCTATGTGAACTAGGGAACGGGTAGACTGTAAGACTCCTCTCCTCCTGCTCGGGGTGGGAGGTCGGATCATCAAGCTGATGTCTTTCCTTCTTTCTTTGCTTTAAGGAGAGTGTGCCTGTGTCCTGTTACCAGAAGTCAGAAATTCCTACGAAGCTGAAGGGGAAAATCGCAAAGCTGGGGATAGACATGCTTCTGAAGATGGTGAGAACTGGGATGCTGTCAAGTCCCAGAACCCTGCTGTCTATTGACAGCCTGTTGGGAGAACGGACTTGGAAATGTGTTGGGGGCTGAGATGAAAAGGGAGTAACATCTGCAGGTGTGCCCTGCTTTAGGAAACCCTGATGAACCAGTGTCGGAACCCGAGGATGAGGGGATGATCATTCGTATTACAAAAGGATCCCTTACTTTCTGGAAAGTTTCACTACTTGGCTCCTGGTGGTTTCTCTTGCTACTCTCTGCCCACTGTTGGTAAGAGGGCTGCTCCACAACCTTCTGGGCCCCCTTGTGCTCCTAGAAGATCTCCCTGTCACACAACCAGGGCCTGGCTGTTTGCTTGTCCCTCCCCCATGGTTCCAGTGATGCCCTCTGCTTCCTGGAGGCCTCAGAATCCTATCCCAGCTTGTCCAGCGGCAGAGTGCCCTGCTGTCCTAACATCATCTCTCCCACTACTCATCAGTGCAAATGACGGGGACCGGTCCAAATGTAATTTTTAATATTACAGTTAGTTAAGCACTATTAATTGGAATGTTTGAAAGACTGATTAGGATCAATGAAAAGTATGAATTATGAGATGTTGTAAAGAAACGCTGTTACTTTTAAGCACGTATGATTATGAAAATAAGGTTAATAAAGTGCTACCGAATTTTTCAAGGTCTTAGGTGACCTAAGCCTTATGTTGCTTTAATGAATGGATAGGAATCATTTGTAATTGGCATATTATTAATTCAACTCAGCAAGTTCAAATAAATGCTGATAAAGCACTTTAACATAGCTATGGGTTAAATAGTCCCTTATCTAGTTTATAGACTTATTTTCTTCCATTTTCCAGATAAAAATCAAAATTAAGCTTTAGTCTCGCCAGCCCTTTCCTGCATTGTGGATTTTTTGTTGATGGGCTCCTGATTAGTGAGACTTTATGGTATTTGTTATTGGAAGCAGCACGCAGAGTTATAAGACCTGAGTTTAAGCCCCATCCCGATACCCTGGCAAGTCACTTCATTCCTCAGTGCTCTAGTGTAGACAAAAATCTAATCTCCATTAATAGAGAGTGTCATCCTTAGGAACTGCTTTATACCAATGAAATCAGAGATCAGTATAAAAATTGTATTTGTGCATGTGCCATTACAAATTCAAAAGAATTTTCTCCTCAGCAGTGAGAAGGTGATGGGCCTCACCTGTTCATGATGTGGATTCCTTTCCAGGTATTTGTTGACAATTTTGTCCATGCCGACCTACACCCTGGGAACATCCTGGTCCAGGGAGCAGACTTTCCTAAGGAGAGCCAAGGCCAGAGGAGCCTGGGGGACATATATGACACCCTGCTGTCGGAAGTAAGACCCACTTCTTCCCCATTGAGGCTGATCCTACTGGATGCAGGCATTGTGGCAGGGCTGCAAGCAGCCGACCTGGAGAACTTCCGGGCAGTCTTCACTGCAGTGGCCATGGGGCAGGTGAGACTTGTGGTTCATGGAGTGGTCAAGCAGCGGGTCTGAGCACTGGTTTTATTCTAAGAGTTGAGGTTTCTCAAGCTCTGCCATTCAGCTTGTAATGCTTACAAATGTCTAATTTTACCTGGAGGGCATGGGCTTTAAAATATCTGGAGCTGGAGGGATCTTGAAGGCTTCTTTATAAACAAGGAAACTGAGTGGGAGGATTTGAACTCAGGGCTTCCTGACTCCAAGCCCAACTCTGTCCACTGCATCTCCTAACTACACACACAGAGACACACGCACACATTAAGTATGTACAGTTGTATATGGGCAGCTGGGTGGTGCAGTGGATAGACAGCTGGGCTGGGAATTAGAAGAACTCATCTTCCTCAGTTCAAATCTAGCCTCAGACACTTACTAGCTGTGTGATCCAGGGAAAGTTACTTAACCTTTGCTTACCTCCATTTCCTCTTCTGTAAAATGGTGCTAATAATAGCACCTAACTCCCAGGATTGTTGTGAGAATCAAAGGAGAAGATATTGGCAGAGCACTTAGCACAAATGCTTGTTCCTTGTCCCTCTGCTGCCACCAGAATTACATAGTGAGTACAGAGGACTGGAACAGAAGTCCTTCCTGATTCCAAATCAATCACCTGCTCCCCTACCCTCGTATCATAGGGCCTCTCAAAGCATGCCAGTTACTCTCTATTTTCCCTTGTGGCATATATTTTCCCATGTAGGGACATCACTCTTCCCTTTGAGGTCATGGATGTCAAGCATGTGGCATACTGCCTGGTCCTATTGGCTGCTTGGGCTTTTTGTAACAAAACTGTGGTGGTTTGTGGGTGATTTGGGGATGTAAAGTTGAAAAAGACTGGGCATCTAAAAATAGAATTATATTTGGAGTAGGGTGAGAGACTAGGACTATGAAGGAAATTTCGGCAGAGCTATCTAAAGGTCTTCCAGAAGCTGGTCCTCTAAGATAGCTTTTTACATCGTAGGAGTGCCCAGAGGACTGCATAGAGGATGTGGGAGTTAAGTTATTGTTGTTCAGATGTTTCAGTCATGTTTGACTCTTCATGACTCCATTTGGGGTTTTCTTGGCAGAGATAATGGAGGGGTTTGCCATTTCCTTCTCCAGCTCATTTTACAGATGACAAACTAGTGTCTGAGGCCAGATTTGAACTCAGGAAGGTGAGTCTTCCTGACTCCAAGTCCATGCTCCATTCACTCTACCACATAGCTGCCCTTGGGAGTTAGCTGACTCCAGTTATATCTTGGGTTCCTATAATGGATCTGAGGTTATGCAGGGTGAAAGGTAAAGTGTATACAGATGAGATCGATGAGATGCAATGTGATGTAGTAAGAGTACTGGACTTAGGAAGACTTGGGTTTAAGTCTTACCCCAGACAATTATTAATCCTATGGACTTTGGAAGGTCATTGAACCTCTTCTGCCTTGGTTTCCTTATCTTTTAAATAGTTTAAACTGAATGGCTAAGGTCCCTTCCAGCTCTAAATCAGTGACCCACTATTGGTGAGTAGCATGCCCTAAGTCTTCCAGTATCCCTATAACTTAGGGAGAAGGGAATGGAAATTGACCTTTCTCCAAATGCCAACACCTTCAATGAATGGAAATTACAAGCTTTCTCTTTACTCATGGTCTTCAGGGTGAGAGAGTGGCCGAGCTCATCTTACATCATGCCCGGGCCAATGAGTGCCAAGATGTGGAGAAATTCAAAACTGAAATGGCGGTGCTAGTGACCCAGGCCAGGAAGAACACTATTACCCTGGAGAAGGTAGGCAGGCCATGAGATGGGGATACAACCTTCAGGAACCTCCCCAGCTAGAGCAGATCCCAGCCACAGAACTGGAGAGTGGAGGGGGTGTTTCTGACTGAAGTACTAATCCAATCTAACCCAATATGCTAGGATAAAAAAAACACCACCCCCTTCCCTCAGGAACCTTATGTTCTATGTGGGGTGGGAGAAGAAACAGGAAAATAAAGGAAATAGTAAGTAGCTGTGTTTTTCTCCTTCTAGCCATAGGTCAGCTCATGACAGGGTGACAGGGAATGGCTCTCAAAAATGTGTTCTTTTCCGTAGGTGCTCTTGGGTGGATCTCTTTGGGGGCAGAATAGAAAGAAATCTGGCAACAGAGGAACTGAGTTCCAATTCCACTTCTGATGCTTACTATGTGTGTGACTGTGGGCACGGATTTTCCTGAATTTCTTCATCTTTAAAATCAGGGGTTTGGGCTAGATGGCTTCTAGACCATAAGCCAATACTGATAATAAGTAAATTAATTATTCACTTCAATGATGTAAGAAAATGACCACAGGTCAGCCTTGGAGATAGACTTGGACATAGGACCAATCTTCTCATTCATTGTAATGACTTTTTTTTTTAAATTTTATTTATTTAACTTTTTACATTCATTTTCACAAAATTTTGGGTTCCAAATTTTCTCCCCTTTTATCCCCTCCCCCCACCCCAATACACTGAGCAATCTAATTTTCCCTATCTCCAATCTGCCCTCTCTTCTGTCATCCGTCCCTTCTCTTGTCTCCATCTTCTCTTTTCTCCTGTAGGGCCAGATGACTTTCTATTCCTCATTAACTGTATGTCTTCCTTCCTAGTAGCAACACAATACTAAACAGTTGTTCCTAAAACTTTGAGTTCCAAATTCTCCCCATTCCTCCCTCCCCACCCATTCCCTTTGGGAAGGCAGGCAATTCAATATAGGCCATATCTGTGTAGTTTTGCAAATGACTTCCCTGATAGTCGTGTTGTGTAAGATTAACTGAATTACCCTCCATCCTATCCTGCCCCTCATTGTTTCTCTTCTGTCTTTTGATCCTGTCCCTCCCCAAGTGTTGACTTCAAATTGCTCCCTCCTCCCTTTGCCCTCCCTTCCATCATCCCCCCCCTTGCTTATCTCCTTCTCCCCCACTTTCCTATACTGTAAGATAGGTTTTCATACCAATATGAGTGTGCATTTTATTCCTTTCTTTAGTCAAATGTGATGAGGGTAAACTTCTTGTTTTTTGTTTTTTTTTTTTCTCAGCTCTCCTCTTTTTCCTTCCACTAAAAAGTCTCCTACTTGCCTCTTAAATGACATATAATTACCCCATTCCATTTCACCCTCTTTCCTCCCACTACATTTCTCTCTCACCATTTACCTTAATTTCTTTTAAGGTATGGTCCCATCCTATTCAATTCAATCTGTGCTTTCTGTCTCTGTATGTGTGTGCATGTGTGTATGTGTGTGTGCGTGCATGCGTGTACATGTGTGTGTGATCCCACCAACTACCCAGATACTGAAAAGTTTTAAGAGTTACAAATATTGTCTTTCCATGTGGGAATGTAAACAGTTCACTTCTGGTAAGTCCCTTAAGACTTCTCTTTGCTGTTTACTTTATCATGCTTCTTCTCATTCTTGTGTTTGAAAGTCAAATTTTCTTTTCAGCTCTGGTCTTTTCATCAAGAATGCTTGAAAGTCCTCTGTTTCATTGAAAGACCATATTTTCCCCTGAAGTATTATACTCAGTTTAGCTGGGTAGGTGATTCTTGGTTTGAGTCCTAGTTCCTTTGACTTCTGGAATATCCTATTCCACGCCCTTCGATCCCTTAATGTAGAAGCTGCTAGATCTTGAGTTATCCTGATTGTATTTCCACAGTACTGGAATTGTTTCTTTCTAGCTGCTTGCAAGATTTTCTCCTTGAGCTGGGAGTTCTGGAATTTGGCCACAATGTTCCTAGGAGTTTCTCTTTTTGGATCTCTTTCAGGTGGTGATCGATGGATTCTTTTAATACTTATTTTGCCCTCTGGTTCTAGAATGTCAGGGCAGTTTTCCTTGATAATTTCATGGAAGATGATGTCTAGGCTCTTTTTTTGATCATGACTTTCAGGTAGTCCCATAATTTTTAAATTGTGTCTCCTGGATCTATTTTCCAGGTCAGTTGTTTTTCCCATGAGATATTTCACATTCTCTTCCATTTTTTCATTCTTTTGGTTTTGTTTGGGGATTTCTTGGTTTCTCGTAAAGTCATTAGACTCTATCTGTTCCATTCTAATTTTGAGGGAACTATTATCTTCAGTGAGCTTTTGAACCTCTTTTTCCATTTGGCTCATTCTGCTTTTGAAAGCATTCTTCTCCTCATTGGCTTTTTGAACCTCTTTTGCCAATTGAGTGAGCCTATTTTTCAAGGTGTTATTTTCTTCAGCATTTTTTTGGGTCTCCTTTACCAAGGTATTGACCCGTTTTTCATACTTTTCTTGCATCTCTCTCATTTCTCTTCCCAATTTTTCCTCCACCTGTCTTAACTTGATTTTCAAAATCCTTTTTGAGCTCTTCCAAGGCCTGAGCCCACCTGACATCCCCCTGGGATGTCTGGGGTACCGAGGCCCCGCCCTCCACGTCTTTCCCTGATGGCAAGAATATGTCCCCGTCATCAGATCCGAATGTCGGGATCATTTGCATCTGTTCGAAAAAACTCTCTATAGTCTTATTTTTCTTCCCTTTTCTAGGCATTTTCCCATCCAGTTACTTGTGAGATTCCTGTCCACCCCTGCCCATATCCGCCCAGCTAGTGCTTGGGGTCTGAGATTCAAATGGGCTTTCCGCGCCGCTCGGCTGCTAATCAATGTGAGCTTTAGTTCTGGTGCTGGGGTGGGGGCAGGGCTGCCTCCCAGGCTCAGCTCCCTCAGGGGCTTTATGCAGAGACCTTCAGTTATGGAGCGGGTGGGGGCAGGGCCGCCTCCCAGGCTCAGCTCCCTCAGGGGGTTTATGCAGAGACTTTCAGTAATGAAGATCCTGCCTGCTGCGGGGGGAGTCCCGGGCCGCCGCAGCTGCTGCCCCCACTGCCGCGCCCGCCTCTGCCTCTGCCGCTTCCTGCCCCCATCTCTGCCGCCGCCGCTTCCTCCTGAGGGGGCCCGAGTCACAGAGACACCCCGCTCCCCTCTTCCAGCCCAGCTGTCTCTCTCACTGACCTGGAGCTTCTGTGGGCGGAGGGACCTTCCAGGCCGCCGGAGCTTCCGTCCCTGAAGCCTGCTTGGATCAGCTTCTCTGGGGCCGTGGCCAGCGCAGCGCTGGGGTGGGGTCCGCTTTCCGAGGCGTGACGGACCCTGGGGACGGCTCTCCAGGGCTCTCTGGAACGGAAATCTCTTCCACTCTGTTTTTGCACACCTTGCAGTGATCCAGAACTTATGGGGATCTCTTTTTACATTAATTCTATGGGCTGTGGTTTCGGAGCTCGTAAACGTGCGTCTTTCTACTCCGCCATCTTGGCTCCACCCCCCATTGTAATGACTTTTTGCTGTTGTTTTTCCTGTGATCGGAAATGGATGGAGATGATCTGTGGGGTCTTTTGCCCCGAATAGAGAAAGGATCCTTAGGCTGAGCGGTTTTAAGATTCCCCACCTCTTTGCCCCCTGCTGAAAACAACCCTCCTGACTTCAGGGACTTATTCTTGAGCAGTCAATGAGCTCCCTTTCTCATCCACCATTTTTTTGGGGTGGGGTGGGGAGGGAAGTGGTACTTGCAGACTGTGTAACAAGATTTGCTTTTCCTAACAGCTTCAAGTGGCAAATTTGCTCTCCAGTGTCTTTAAGCTGCTGATGACCCATAAGGTGAGCCCAGACCCTAAGCTGAACCTTCTGCCTATAGGCACCTGGCTTAAGAACCACCAAAGGGTCACCTGAGCGGGGATGGGGCATCCTAGAATTGGGCAGGAGAGTGGTGGTCGCAGTAGCCTGATAGTACAAACAGGATTCGGGTGGGGGAGGAGAGATATTTAGTTTAGGTAAGAAAATAAATGCTTTAGTAGCAGCAATTTATATATAAAGTGGGCTAAGTTGCAAAAGATAAATAGTGTCTGGCATATAGTAGGTACTTAATAAATATTTGTTAACTGACTATCTGCCCATTAGAGCAGGTGCCAAGAACCTCTAAACTCAATTCTCTTAACCTGGTTCTTGTTTTGATAAGGATTTGGAAGTAGTAAAATATTTAATGTATGCAGGCATGCAAGTGTATACATATGTGTACTTATAAAAGTACAAGTTATGAAATCTATATGCATGTACACACACACACACATCTACCTCCTGGATTATTGCCTTGTTGTGGCAGAGGAGCTTGTGTAGCTCAATGAAACTATGAGCTATGTTGCTCAGGGTTACTTAAGATGGACAGGCCATAGTGGAGAGTTCTGACAAAAAGTGATCCACTGGAGAAGGAAATGACGAACCCCATGGACAGCTGTTGTTCTTTGTTGTTTGTCTTTCGCTCTTGAAGAGGACTGTGACATCAGGCAGGTGATGCCATGGCAGGTGAATTGGATTTAAGTGAGGGAGGCCTCACTTTCTTCCCCAGAGCCATCTGGGTCCAGTGTCAAGCTATAGATCAGGACGACTGGAGATGGCCCCAGATGCAGGGAGAGCTTGGCCTTTTTAAGCTAAGGTCTTTAACAAGTCATAGTTTGACTGAGGCCATGTCCATCCAGTGATTAAGGCGAGGTTAAAAAAAAGAAGAAAGAAAAGAAAAATGTACAATTAGATTGGGACTGGCTGGGGTTGGTGGTAGTAGAGAAGGAATAGGGTAAGGCTTGCACGGTACAGACGTGAAAGGATGAAGGTGCCACTGAGGGCACTAGTCTATATGTGATGAGACTTTCAAAAGCATTACTCTGCCTCTGTTCTTACTGTTTCAGGTCAAGCTTGAAAGTAACTTTGCCTCGATTGTCTTCGCGATCATGGTGTTAGAAGGGCTTGGCCGCTCACTGGATCCCAAACTGGATATCTTGGAGGCAGCCAAACCCTTTCTTATAAAAAAATCTATGTTTCCCCACTGGCGGCAATGGTGATGGCCTAGGGCTTCACCAGATAAATGCCAGCATTGATCATGAAACTATCCTGGACAGCCGTCTTCCTTTCATTTTGGGTTGGCTGATGGTTAGATTCAGAGACAACTTTACTGGCTGAGGTACATGGGGAGAGGAACTTATCTCATAGAATGCCCTAAGTACGAGTACCCTATGAGCCAGTGTCACACCTACTGATGTGAATGAGTTGACTGTGGAAGAGAATCAGTTTTTTTCCTTCACCATCCCCACCCCAACATACATAGACCTATTCACTCTCTGTCTGTCTCTTGGGCTTAAGGTTCATGGCAGCTAGATGGAAAAGTGAATACAGTCCTAGACTTGGCCTCGGGGGGATGAGTTCGAATCCTGCCTCAGACCTGTGTGACCTTGTACAATTTATTTATCGTCCCTTAGCCTCAGGTCCTGCATCTGGATATGGGAATAATATCTGTACCTACCTCACAGGGGTGTTGTGAGGATCAAATGAATTAAACAACACAACAGGGTTTTGGTTAGTGTATATGTTAACGGTGAGAAGCAGCATGGTTAGAGAGCTGGCCTTGAAGCCACAGAGATCACCCCTGATACATACTAGCCATTTAAATGGACACACTATTTAATCTCTCAGGCTCTCAGTCCTCTCTCAGTGGAGGATGCTAAGGGCGCCACAGTGCACAAAGTACTGGGCCTGGAGTCAGGAAGACATGAGTTCAAATGTGACCTTGGGCAAGTCACTTAACCTCTGCCTGCTTGCCTCAGTTGTAAAATGGGTACAATAAGAGCACCTACCTCACAGGACTTGGGAAGATCAGATGAGATGTTTATAAAATGCACAGCACAGTGCCTGGCAATGTAATACATTAATAATAAGTGCTTTTATTATTAGATTGGGTGGTGCTAGGCATTATTTAGGATAACGTTATATATCAGGGTAGTATTGTTAGTGAGATATTCTTATCTTCCAGTGACCCCACACTCTGACTGCTCTTACAGAAGGGAACAGGGGATGGGGAGAAGCTGAGCCTGTTTGGGCTTGTGGAAGATTCACCTTTGGCACCTGTGAGTGTATCACTTTAATTGCATGACAAATTTTGGTCCCTGAATACGAATTGTGAAATATACTTCTCTCTGGGTAGAGAGATGGGAGATTAAGCAATAGTGTTGCTTATTTAGACAAATGCTGTCATTTTTATTTAGCTGTTTTTATAACCCTTCCACTACCTAGTATTGTGCTTTCTGAATAGCAGGGACTTAATGAGGGGTTTTAATTGAATTGAATAGCTGGGCCTGTTCAGAAAATACAATATTAGTTCAAATGTAGGCCACACTCTTCCCTGCCCTCCCCATGTAGTTTGTGCAAAATCTGCATTGTAGCCTGTCTTTAATGCGCTTCCTAAGAATAAAGGAGAAATGACAGTGATGATAATGCATAAAACATCTTTATCTAAATTAAAAGAAATGAAAAATAGGAAATTCACAGTAAACGTTGATATATGGTAATGGTAGGTAATCATTTTTCATTGTCTTTTCTTCTTGCCTCTTCCTCCTCAAGATTCCAGGTACTGTGATCTGACCTAGGGATTGCATGAAGCTAAGAACCCCTAGGCTCTCTGCCCTTCCACTGAACCCTTAGGACTTCTAAGTCTTTCCATTTGCCCTGCACAAGAACCTAATGTATTGTCTCTCTCAATGATATTATAAGCTTCTTGAAATCAGGAACCTCTCATTTTTCCTATTTGTATCCCAGTTGTTTAGTATGGTGCTTGGCACATAGTAAGCACTTAACAAATGTCTATTCATTTGCTCCTTCAATCAATGATTACACTGTTCTGGCCCAACAGTTCCCAGTAATGTCTTGAGGAGACGGGTATATTTAACTAGGGGCAGCTAGGTGGTGCAGTGGTTACTAGTGGTAGTGCAGCTAGGAGTCAGGAGGACCTGAGTTCAAATGTCACCTCAGACACTTGACACTCACTAGCTGTGTGACTTTGGGCAAGTCACTTTACCCCAGTTGCCTCATCCTGGGTCATCTCCAGTCATCTTGAGGAATATCTGGTCACTGGATACAAATGGCTCTGGAGGAGAAGTGAGGCTGGTGACCTGCACAGCCCTCCCTCACTCAAAACAAAGTCAAGTGTAAGTCATGTCTCTGATGGCATGGTCTTCTTTGGCAAGGAAGGATGAACACATATACATTTAACTATCTGTTGAAAATGAGACTTTTATTTAGTTGGCTGCATTTCCAAACCTTTTGATCATGTTTGGTCCTTGGTGGGATGAAGACAGTCTGTTTGCAGATGATCCGCAGCAGACCTTACCGCAATCCTGCCTTTAGAAGACATGGACATGGGAGATTGTTGAGAGTTAATTCCTACCTACACTGGGCTGTGGTCCAGACAAGGGGGAGCCCTGTTAGAAAGTGATACATTATAGGGCTGACTTTGGAGTTAGGAAGACCTGGTTTCAAATCCTGCTTCAGAAGGCACTGAAACTGTGTGGCTTTTGGCAAGTCATTTAACCCATCTGAGCCTCAGGTAAGATGCCTTTCCAGAGCTCTTTAATTCAGTTCCTTCCCTTCTGAGATTATTTCTAATATACCTTGTTTATTTCTGGCAGGTACATAGTTATTTGCATGTTGACCCCCCATTAGAGTGTGAGCTCCTACACTGTTTTTGATTTTAAGTGCCCAGGATTTAGCACAGGGTCTGTCACACAGAGCTTAAATGTTTGCTGATTATTTATGAAGATCAACTGAGGTTTAAAGTGAAATGTTGTTCAGTAGTGTCTGACTCTTCCTGACCCCATTTGGGGTTTTTCTTGGCAGAGATACTGGAATGGTTTTGCCATTTCCTTCTCCAGCTCATTTTACAGATGAGGAAACTGAGGCAAACAAGGCAAAGTGACTTACCCAGGGTTAACATAGCTAGGAAGCGTCTGGGGCCAAATTTGAATTCAGGTCTTCCTGTGGCACTATATTTACTGAGCCGCCTAGGTGCCCTAAAAAAATCGACATATATGATACCTAGTACCATCACCACCACTACTGCTACTACCGTCAGCTCCACTACTACTAGTACTACTAGTACTTCCAGCTCTAAATCTATGATTCCTTGAGACCTACAGTAACTATTCTGCCACAATCACCAAAAGTGCCCACCTGATAACTTTACCTGTGCTTGCTTCTCACAGCTTTTTTTTTTTTTTTATGGCCCTCCCACTCCAGTCCCACAGAACACCCTCGCTTTGTTTTGGTTTTGGGGCTGGCTACGTCTGGCTACACGTGTCTCCGGGTGGGGGCGGGGCAGCGCGTCGATTACCGGCTCCACCACTCAGGAGCCCCCGACAGCGTCTCCGTTGCTGGGAGACGACTTAAGTCCGCCCAGGACTAAACCACTCTGGAGAGCTCAAGAACGGGCAGGATACTTCTCATCCTCTCCGCGGCTAACACCTATCAGCGGAAAGACGCTCTCTCTGCTAGAAGACCCGTAAGAGCCCTGCGGCTCGCCGCGACCGCGCCCTGAACCCCCTTCCCCACCAGAAGCGGGAGACATGGTTGGGTTCGAAACTGGAAGAATCCATTCGCTTCTATCCGGGGGGGAGAGAAAGAACGCAGTGTCAAGAATGAAGAATCTGGGCTTCCTTCCCACATGGGCAGAGGTAGGCTACCGCTTGGCCCCCGGAGCCGCGTCAACGCTTGACAGATTTTGAGGATCTCACCAGCGTCTCCGAAAGGATTGAAGATACTCCCGCCCCTTACGCTGGCGGGGTGGGGCTCGGCTGGTGGCCGCACGGAGGAAGTGACGTCTAGGGAAGGGGCGGGGCCTCCGCAGCGTCCTGCGCGGCTCTGAGGACT
This sequence comes from Bettongia penicillata ogilbyi, assembly GCA_023548195.1. Classification (NCBI taxonomy): domain Eukaryota; kingdom Metazoa; phylum Chordata; class Mammalia; order Diprotodontia; family Potoroidae; genus Bettongia; species Bettongia penicillata. The sequence goes on from JAJHZJ010000229.1 coordinate 4,794,750, forward strand.
TCGGTGGTCATGTCGGCGCTGAGGCGGCTGGGACCTTTCTTTCGCGAGGGAGGTCGACGCTTCCTGGAGGGTCCGAGTGAGCGGACTACTGGTCGCGGCATTGGAGGAGTCCGGCAGTGAGTGTTGACTGGTAGATGGAGGGGTTTTCGGTGGCGCCTTCGACCCTCTGGGCCCCCAGTCACCTTGAAGGGCGCTTAGAGGGGACTCCAAGTCCCAGAATGCTGAGCTGAAGTGCCCCGCCTCCGCCCCAGTGCATTGTGGGGCTCGGAGCTCCAGCGGGGAGGCGGTGATTGGACCACTCGGACTTTATGCACCCTGTCGTCACCGCCCGCGCACGCGCCTTCCTCTTCTCCCTCCCCTCCCCTTCCCGTGTATTAACAGACTGAACCATGGCATTATTGAAATGGCACCCTGTAGACGGCGTGAGCCAAACTCGTCATTTTAGGAGGAAATAAGGAAACCAAGCCCAGAGAGGGGCTGCCACTTTTGAGCCAAGTCAGCCAGCAGTTATTTATGGAGTACTTACTGTGGCCGAGGCCCGGGGCTCATTCATTCGTTCGACAAACGTGTAGTAAGCGCCTGCCGTGTGTCAGGCCCTGGGCTCAGGACTCAGGGCTCAGGGTCCAAAGAACGGCAAGAGAGCCCATGGCCTCCCGAGGGGGAGGTAACATACATGCAAACAGCCACATGCAGGCAGTATATTCAGGATTCTTTATTCGGTAAACGTGTATTAAGCGCCTACCACTCGTCGCTCTGGGGATACAAAATTACAAAAGACAGTTCTTACCCTGAAAGAGTAACAGTCTAATGGGGGAGACCACATGGAAACAGCCATATGTAGAAAATACATTTGGGATTCGTTTAGTTAGGGTTGGTTAGTTAGTGTGCCAGCACTAGGGGTACAAAGGCAGCCCCCCCAGGCCTCAAGGAGCTTACAGATGTAATGGGAAGGACCACAGGCAAACAGCCACGTGCAAACGGTGTATTCAGGATAAATTCTATAAAATGGTGGAGGGAAAGCTTTACTCTAGCACGCTAAGGAGGATTGGGAAAGGTATTTTGCGGAAGATGGGGTTTGAGTTGAGACTTGAAGGAAAGTAGGCGGGAGAGCATTCCAGGCATGGGAGGCAGCCAGTGAAAATGCCTGAGCTGAGTGTTGCAATGTCATGTTCCAGGGAAAGCAAGCAGGCCAGTGCCACTGGATCTTAGAGTATGTGGAGAGAGAGTAGGAGCAGTTCATGAAAAGCTTTGAATGTTGATACTGCCATCTCCCGGGTGCCTGGACTATTGTAAAAAGTTTCTGGTTAGTCTCCCTGCTTCAAGACTCTTCAGAGCTCCACATTTAGCTGCCAAACTGATCTTCCTGAAATGTTGGTCTGACCTTGTCACCTTGCCCCCTTTCGGTGAACTTCAGTAGCTTCCTGTTGGCTCCTGGATTAAAAGAAAATCTTTACCATTTTTGGACTTTTCCATTGAATAGAAGGGCTGGAATTTACTTCCTTCTCACCTCATCTCTTAGAATCCCTAGTTTTCCTCAAGGCAAAGTTCAAGCACCACCTTCTACAAGAAGCCTTCTTTACATGGTGCTTCACCTACTGTACCTTTCCCCAAAAGTCACTTTGTACACATTTTCTATCACAGTACCACTTACACAGTAAGCATGCAATAAATTTTTATTTGAAGTCTTACTGAACCAGGACATCCTATCTCTCCTTTATCTTTCAGTGCATCTGCTTTAGCTGTGTTGTGTAGTCAAGAATAATTTCCAAATCAAATAAAAGTTATTTTTCTTTGCCTTTAAGTATTTTGAAGAATACATAAAATTTTAATAAGAGGGGAGTACCGGGATGAAGTATATTCATATGGGTCTGGGATCTCACTTACATTAAAGTTGCATCCATTGTTGCAGTTTGCAGCCCATTTATCCCTGTTCATCCTCTGACTCATGTCCATGTCCTCCCATAAGTCTGCTATGGGAGAAGTCTGCACCCACCTTGCAGGAAGTCTTCCTCAATTTCTCCTGTACAGTTGTTTTATATATATGTGTGTGTGTGTGTGTGTGTGTGTGTATACATACATATATATGTGTGTGTATTTGTATATATACACACACATATATAATTTATCAAAATGAAGCTTCTGTATTATAATAATTATGCTTTACATTGCCATAGTACTTTAGTGTTTCTAGAGCACTTTTGCATCTCATTTGATTCTTACCGCACCCTATGAACTGTGATTGGGGCTAGCATATTTGTGAATTGAATTGCTGATTGGAGATTTGTAATTCTGAAAAGTCAAATACATTGCTGACATAACAAGTACTTAAAACAGTTCTTTTTTGAATTATAGTGCTGGAGGTGGTGTACACATTGAGCCCCGCTACCGGCAGTATCCCCAACTGACAAAATCTCAGGTGTTCCAATCTGAGCTGTTAAGTGCTACAATGTGGTTTTGGATTCTCTGGCGTTTCTGGCATGACTCAGACGCTGTATTGGTAAGCTTTGGAATATAATGTTTTTATTTATGAATATTGACAAACACTCAAAAACTTTGTTCTGTATCTTTCATTATGGTTCATGATTTGTAGATGCCAATTCTGCTCCCACTGTAGAGTATAAATGCCATACTAGTTCAACCTGAAACTGTCTGATGGGGATGCCAAGGGAAACTGTGGGATACCATGCTTGTCCTCTAGGATATCAATTTCATAAGTTAGGGATGAATTATCAGATATCTTAGCTTTCTTTAACACAGTCAGTTATGAGTCAGAGATCCAAGATTTTACCTAAACTGAAGATTCTTAATTTGTAGTTTTTGGAATTTCGGGGGGCTTGAACTTGGATGGGAAAAGAACACATTTATTTTTTCTAAACCTCTAATTGCAATTTAGCATTTCCTTCAGTTATTTAAAAACATTCTGAGAAAGGGTTCATAGGCTTTTCTAGAATGTCAAGAGTCCACAACACCAAAAAAAAAAAAGATTGAGCTAACCTAGATCCTTCTTAAACAAATTTATATTTTCAGCTTCTTGTACCTTTTTTTTTAGGGAAGGATCAAAAACTTATATAAGTTTGCTATCATCTTTGTATTTTAAATAATAGGACCTTAGGGTCATAGATTTAGAATTGGAACCTTAGAAATAAAGTAAACAAGCCCCCTCATTGTATTGATCAGAAAACTGATGAAGATCACTCTGGCAGTAAGTGGTAGAGCTGGGATTTGGAGCTCAACCCTCTGCCTCCACATTCAGCACTTTTTCCATCATGCCATACTGCTTCCCATCTTGTCTCCAAAGGTGTCATGAGAGACTGTCAGAGGTCTTGATAAAATCCAGGAATATTCCAGCTATGACATTTTCCTAATTTGCCAGTATAGTAACCTGATCGAAAAAAAAAAAAAAGGAACAAGGGTAGTCTGATATGATTTGTTCTTGAACTGATGGCTCCTACTGATCAATGCTTCCATTTCTAAATTCTTTTTTATAATACATTCTAATAGTCTCAGAAGTTCAACATAACCTCTTGTCAGATCTTCAGAGGTGGGATCAGAAGCTGTCTTTAGGACCACTAAGAAATTGTTCCTGAATAAAAAGCCACAAAACAATGCCTATGTCATGTATACCTGACCAAATAAATTAGATTCTTCTTGCAAGATGGTAGAACTTAAGGGTCAAGAGATAATACATTATCAAAGTAATTGTTTTCCCAGTTTCTGAACCACCCCAGCTAGCAGCTTAGGGAGATTGCCACAAGTCACTGCATATAAAACAGCTAAAAAGAAATTAACCTAATTTGAAGTCATCTCCTATTTTGCTGTTTAGTTTCTAATGGGGCTAGGAACATCTGAGAGGTATAGCTAGATGAGGACTTATCTCTATGGCAAGTATAGTTCCAAAGTTGATTTTTCTACAGAAAATTTTAGTTCACTCTGTAGTCTGGGTCTGTTTTAAAGGTCTTTTCCAATCATAAGATTTTGTTAAACGTTAAACAAGGATATACATGATAAGTGACTTTTCATGCCACTTTCCATGTCCTGTAAGTTTAAATGTATCCTCTCCTTCAAGCTTCAGTGGCTTCTCCTTAGTCTTCTGCTTTTTATTAAACAAATTCATGCTTAATCTATCTATACCCATCATGATTTTATAAACTTTTCTCATGTTATGTCTTAGCTCTTGTCTTTCTGGACTAAAGAGTTTTTCCTTTAGTTTGTCTCCCATTGGAGCCTGCCCGTCCTTATGTCATTTTAGTTCTTTCCTGAACTTTTGCCAACTCAGGTGTGGCTTTTATTGTGTTGTAGCAGAAAATGAAGTATGTCCCCTCTAGTTTTGAGATCCTTTAATTTTCTTGTCCTATTCTGCATGAATGAATGAATTTATTAAATTCTTACCCTGTGCAAAATATTGTGCCATGCCCTGAGCTTACAAACAGAAAAGGCAATTGCTGCTCTCAGAGAGTGCACATTCTAATGGAATCATATTCTATGTGCAAAAGTACCATGTTCTTATATAAGAATAGGATAATGTTTTCTGGCTTATTTCTTTAAAATAGATTTTTATTGATGTCTTTGGTTTTTACATCATCAATTTCACCCTCTGCTTCTCCCCCTGACCACGCCTAGAATGTCAGCCCTTATAACAAAGATTTTTTTTTGCTGACCATTTAATCAAAAATATCTGATGTTATGTGCAATATTTCCCATCTGTCACCCCCTCTGTCTTTGCAAAGCAGTGGGATGAGGCATTTTCATATCTCTTCTTTGGGACCAAGCTTCTTTTTTGTCGTTTTTATTGTTTTGTGGCGGGTTCTTTCCATTCCCATTGTTGTAGTTGTGTGTTTGTTCTTGCTCTGCTTGCTTTGTATTAGTTCATGTCTTCATACTTCTCAGTTGGGTGACTTTAATTCTCTCAGCGGGGTAAGGCCATGCCATATGCTGTAAGTATGTAAAACCAACATACCCATGGTGGCGAGAGGGAAGAGGAAAAGGTTTGGAGTAATCATTAGATTAGATAAGGAATTAATTAAATAAGGAGTTCATAAAGGTAGAGTAAAAGGCTCCTTGATCAGCACTGAAGTCCCATATATTCTTGTTTGTGGATGCCATTTTGCTGATAGGTATAACGTCCTGGCTTCTTCATCAGGAACTGAGACTACTCAGAGATCCGTTTACCAGTCCACATAAGAACAAACGTATGAAGAAGGCGTATTGTCCAGGTTGGATTGAATTAATCCATCAGCACATAGATCTTGGGCAGCTAGGTGGGCAGTGTGTGGAGTCTGGATGGCCTGGGTTCCAACTTGGCCTCAGACACTTACCACCTCTGTGACCCTCCAGCATCTTTGCCAAGAAAAACCAAATGGGGTCATGGAAGGTTGGGCATGACTGAAATGACAACCAAAAAATGCGTCTTGGGTAGTGTTTTCAGTCAGACAATAAACAGGGCCCAGCATTGAAGAAGAGCAGGCTAGATTATATTTGGGAAGTCAGGAAGTGCTTCCAGTCAGCCAGTCTGTGCTTACACAGATGGAGACGTTTACAGGATTCAGTCTACGACACAGAGCTGAACAGGCCATGACAGAAGAAAGGTTAGGAGCATTAAACAGGTTAAGCGGGAGTGTTGGAGAGAAGGGCGCAGTCATGGTTCCAGGGGTCATCACCTCTTGGGTGGGTGACATTGTTTCTCACTTCTTTATGTTTTTTTTGTTCCCACCAGGGTCATTTTCCATATCCAGACCCTTCTCAATGGACAGACGAAGAGCTGGGCATCCCCCCTGCTGATGAGGACTAAAGTGGTGTCATCACACAACAAGTAGGTGCTACCAAGCACCTCATTTCCCAGTAATTACAACTACTATTTAAATTAAAAAAGGTTGAACTGATGTTTTTCTTTTTCAACATTGGCACCTCACAATAAATAATCCCCCGTCCCCTGTCGACTTTTTTTTTTAAATAATGAATGCAGTGAGGGAAAACACTTGGCTACATCTTAAAGCATTTGCCTTATTTCACACCCATAGAAAATCACTATTCTTCAGAGAGGTCAGAGGCATGTTTCACCTCAGTCCTCCTAAGGCAGGATTAGACAGTGCATTAATCAGTTCTGAAATCTTTCAGTGTTACTTTCTTTTATGGTGTTGTGGTCATTTTGGAAATTGTCTTCCTGGTTCTGGTTTTTTTTTGTTTTTTTTGTTTTTGCCTTAAATTAGTTCATGAATCTTTCTTAGTTTCTCTGAATTCTTTATAGTCTTTCTGATGTTGTAGTAATATTCCATTAACAGTCATATAATATGATCTGTTTAGCTACTTACTAATCAATGGACATGCATTTTTCTAGTTCTTTGTTATTACAAAAAGTACTGCTATAAATGTTTTTGTATATATGGGACCTTTCCTTCCTTCTTTGATTTCCCTGGGGTATATGTGTGATATCATGTGTGATTGGTAAAAAGGTACGTAGAGTTTAGTGACTTAGGAAATTTTTTGTAAGGCACATGTAGAGTTTAGTGACTTTTTAGGAAATTGTTTTCAAGAATGAACTAATTCACAGCTGTCCCAAGTGCTGTACTAGCGGGTTAGTCTTCCTGAAACCCCTCTGTCACCCCCATTTTTATTTTTGCCAACCTGCCAGGTGAAACCTCAGTTATTTTAACTTGCATGTCTCTTAGGAGGCATTTGGAGTGTTCTCGCATATGTTTGTGGATAGTTTGCATTTCTTCTTTGGAAAACCACCTGGCTTTTGTTTTTATATACTTGTCCCTAAGTATCTTGGTTGTCAAAACTTTATTAGATATTTGTTATAAACACTTTCCCTAATTAACTGCTTCTCTTCTAAGTTTAACTGAGTTGATTTTTTTCTTGCCAAAACCTGTTGATTCAGTGTAGTCAAAATTGTCCATTTTGTCTGTTGTGATTCTCTGTTCCTGTTTAAGGATTCTCTCCCTGGCCATAACTGTGGCAGGCATCTCCTTCCATTTTCCTCTAATTTTTCTATGATGTGACCATTGTATATTTCGATAATGTGTCCATCAAGAGCTTTTTGTGTTCAGTGATAGACACAAGTAGCTTCTGCGGGATACACACTCCTCTCCTCTTGAGATAATCCCTTAGAAGCAGGCTACATACTGTACAAGGCATGAAACAGGATGAACTGATTACTTTATTTCTGCTTCTGTTCTCATTTTTTTCTCCTGAGCGCTCTCTCTCTGTTTTTACTTTCCATTGATTACCCCTTTGTTTTGGTTCTGTTCTCTTTTAAAACACTAAATTGTTAGGATTCTGTCTCTTCCCCCTCTCCCCACACTTGTGCTGAGTTGCAGATCTCCAGTGTTCTGCTACCTGCCTTTGGTGGCAAAAGTCTAGAGTTCTCCTCCCATGGAAGACAACTTATTAGGACATACTTCACTTAATAGTGCAGATTTTTTTTTTCTCCTTCTTAAAGTGAAACTACTGAAAAGATACTACCTTCCACCCCTGCCCTCAAAACAACAATTTCAAATTGTATTGCTGGGATTTAGCTAAGAAATCTTATTGAATACTTACGGAATACTTGCTTTGTATTAGCTCATTGTAAAACTCTAACACATTAAACATTTTGATGACGTTCCCAACCTAAGGGTCTAAAGTATTTCAGAGGCGGTGGTTTAGTAAATTAGTTAAATGTTTGTCTCTAGGATTTTGTGGAAGGAAATAGCTAAAATTTATAGAGTGCTTTGAGGTTTGCAAAGCACTGTACATATATTATTTTGTTTTGATTCTTACAACAAGCCTGTGAGGTTGGTGCTATTATCCTCATTTTACAGATGAGGAAACTAAGGCTGAGAGAGAGAGATTAAGGGACATTGCCCAGGGTCACACAGTTAGTAAATGTGCGAGGCAGGAAGTTGAAGGCAGGCCTTCCTCATTCCAAATCCATTGCTTCTGTCTGTTGGCACAGAGGGCTTATGTTTGACCTCTTATATGGAAATAGTACTCTGTGAAGGGGGACCCAAGGTGTACATTTCTGTGGTTCCCCTGAGGTGACATCTCAGAAAGATGTTGAGTTTCTTTCACAGCTTGCCTCATGGAGGATGCAAGATTTTTCCATTCAGTGTAGTCATGTATATAGTGGTGAATCCTAGGCTACGAGAGACAAATAGCTGTCCGTGACATTTCAGAGCAATCCTTCCAGAAAGACTTTTGTTTGAAACTCTTTCTCAGTATTAGGTTTAAGCCAGCTTAAGTTTTTGCACTAAGGGGATGACCTTAGGGACCTAGAGTTCTCCAGAACTGAGTAGGTCTGTGATAGATTTCCATCAGGCTGTAAACTGGTTTTTACATAAGAGATGGGAAAAAAAAACTTTATGGTAAAACTGGTGTGTTCAAATGATCATTAAACCTATTTTCCTTCATTTCTAGTGAGCGTAAGAGTATATAGGACAGCATTCACTCATAACCAAAAATTATGTTACAGTTTTTCTAGCTTTCCACTTGAATTAAGGGGGTTGGAGAAAGTAGCAGTAATACCTTTAAGCAAGAAATTGGCATTTCTTGCTTAAATGGGCAGTTGAGAATGTGCTCGTTAGGAATTTGGGGCAGGGGAAGGTTGGACTCTGAGCCCTTTGAGTAGGGGTAGTCTTGAGAAAGTGTGAATGTGGTCCAAAATCTGTGACGTAGACATCTTTATACAGATTTAGCTGAAGGTGAGTTTGGGGCCAGTTACTTTTCTGCCAGCGCATTTTAGATGAAGGGCCTGGGAAGCAGTTTCAGAAATCTTCACCACAGCCTCCAGACGGAGCGGAGTACAAGGTTACCATAGCAACAGCTTGTCTTGGTATTCACAAGGTAATTGGACATAAAAAAGTGCATCTGCAGCATTTTCTGGGCCAGTCAAGAGTCCTCATGGGCATTTCGGTCACCTTTTATTAGGATACCCTTTTAATTCTCCCTCTCCTGACTTCTGCTTGGTTTTTATGGTCTCTATACTTGACATTTTGGAACTTGATTATGTTCTCTTGAATTGTCTTCTGCTTTGCATGTATACAAACCTTGTTCCCATCCAGACTGTGAGCTCAGTGATTTTTTTTTTTGAATTATGAACTTAAACATCAACAAATATAAGCATGTCTTATGCTAAAAATAAAGAGAATTATATTTGAAACCGTGAATCTCTATTACATGCAGCTTGGTTTTTATTTTAAAAATGTTTTATTGAGAGGCAGGTTGGTCATGCTGGGTAGAGAGCTGACCTCAGAGCCACGAAACCTGGGTTCAAATCTCATCTCTGACCTATACTTGCTTTGTAACCCTGGGCAATTCATTTACTTCAGCTCTCCAGGCTTGCAGAAAAGATGCCAACCTGCAGTTGGTAGGAACCAAAATGAAACTACAAGTTTGGATTGTGCCAACTGCATTATGGACAGCCTTCTGTGTATTTTTAATGTTTTATTTTCCCCTCTCTCCCTCTTTTTTTTCTCATTTGCTAACACATTCCCTTCCTCAACTTTCCTCCCCCTCTATAAAATCCCTTCCTTGGAACAAATAAGTAAGAGTAAAGCAAAGTCAAGTCATATATAACTATCTGAAACATCTATCTCGTTCCGTGCCTGCCGTCTTGTAACTTCTCTGCCAAGGTGTGGGAAGCTTGTTTTATCATTAGTCTTACAGAGTCACGGTTACTCATTACATTTATTTATGATTAAATTTTTAAAAGTTGTTTTCCTTTACATTATTGCAGTCTCAGTTATTTTAGAAAATAATCTTCCCCTGTGCTTGGCAAACAATTCAATTCTACAAGTATCTCCGTAACCAATTAAGAAGCATAGGTTTTAGTTACTGGGTTTGATTGAATAAAAGTAATTTAAATACTGTTCTTCACTTATTTACCTGCAGGGACCAGCTATGATCTTCAGGAGACTATTTTATTGGTACAGATGTGATGAGTCTAATTAAAGTTATATTCACATGAATGACAGCCTACCTTTTTCCTTTGATGATGGATGAGCTTTGTGCATAGTGACCAAGCCTTGGGCCAACTGGATTCTAAATGTTCATTGTGCTCCCCATCTTTCTGAAGTCATAGCTTACTATAGTAGGAAAAATCTATTTCACCTATTACAAATGTACCGGTGTTACCACACATTCAGCGTTTAGTGTTTATGTAGAAATAATGCCAAGTCTTTTACTTATGGTTTGATTTATGCATAGCATTTAAATGTCCTGAATGTGTGCTGAGTACCAAACTAGTAGCTTTTAACAGTAAAACCAGGCAGGAAAAGTTTGAAGACACATTCTTTTTATTCTTTTCCCCATCCCCCAAGGTAGGAGTGCTTCCCTCTGTGTCCAGGGAGGTATGGTGCGGGGAGAGTCTTCCATCACCTGAGAAGATCACAGGGTAGAGTTAAGACTGTGACACTTTATTAGGAAGGAGGGAGAGAAAGAGGGAGGGAAGGAAGAAACAAGCATTTATTATCTGCCTGCATGCCGGCACTGTGCTGAGTACTTGAGGAACAATCCACAGACAGGTGCTATTAATATTCCTCTTCTAGAGTTGAGGAGGTGGAGGCAGACAGGTGATGTGACTTGCCTACGGTCACTCATTGAGTAAGTGTCTTGAGTTCCCATTTGAACTCCAATTTTCTGCCTCCAGGCTCTAACTCCTGTGCCACTTAAGCTGTTTCTCAATAGGTAAATCACGACCTCCCTTACCCTCAATTTCTTCTGCTGTAAAATGTCGATAACATGAGAGTCTAATGAGATGATCCATATAAACTGCTTTATAGATCTTCAAATATTCTGTCAGTTGACCTCACAGGGACTGTGTAGTATTGTAGAAAGACTCCTGGGTTTAAATCCCCTCTCTGCCACTATTAGCTGTGAAAATTGGGCAGTCAGGGCTTGTGCTGGAGCTGGTTCTGATAATGCAAGTTAAACTTCGAAGCGGTGTGTGTGTGTGTGTGAACTTTTTATTTTTCTGGAGAGTCAGTGGTTAAAGGTTTACCAGAGCAATGTCTCCATTCCTCGGGGCTTCCCCATCCCAACTGTAAATGAAGAATCTTCCAGAGGCAGATGTAGTATAAAGGTAAGTCATAGGTAGTGGGTCCAATCTAGTTGTGGATTTAGAGTCAGGGGGCCTGGATTTAAACCCTGACCCTACTACTTAATATCCCTCTGCCCAGTCAGTCAGCAAACATTTGTTGGCTGTGACTATGGACAAATCAGTTAACCACTCTGGGCCTCAGTTTCTTCAGCTGTAAAATGAGTGCCTGATGGATCTAAATACTGTGTTCCTTCTTGCACTCCCTGTTTCCCAAGTTGTGAGGAAAATGCTTACTAAACTGTAAAGTATTGTAAGCTGCGTGGAAGCTGTTAATGTTAGCTGCCATCTTTTGGTGGTAGAGAACAAATTGCTAAGGAGCAAGGCATTAAGGCCTCTTTACTGCTGTCAGTTTTGTAGCTCTCTTAAGGAGTCAGTGGTTCAGGAAGACTTAATCACTACTGATTTGTCTTTTCTCCCTCACTTCTCACACTCAGCATGTCCACAGCTAACAGTGAGCTTAAGCAAACTAATCCTATTAGGCTCTTCTCTCAGAAATCAGCGTATCTTGAACTAACTTTGAAGCCTTGTCGTAACTTGTTTGCTCCGGCTTTCTCACAGATGGAGTGCCTTTCTCCAGGAGAGTTTTGAAATCATTAGTAAGGGTTTACTTGGCAGTTCCTAGCTTATGAGTAGAAAGCCCTATCTTGCAGTAAGTTCTCAAAGAGGAGATGCCTGTAAGAAGGAGTGGCTACAAAAAGGCATTCAGTGGGGAGATTTGTGAATACCTTCCAGTTTGTTCCTAGATGAATGGGGCTGGTAGAAATTTGCCTCAGTGTGAACCTTTTCTATAGTTATGTTCACATTCGTCTGCTTACATGGACCTGAATCGATCTGAGAAACACCAAGCTCACTTCAAGGCACTGCAGATAAAAAGCGTGAGGACACAAAGAAGAAATAAATGGTCTCTGACTTCCAAATGCTTGTGTTACATTTGGGGGAAAAAATAGCATAAGGAAAATGGAGACCACGGTAAGAATAACTGAGAGGATGACGGAAAGCTTCAGAGGAGATTGGGAGATTCTAAGAAGTGGAAGGAGAGCATTCTAGGAATGATTAGGCCTTGTACAAATGTGTAGAGAAGGGAGATGGAATATTCAATCTGCTGAATGACTTAGTGTAGTTTGGCTAGAGAGTACAGTTTGTGAGGGGCCTAGTATGAAACACATCTGGAAAAATGCATGGAAGTCAGATTTTGGAAAGCTTGGAATCCTAAGTATGGAGTTTCTTTTTGTCTTATTGGTAATGGAAGACTACTTAACATAAAAGAGCAGGGAAGTAATGTGGTAAAATTATTAAAATTATCTTGGGATATGTGGAGGTTGCTTTAAAGAGGGGAGATGTTGAAGGCCAGGAGACCTGTTAGGAGGCTATCCTAGTAGTCTAGGTGAACAGATGAGGCCCTGAACTAAGGTGAAGGCTGTGCGAGTGGAGATAAAAAGGCCTGAGGTGAAAGATGAGATAGAATCACAAAACCTGGCAGCTGATGGGACAAAAGAGAAAGTTGAGGATGATGGTGGTGCTCTCAAAGAAGTTTGGAGCAGGTTTAGGTGGGGAAGATGATTTTTTTTGGACAGGCAGCAATTTCTCATGACTGGGCTTCAGGACAAAGATGAAGGCTGGATGTATAGATCTGAGAGTTATCTGCAGAGATGAAGCTATGGGAGCTAACTGAGCATGTGCAGGAGAAAAAAGGGGCCAAGTCCAGGGCCCTGAGGAACAGACATATCAAGAGGGATGGAGGAGTGAAAAGGTCAGAACTCACCAAGAGCAGTGTCTCTGAAGCCAAAGGAAGTATCTGCAGTAGGGGTCCTTGCTACTTTTTGGGTCACATACGCCTTTGACAGTCTGGTAAAGCCTATGAACCCCCTTCTCAGCATCATGTTTTTAGGTGTATGAAATAAAATACATAGGATTACAAAGGAAACCAATTCTATATTGAATTAGTTATTGAAATAATTTTTAAAAAGTTCATGGGCCTCAGGTTAATAATCCCTGGCCTAGAAGGAAGGAGTGATGAACAGCATTGAAATCTGCAATGAGGCCAAGGAGAATGAGGCCACGGAGTTAGCTGGTAACTCAGCAAACAACTTCAGGTCAATGGGCAGGGCCTGAGGGGCAGCCAATATAAAAAAGTTATAGGAAGATGCTTTAGGGATAGCAGGAGCTACTCAGTCTTCAGAATGGGTTATACCTGAGCATTATATATAGCAGAGAAAGCATAAATAGAGGTATCAAAGATGAGAGAAGGCAGACATCAGTGGAGCCAACTCATGGAAGTCAATCTTAGCATAGAGAAACATGCCAGAAAAGGAGGCAGGGAGGCCCAGGACACTGATAAACTCAAAAGGGAAGTGTAGCTTACATCTGTGGAAACTGAGGCAGGTTAAATGACTTGCCTAGGGTCACATACCTAGTGAACCTGTGGGGCTGTATGACTGAATGGTGTCACTAGCTGCCCGTACTAGACTATAATGATCTATAAAGAACACTCAATGCGAAACCAGAAGATAAACAACGTAGGTCAGCACCTAATACTGTGAAAGTTACAGGATGACATAAGAAGTCATTGCAAACAGCATAGGATTTCACAAAATCCATTCATCTCAGAAGCTGCACTAAGGGCATGAACATATAGTAACCACCTACAAATGCACTAACTAGCATGTGCTGCCACTTAGGAAGGCAGAAAGAGTAAGACCAAGGCTTCTTTTATGGCCATTTGCCTTTTGAGTTGAGGGTACAGCTTTCTCTCAGATACAGATGAATCTCTAGCTTTTGCCACTATCATTTACTCCTTTAGATACTGTGTAGTATCCTAAAAACCTGAGGAAGGGATCTTGTAGGGTAGGCCTGGCAAAAACACTCAGTTCCAGTAGGGGATGTGATGATGTGCTTTATTTCTGGCCTATTCAAATATTGTATGTACATGTACACACACACACTGTACACACAATTACAAAAATAGAATGCTAGGTTTGTAATCAGGAAGACTTGATATCATTGGTTTGTCTATAGGCAAGTCCCTCAGATCTGTGTGACACCTAGTCCATTCCATACATAGAGTTGTTGTGAGATTACATAAAAGTGCCAGCTCATCTCATTATAGTTCACTTATCAGGGTAATATTTAAAACAAAGGCTATTCATCATTTTGGCTTTGACCATTCTTAAGGAAAAAAAGATTGTTCTGTGGACATGTGTAATGTGCTGTCCTGCAAAATATGGCATTTTTATTTAGAAATTACTAGCCCTAGCAGTGTATTGCTGCTTAAACAAACGTTCAAAACTTTTTTTCTATAAAGGTAGTTTTTTACTTGTGCATTATATGTTTATCTAATCATCTTTGAGAGTACTATCTTTAATTAGGCATGCAACAGTAAATCTAATCATTTGAGTGATTTGGTGTATTCAGTTAAAAACAGCTGTTCTTTTAGAAACTGAGACCCTAGTTTCCTTACCAGTGCTCTACCTTCCTGAAATTTTGCATAGCACATTGATACACCGTACAGAAAACATACTCTCAATAAACTTCAACAATTTAGCAATGAATGAATCAATTTCCACAACAGAACCATTTTTCACAAAGGTGTAAATATTCAGAAAACAGCCAAGTGCCTGGCATGTAATAATGTGCCATACGTTATCTATTATTAATTACCATTATTTAGAAAATAATCACAGGGTGTACTTCTGGAGACAAAGTATGTAATTTTAAGAGCAGTCATTTTACATGAAGGGTACATTTAACTTGCAAAATTACAGCTGGTTCAAAATATAGCATTGCCTCTTACAAAATATTTCATTACCAATAACGCTGCCATCCTGTGCACAACATACTAAGTAATTAGCCTGTTAAATTTATTTTAAAAAAATAATTTAAATCAGGCAGCAGTTAACGTCATGTGTGAAATAATCATCCAAGTTCCTTAGTTGTCAGTTTAGAATCTTGTTCGATAAAGCTGTTTGAAAACACACAGGGCAATTTAGTGTTTTGCTGTTACTGAATGACAACACTTGTAATAATGGCCTTGACAAAGACTTCTCCATGCAGTCAATCTTTATTATAGCAGTATTCTCATATTCACATCAAGTACATAGAACTTTTTGCCTTTTATATAATACAGAGTTCTTTAAATAGCTTTACACAGAAATAATTTTCCTCAATCTGAATTTCAGTTGTTTTAAGTCTCCATGCTCTCTAGCCAACTGAACAATATTTCCCATTGTTTAAATTTACATGAGAAAAAACTCCAAAGGTACAAATGAAGGGACCTGAGTAGGAAAAGAGATCCAGATATAAGGAAAGGGAGTGTAATTGAAGAAAAGTAATCTGAACAAGCAATCACTCCATGGACAAGAGGAAGCAAATGTCACCAATCTTTTGTGACTTGAAAAGAGTTAAATAAAATTACTTGTGATTTCTGCAAAAGCAGATATAGATACCTATGGACAATTATGAAAAGACCCCAATTTTCACTGCCTGTATACCACAAACTCTATGGGACCCTCTCCAAACATTGGCAGTAACATAGTGGAGAGGAAGGCTTGCATATATTACTACATAATTTAGAGTGACAGGATGGGAAGCTCATTTAAATGAAGATGTTGCCCTTCCCCCTATTGGAGCTGTCTTCATTCCAGGATTTCTATGACAAAGGAAGGACAAAGGAAGCTTTCTCTTGCACACTGTTCAAAGCAAGTAATACCTACAACTATCTTTTTAGCTAAACTACTAAATGTGACACACCAAGGGAAAAGTGTCAGAACAGTGGAACTGAATTCCCCACATGGGGAAATAGGTCAGTTGTACCCTTCTAGGAGAATCAGCTCAGTTGGGAGGAGGGGGACTGTGGGGAGAGGGAGGCATAGAGAGGAAGGACAAAGTGTGCAAACTGACACATGAGATCATCATATACACACATCACTCTTAATCCTTCAAATCTACATGGTGTTAATGGAGACCAAGTCTGACCATCAGGTCATATTACATGGTAGAACAAAGGGATACATTGAGGACCTAATACGTTTTCAAATGATGTAAAAACATAGCTTATATATGTACATGTGTGTAAACTAAAGATAGAACATGAAAATAATAAGACATGTAGGTTGGACAATTGTTAGAAATGACCAAGAACAAAAAGGCTTAAGTTTCAGTAGCTGGTTTCAGTAAGGAGCACACAAAAGGATCAGGAAGGAGCGATGTTTTGTAGGGTGTTTTTGTTTTTGTTTTTTTTAAAAACTTCACAGCTTTGAATAAAAAGCACATTTATTGCACTCTTACATTTTATTTCAGATAATTATAATTTATTTCCACCCTTATCACCATCTCTTCCTGTAACTATTCCCTCCCCGCGCCCCCCCTAAATACTCACCACCCAAGTTTGGTCCATATTCCACACATTTGTGCCCAGATTGAATTTCAATGCTTAAGCTACCCTGAAATTTCCTCCTAAATCTCTCTCTGTCTATCTGTCTGTCTCTCTTTCACACACACGCACACACACACAATCAATCAGGGTTTAACATATACAAATGCAACACAGAATATTACTCAAAACACCCCCAACCCTTTCACCCCTCCCTCAATAAAAAAAAGGAAAGATGCTCATTCCTTTGTTTTCCTCTTATTTCAGGTGCAAATTTCATGCCTGATTTTCTTAAACTATCATGGAAACAGGTTAGACAGGCAATGGGGATTGGACAAGGTGTCTAGCCTGCCAAGGTGATCACATGGTTGGAACAAATCTCGACAGTAATACAAATATTTCATTCTTTATTGGCAAAGAATACTTCTACTACAAAAAGTTATTTCTTTAAAAGAAATAAAACACACAAAATAAAAAGGTCACACCCAACATCACAAAAAATAAACCAAAACACTTTTGGATGTATCTACAGGCACAACTGGTTTGACTATTAGGATAGTCAGAGAGCTAAAAAACCCCCACAAACCATTTTGTTTAACCAACAATTAAAAACAATACAAAAAGCAGACTTAAATAGACCATTCTAACAGTTGTGCATCTGGAAAAAGGCTCTGCTTTAATCATGTCTTTGCTGAAGTGGGGACTAATTCAAAGACTTAACTACCCATGATTTAAAAAAAAAGTCACTGCAGTTCTGATTTAAGAACTCCAAGCTAAATCTCTGTCCTGCTTACCTTCCTCGGTATTCTGTAGGAACGGTTATTGCTTTTTACTATGACTGCTATCGCTCTAGACTAAATTTGTCTCTGGCAAAATTGTGTTTTTCTGTGTGTGCGTGTGCACACCTGTGCATGCATGAGCGGGAATCTGGTGGGGATGCACATCTGAAGAGGACAAGAATAAAGATGACCTTCTTAGGTGCTGATATGTCACAAACGACGTCAGTATTTAAAGTTCTAGTGAAGCTAGAAATGAGAAAATGCACACAGCAGACGTGTCATCTTACTCTAGAGGGCCAAGGTATATGCCATTGCCAGTAAAATCAGAGAGGCTACCATTATATAGATAAAATGTGTTAGCAAGGGATACTGAAGAACCCAATAAAATAAGCAGTATGTTGTAGACTTGGTTTGTTTTGGGCGGGAGAAGGGAAGAAGAATTTGGGCAAAGAGGGGGACAAAAGATCTAAGAAGCTAAACCATGGTGCCCAATCTTACCCTCCTGTTAAAGGCCATCGCTTTTTCAGTATACTGCCAACATTTTCCTGGGAAAGCAGGATCTTTTTTCCGTATAGGAAAGTCTTTTCTCATCTGGCTCTCAGATTATACAGTGTTAGTAACATACTCCTATCTAGTTTGCAAAGTCCTAAGGAGGCTAAATCCTAAGAGGGAGCTCCTCACCTGGTGGTATAGACTAGGTGGCTTTACAAAATTTAGACACTGGGCAGACTATTCTACCAACTGCAGCAGTCGTCTAGACACAGTCGATCTTAAAATGCTGTCCCATATTACAAATTTTCACTTCTCACAAAGACTATCTGCAGAAAGTTCACACGTATGCTCACTAAGTATAGAGAATCTTATCTAATTTCATTTCTCCTCAAACATCCACCCAACAACATTTCTAGTGTGCAAAACATTCATGCTTTAGTGGCTGAAGGAAGGGGAATGGAAATAATTTGTCCAAAAACGCTGCCATTCTGTTTCTAATTTAATGGCTCTATTTTAAAAAAATTAAAAACCCAACTTTTTTGTGTGCAAAAATCCATTAGTGGGCTCTCTCATTTTAATCTCTGGTTTAGGCTACAAAATTTAAAGAAGATGCTTTTTTTTGAGGGGAATAGAGGGGATGATGTCTATGCTGCTCTATCCAAATAACATGGAACAGCAATTAAAACCAAGGTCACTGCTCTCATCAAAAACTGTCTATTTCTGATATATTTTTAGCTTTTATTGCATCACAAAGGCACAGTGAGATCATTTGGCAAACTGTAAAAGTAGGCCCTTGAATGGAGGTTTCCATTCAACATCAAAGAGCACATTATTTATCACTGGCTAGTCTGCCTGTGTCCCTTTAGCATCTCTAGCTTTTCTTCAAGTCTCCCACTGCCATACATTTATGCCCATTTGTCAATTCTCAAGGTGCTGACTTGCTAGCCGCTAAAATGGCAACTTGGAAAAATAAGGTTGTTGTCCAAAGTGTCTGCCAAATCTGCTCTCATGGCTCAGTGGCCTTACCTGGGTAAAGAGCCAGTGAAATATTTGAAAAGGATTTATTTACATTTTTTTTTTCTGTTTTTAGTGTGACAGTTTTGAGACACCTTAACTGAAGCTAACAGAATATGTGCTTCTAGCAAGCCATCTTACTGACATCAAATCAGTGTTAATGAAGTAGTGCCATATCATCTATTTTTTAATCTGTAAAAAGCTTATTATTAGCACAGTGCCTGTCACATAGTAGGTGCTTAAAAAAAAAAAGCTCCACTTCCCTTCATACAATAGACTTATGGGTAAGAGTACCAAAATGCAGCACACAAACAGATCAGGCCTTCCTTGATGCCATTCTTGGCAATGAAAAAGACATTTCTACATCTTTTCTAGTTAGTGCAAAAGTGTGTACTATTTAACCTTTGGGTTATGCACCACCACATAAAAGAAATCTTTACATAATTCACATGAGTCCTCGGATGGAATATTTGAAACAACTACTTCACAAGGGCAGGAGATCATGTGAATGAAGACACTGATGAATTTACTAAGAATATCAACATACTTTAAACTCCTAGCGATGTTCTCTTTTATTCATCTGATCCATTTGTGGGATGTCCTGTTTGCATTAAGCACTGAGATGAAGATGTACACATGGAAACATAACTTTTTGAAATGTGTAAAAAAGAAAGTGCTGCATCCTACTTGTGGGTGCCCAGATTGAGCTGGGGGATACTCCAGGGTTTCAGAAAGAGCACACTACTGAGGCTGTTGTATTATTTTTAAAGTTACATGGCACTATGATTTTCTCCCAAAATCTCAGTGTAAATGTAAAAAATACCACTGCTATGAGTTCCTGTGCTCTAAGCCACACTAAGATTTGCTAACAGGTTCCTGATAAAAACAGTAAGAGAATTTTTAGGAAACAGTATTTGACAGCTAATTTGCTTACCAGTTCCACACCTAGGCCCTTTACATAAGGGGATGCAGTACAGATGACCATTTGGGTTTTTTCTGTTTTTTTCCCATAAAACCTAATGACATTAATCTCTTGATAAATATTATTTCTGCGGCAAATGTTCAGGATACTTAAGAATCAACGAATCAGAATATCAAGCCTAAACTGAATCCTTTGCAGTTCCCAGTTTTTCAAAAGGTTTTAATTTTTATTCACCTATCATTACCAAAAATAAAATGAAGGCACTGCAGCCACCATGAGAAAAGCAAACTAATAAGGCAGTAGAATCACAACCTTAAAAGATCATTAATAAAGCAGCTACATAATGTGCATATTACATTACATTATTCATAAAGTGCTTTGCACAAACAAGGACTGTGTCCTTGTATTTTTCTTAGGAACTTAAAGGTTCTAGTCTACTTGGAGTCTGAAACATCAAATAATAAAGCAAAAGAAAAGCAAAGGAAACCCTTTTTAAGGCTGAGTAAAAGAAGTGGAAAAGGAACAGTTGTGTTAAAAAAAAAAAATGAAATGGAAGTGAAAAAGGGAATAAAAAAAGTGACCTGAAATCACTCCACAACCCCTGAGCTGTGGGCTCTGGAATCACCTTCATTTTAAAGCCAGTCTACACAAATCAAGTTTGCTTGTTCTTTTCAAATAAAATGGCCACCCGATGAAGGGGAGGTAAAAAGCAGCATCTTTGAAGTGTGTACAACCTCAAAATGACCTTCTAAATGTCTTCCAGAAGCAGCTCCTTTCTCTCTACTTATTTGCTGAGGTAGTCCTTGATTCAGCATCACTCCAGCAGGTTCTATGTATTTCAAAGGAGCACTGAGTAAACTTACTGTTGCTTACTTTCATCCTGGGAAAGAAACTACAATAATCTAAGAGGAAAATCACCATATACAGCATCTGTGAAGGACTAAGTTTATAAATAAAAAACAAAGCAAACACAACGTTTGAAGAAAAGAGGACACAGCACATGCACAAGAAACATGCCAGTTAGAATCATTCTGTCTCAGCCGTTTCTGTAACACGTATCTTTGTTCATACATATAGGAATAATTAAGAACATTTCATTTCAAATAGATTACTCATTCCTGAACATGGTGGAGTTTCACCAACTTTGTGAGCGGCAAATTTTGACCACTCCATAAAACTTCCAGCTGCCTATCCTAGAGTTAGGAATATTTAAAGAAAAATGCAGATGGCAGTGAGTTTAGATAGCCAGGAGTACAGGAGCAGTGCTGCAATAAACCATACTTTGAAATAACAGTATTATTTTCTAGTTCCCTGATTTATTTTAGGCTCTGTCCAAATTCATGCAGGTCAAGCCTACTGCACAACTAATTTTCTTTCCTACAGCCTATATTATCATTAGGGGGAAATTTAACCTGACCATTCACACACAATCGCTTTCTTTACTACTATAATGATGAGTGTTCACCTTCGTTAAGATCCTGTGAGTGGGTAACATTTCTGCTTTAGATAGGGTAATGATCTTTCTAACCTAATCAGCATCTATTTCTAACAAATAACTGATATCTAGCATCAAAATTCCGCAAACTGACCAAATCAAAACATCCTCCTGCAGTTGCCCTCATCTTCATTTGTGACTCTATATGCTCCCTGAGAAACTTAGTTACCAACCTTTTGAAGACCAGGCTTGAGAAGAAAGGAAGAAGGAAAATTAATGCACACACCACCATTTTTATTTTAGGTTGCAAACTAGATAAAGGAGAAAACTGGACAGAGCAAAAGAAAGTGGGAAGAAATAAAACAAGGTATTAGTGTGGATCCAGCCAGAACCATTAATAAAAATGATGTAAATACATGTCATTTTGACAAGCTTCCCCATAAGTATACAAACTTATTAGAGGACATATAAGGTGATAAAAATCCTCACCCCATTTTTCCTTCTTAAAAAAGTCATTCCATATCCAAATACCACTGTCGGAATATCTAATTCAGGGGAGGGTACTGTATTTTATTGTGAATCAATTCAACCTGAGAATTATTTTCCATTATTTAATAATCCACATTGGGAAGGTACTCAGTGTTAAATATGTACCTTAGTTTTCAATTTATAAAGCCATCTGCCAATCATGTCCTTTATCAAATCACTTTTGTCAGTTGCAGTCAGACACCTCAGTGGTATCATGTGCCTGGAACACTCAGCAGGCAATAAATATTTGTTGACTGGCTGATCTTAAAAATAAATTTACCGTATTGTCTCAATGGACGTACCCTGAGGACCTGGCATATTAAAAACAAACAAGCGTTTTTTGGTTGCTGGACCAGTAAGAAAGACCCAATGTGTGGGAATACATTCCAGCCTGCTTAGAAGCCACCCTCAGTGAGCAACACATGACAGTTTGGAAAGGAAATAAAGGAAGAGATATCAGAGAAGACCTGGAAAAAAATACGCTGTATTCCCTTTTTATCCTGACCCAGCTGCAAAGTGTTCCTATACCCCTTCCCAGTAAAAGTGGGGGATAAATTTGAAAATATGGATGAATACTGGACACACACAATATGGAAAGGGCTATACTGCATTTTTGTTCCAGCTCTCAGAAGGTATACCAGGAAAGGAGGAAAAAACCCCATAACAAAATCCCAGAACAGAAAAAGGAATGATTCTTGTGATTGGAATTGCCCCATCAGATGATCTGCCATTTATTGGCCAGGTGGTTAGAAGGAGAAAAGTTGATCTGCAGACTTTCCATAGCCAATCTCCCAAGCCGTAGCAGCAGTTCCTTCCCATCCTGCCTGAACCCCCAAAGGTCAGAACGCATGGTCTCTCCTCTGTCCTCCAGGGAGTGGGCAGGCGTGGTTAGTGCACGTGGTGTCTGTGTTGAAGAAGAAACACTGGCAGCACAGAGTTCTGGTTCCTAAAATAGTCTTCCCTCTTTTGCTGGAGGGGAAATTTCATTCTGTTCCACTCTAGCTTATGCACTGAAATTGCTGTATCTTTAAAAAAGGTTTTGAGGAACAGAACTGAGTTTTGATGTTAAGAAACTGTAGGAACACAAGACTTAAGAAATAATAAAGAGTAGATGCTGCCATGATGGTGTGGCTACTTGAAGGCGGCAAATTCTCCTGTAGAGGGAGGACAAGAGCTAATTTTACAAAAGTGTTCTGAAATAGCCAGGAGACACAGAGAAGTAATCTCACTTGAAAGCAGGCTAGGGTTGTACTACATAGATATGAAGTAGTAGCATGGTTCATTAAAACTAAAAGCAGATCATATTCATGACGACACATTATACAATTTATACCATGAATATATAATATAGTAAAACCCAATCTCAATAATCCACACTGATAAAGGGGAAAAAGCTACAAATAGTTGAAAACTGGAGGATAATTTATTTAGCTACACACTTTTTGTCACAATGAATTGATCTACAGTTTCAACCAACTTTAGTCAGAATAGCTAACAGATGCAAATAATGAAGGGATGATTTTACAACAGTTAACTAGAGTAATACAACATCTCTTTCTAAGGACTCAATGTATTTTCACTTATTTCATTTTATTATCACATCCCTATGATACGGAACAGGGGAGGAATTCTCATTGTGTAAAAGAGGAATTCAAGTACAGGTAGAAAGGTTCAACGATGGCCCTGCCATACTATGGGAACTCGAGGACCTCAACTCAGGCCTGCTGATTCTCAGTTAAGTGCTCTTTCCACACTTTTAAAATAAACTATCAATGCAAGGAATTCATGAATTAAATCATATATCTTACCCAAGAAAGGATCCTCTGAGTTCAATGGGTTTTGTACTTCCTAGGCTACCATCTTGTAGTCATCATCTTGTCTCTGGCTCCTCCTAATGAACTAGAGGGGGCTAGCTTCTCCTATCTCATACAATAGCAAACTCTTGGAATTGCTAATATCTGACAATTAGTAAGACTTTGCTCAGTTGAACAAAAATAATTTTGTTGTACTAGGGTTTGTAATGAGAGGAGTAATCATCAATTATATGAACACACTTACATAGTTTGGGATAGAACCCCTCAGCACAGTCATAAATCAATAACTCAATCCAGTAAACATTTATTAAGCTCTTATGCCCAAGTCACTCTATTAAATTAATTGGAACACAAAGATGAAAAATAGCAGAATTTGCCCTAATATTTGCTTACAGTTTAATAAGGGGAATAGTAATCAGTGACACAAAGCAGAATATGATGGAGGCAAATAAGGCACATGAGAAAAATTTGAGGAAAGCAACTCTTTGTAAGGAAAGGCTTCTTAGAGCAAATGGCACCTGAGTCCCTCAGTAGTGAAGGAAGAAAATGACTCAAACATAAATGAGGAGGAAATCCATTTCTAGGCATGGAGGATGGTCTGAATATGTGGAGAGGAGAAGAGAGAGGCAACATTGGGGAACAATGAACAGTTTAGTCTTGTTGGAATGGAAAACGTAGGAGAGAATGTAGGAAGGGCTGGAAGGTTAGGTGGGAGGCAGATTAGGGGTGGTCTTGTATTTCATTTAATAGGCAAAGGGGAGCCACTGAAGGTTTTTGAATACAGGAAGGATACAATCAGATGTGTGCCTTGGGAAGACAATTTTGTTGGATGTGTGAGGGGCAGATTAGAGGAGGGATAAAAGAGAGAGGGAGGAGAGAGGTGGAAAAGGAGGTGAGAGATATTACAGAGCCACAACTGACAGGGCTTGGGCAACTGGAGGTTGAGGATTAAGGAAAAGGAAAGCGTCAAAGACAACTTGTTTGTTTCACATCTGGGTGACTGAGAAGATGGTAATATCACCAGCAAAACTGCAGGGTTGGCAGGAGGGCATACTGAGGGAAAGAGATGATTTCAGTTTTGAACAGGAGTCTGAAGTGACACTGAAGCATCTGAAAAGAAATGTCTAACAGGCAGCTACAGAAGCAAGACGAATGGACTTCAGATTGAAAATACAGATTTGGGATTCAACTCATGGAGGTCATAATCAAAGTCAAGGAGTAGATGACATTTACTGAGAGAGAAGGGCTGAAGAGGACAGAGCCTTGAGGGACAGAAACCCTTACTCAGGTGGTAGAAGGAATGAAAACTAGCATTTATATAGCAAATTTTAAGGTTTGCAAGACACATTCTAGAAATTATCTCATTTGATCCTCATAACAACTTGGGGAGACAGGAGCTACTAATACTCCCATTCTACAGATGACTAAACAGGCTGAGTGACTTTCTATGGGTCGTACAGATAGCAGCTGTTTGAGGCAGGATTTGAACTAAGCCTTCCTGACCCCAAGTCCAGTACTCTATCCACTATAACACCTATATGACCCATAAAAAGAGACAAAGGAGAAACAATCAGACAAGTGGAAGGAAAACCAGATGAGTACAATGTCATAGAAACTGAAGGAAAAAGAGTTTCTGGACTGAAGAGGGGTGGCTAACTGTCACATGTTGCAGAAAAGTCAAGAAAAGTGAAAACTGATAAAAAGCTATTGGGTTTAGCAATTAGAAAGTATAAACTACTAATTTCCCCATATTTGGAAACTATTTGATTTCTGATAACTAACCAGCTGCTCCAGAGACATCATTGTGCCTAGGACCGGCTATTTTATTCCTTAACTTTACATGCTGCTACCTAATCCCAGAGAAGAATATGTTTAACCAACCATTAGTTCAGAAAAACATAACTGAGATGAGGCAAATTCAAGTGACAGTAAAAGTACAAAGATTAAAAGTAACGTAGGCAATCTAGCGCTACTGAAAACCTGGCCAAGCTGCCAAGTCGTTAGCGAATGCTATCCCGAGAGCAGAAGTATCACAGGAGCCAGTGTGAAGACAACCATTTCACTGTCAAAGATGGTGTTGTCACATCCCACTTCCAAAATTTTTAATTGAAAATCATTTAGGACTGTAGCATAGTATTACTATTATTGTGAACATTTTACATATTCTTCCAAATATGTAATTCTAAAAGATCTGCTACAGCGTCAAATGTAACTTTATTCTATTCACTGTCAAACATTTTTTCAAGCGTAACATTTTGACAGCTATATTTATTCCACTAAGTGACTGATAAGTAAAATGATTATTCCTAAGTTAATCCTCATGTCATTACCTTGTTTAGAAAAGTACATGGGCACCATTACAATTCTATTACAATTAATATTTCTTACAATTTAAATTTTGCTGAAAAACAGCCCAAACAAAAAACACGACCTAAGCAAACACAACTTCTAATTTTTTTTTAAACAAAGATTTTAAAGTTATTTGTCATATGACCACTAGGTAAGAGAACTTGTAGTTCTGTTTTTGTGTAATACTTAGATGAAATCAAATAAATACAAAAAAGTCACAAATTTGTATACATCTTAAATGTTATTAAATATTCTTTTAAAAAGTAGATCAGAGCTTCTAATTTTACAGAATCAGATTTTATAACCCCCTGCCCTCCACCCCCCCCCCCCAAAACCCCAATAAACTAGAGCTACAAAGTAAACCATTAGCCAGTAGAAGGGGAGGCTAGAACCACATTGCTTTTCCTTTATGTTACAGGCTCCATGAAAAATGATATGGGTGACATGAAGCAATTAGCCATGGAACAGCTATTAAAATCAATTTAATTAAGTAACTACTTATTGTTTATTTAAAACATCCTTCCTTCCTTCTCACCTGCATAACTGGACATGCTTACCATACTGCTTTTTAACACAACGATGCCCATTTCAAGTAGAAAAAGAACCACAAACATCTGGGCTAAGCTAGCTTAGATTAATTTGAAAAATCCATATGTTCCTAGTGAATTCTAGACAGTCTCTTTATGGCTTATTCAGCCTCTAGTATTTTTGAAAAATTAAAAAACCAGGGACTTAAATGAATCTTTTATTTTGAACTGATTTTATATTACCAATAACAGGAAGAGAAGAGAGAAGATTCAACTCCTTCCTCCTCCTAACACCTCTGAGAATGACTCTCTCTCAATTTTATTAGGGGCAGGGAAAAGGGCACTTATAAAATCAGATTCTTTTTGTTTGTTTGTTTGTTTGGTGGGGAGGGGAAGGTTCCTGTTGTCTAAGATACATACAAAGACCTTATAAGTTTGTTTGGAAGAGTAAGAATTTTTAAATATCCTTACGTTTTCATTCATCCATGTCTGCTTACTGTGTACTAACAACTGTTCTCCATTACAATTCAACTCAAATATGAATCAGCATTTCAGGGAGAAACCTTAGAGGCAGTTATAAATTATATTGTATAGTTTTAAGAGTTAACCAAGAAAATGTATTAAGAAATGTCTTACTGTTCATAAATAATAAAACCTATCTTTGGACCCATTTGTTCTAAATGTAATGATTTCATTTTATGCATTACTTTTTAAATTATGAATAAGAAAGACCCTGAATCAACTGGCAGTAATCCTAGAAGTGATTTCAGAGGTGCTTAGGGGAATTTTAGCCATTAGGTTTTATTTAAGAGGGTCTCTAAGAAAGGGCCATGCCAAAATGATGAAATCTTTCAAAATGAGAAGTACTATTGAAATGCTGAATAAGTGGAATGTGATATTTTACCAGTTAGTCCCATAATTCTAATACGTAACTGATAAAATAATTCAATAAGGCAGTCACCATCAATAAGGCAGTCACCATACATATGGAAATTCAAAATATATGCTCTTCAAAGACTTCATATATATTTTGTTTTCAGGAATGTCATTTAAATCCCAATGCATTAAACAGGTACTGTTTTAAATGAGCTCCTTTAAACACTATTAGTTTTTTAAATGGCATTTTTATTTTGGCATTATTCTCTGAAAAGTTAAAATATTTCCTCAATTACATTTTAAAAATCCTATTAGCTAAAAATCACTAAAATGTTAATTGGAAAAAACTTTTAAAAATGGGAATTTCAGAAAAGAAGTTATTTTCCTGAGTGGGAAGTGAAATAAATTCTCTATAATGGAAGGATTCAGGGTATCTAAGATATTGGGGAAAAGAGCAGACAAGAGTAGAATGAAAAAAATGTCAATGATGAAGTGGACACATCCTTAGTAACAGAGATGAGATATTTTTGTATGTGTGTGTGTGTGTGTGTATATATATATATATGGTAACTCTCAGTGTATGATGCACTAAGATAAACTATATCAATATACATACATATTAAAAATATATGTAACAAAAGCTTCTGTTTTGGAGAAAGTGACATATCAGTCTCTAAGTCTGAAGAATGCACCTGTCTTGACCAAGAAATTGGTTCCATAGAATGACTTTCCTTTTGTCATCTTCACTCTCCCTCCTCCAAAGCATCTCAACATGCTGTCACATTTGCAGTGTTAATACAAGCCAACATGACTTAATTCATTAATTAAATTTTCAACCTACCTAAATGAGAAGGGAAGAGATAAGTGTGAAGTGCCTCTGGGACTTCAAAGTACCACTAGAAAGTTCTCCTTGATGCCCTACCAAGTTTTACAGGAGAAGTCAGAAGCCCTTTAGCTTGGAACACCAAGAGGAGCTAAGCTGCGTTCACTGGTACAAAGGACTAGACCGAAGGAGATGAAAGAAGAAAGGAAAAAGGAAAAGAAAAGGGAATAGCTTACGAAAAAAGCGAAAGAAAAGGGGTAAGAAGTTGTACAGAAAGAGCACCATCAAGAATAGGGACATACCCCAATGACAACTGTGTCACCAAATGCTCTCCCCCTGCTTTTCAGTGTTCCATAGACTGAGGCCACTTTGTAAAAAACATTATTTAAACATTTACTATCATAATAGTCTATACAGACCAATGAAACCTTCCATAGAAAATACTGGGAAAAATCTGGAATAGTTTTAATTTCACTGGATAGTTTAGACATCTTTTGGGATTTTATTGCTTGATACACAGTGCATGTGACAGTCTTTCTGTTCATTTATTTTTTAGTCCTCTTTCCTAAATTGGTTATCACAGACAAATTTCTAAATGCAACATTTTTCCTACAATTCTCATCTTGATCTAAAACAGTAGGTAACCAAAGGGCAAACACTAATTTTCAATGAGTAAGTCATACAAATGGAATCTAACATTCATATAAAGGCAGCTAGTATGATTTAGAAAGTGCTTTAATGTTTTCTTGTGCAACTGAAAAACTAAAAGAAATGGAATTATTTTGAAGTCTTTCAGATCTTACAAAGGATGGGGAATGGCACTTATGTTGAGATTGTAATTCTTAATTTTCAGCTATTGGTTGGATTTCAAAATCATCAGATCTAAATTTAAAGAGTGACAACATAGTTAAAATAACAGATTGGCTCTGGTTCTTGTGCTAGGACTAAAGTAGTTGTGGTAATTTATTTGATAAGATTATATCAGGACAGTCTTTTCCACCTTTAATTCCCTCTAAATTATAGTAAAAGATGTGTTGATTGCCAAATTAAAGACATTTTCCATGTTAGAAAAGGAGTATCATCACCAAACTTTATTAGCAGGTAGAAAATACTCCCCAGCCTGGAACATCATAAATAGAATAGCCCTCACAGTAAGAAGCTTCTTTTGGGATAAAGAGCTTAATTTTAAAACTCCTGCAAAGGATATGAGAAGATAGGTGAACAAGGAAAGAAATTACACTGAACACAATGACAAGGTCATTCTTGAAATATGTATCACTAGACATTAAGTATAATTTGAAAAAATAAAGTTATCTGCAATTTCTTTAAAAAAAATTCTAAGGGAAAAAATAGTAAAAGTCCTCACATAATCCGTGAGGGATTCTTTTGAGATGAATTTGCAACTGAGTTGAACTTCATATAAGCAAAGACATCCTCTCTATACAAAGAAATTTAATAATATAAACAAATATATTTCATCCAAAAAAGGGAAAGGACTCTGGTGTGTGTCCTCTTCCTGACCCATATCACCCTTCCCCACATGTATATTAACATATCTTCCATGGAAAACCAAAATTAAAACATTTTACTTATAAAATAAAAAAAATTCATTTCCCAATATATCTGTCAATATCCCCCTGTACAAACATTACAGGAACACCTTTGGTCAATGACTCACTTACCATCCCTATTATCTGCAGAAAGCAGTTAAGTCTACTGCTTAGGAAGTAAAGGCAATCCAGAGCTTTTCATGTTATAATAAAGATAAACTTTTATAGAAATTTGATATGGAGTATAAAAATAAGGTTATTTAATTCTAGTGTCTTCCCAATTTGCGCAAACTTGGTTTGGTTCAATTACAACAAGATAACTATGGGAATGTCTTTCAATTTCAAACAAGCAGATGTACTATTAATTTTGGTCCATAAGGGACATTATGTTATAGCTAATAAAAGCTGAATGAGAAATGTTCACTATACAAAAACAATATTCAGATTGAGCAAATTTGTAAACTAAAACAAACTCAGGACAAGAAAAAAGTCTTTGGAAAACTGGATACACATTATTAGGTTATTTTATCACAATCTCTGTTAAATTTCTATGTGTGTTAAAAATGTTTTTCATGTTGACAAATGCGATGCTAGCAATGATTCTACACACCAGGAAACTGATTCTCATTCTTTCAAAAAATGAATCTGTTCTTTGGCGCATCTTTAAAAAAATTCCATTGAGTTAAAAAAACTCCAAACTATGTAAGTTCATCTGACTTTGGTGTGTCCTGCCCTGTACACCTCCCTTTCCCACTTATTTTTTTTTCAGTGAACAGGAAACGCACCATATCCCCCTGCCTGGATGGGTGTTTTTGGAGAAGCACAAGCATACAGACTAAAATCCTCTGTTTGGAAGCCAGCCCGATTCAATGAGGGTTCAGATGCACTGCGGTGAATTTTTGGCAATGAGCGGGCCAGAAGTTCAATGGAGGCAAGAATCTGAAACAACAAGCAATTAAGGACTAAAAATTTTCCATAATGGAAGTCTCTAAAGGCACTGTAAAGCAACATAACATTTAACAGAAAATAGAGAATTTTCTAGGAAAAAATGAGTCAATTTAAGTAGCAATTTCCAAAATTTGCTGCAATACTTTCCCCTTTAATCTCTTCCTTAAGTTCTTTAAAATAATTTGAGAAAGTACCATTTTTCTTTATCTTCTCCCCTCCCTCCCTCCCCACCTGCAAATATTTAAAACTGAATGGAGAACTAGTCAGCAGGGCCACTTTCAGCTGACCCATACAAGTTGCCAAAAGGGATTAGCAGAACTTAGAAATGTTAACATTGCACAGACTCATAAGGAAATCACACTATAAAAAAATTTGGTTGTAAGTAATAATAACTGACATTTATATAGCACTTTAAATACATTATTTCATTCAATCCTCTTAACAATCCTATGATTTAGACACTGGAACCAGTACTGTACCCAGTGTCCCCAGGTCAATTTTGCTGATCTGTCCAGTCACACAGCTAGTAAGTGTCTGTAGTTAGAAATGAGCCTAGGTCTTTGTCAGTCCAATCCAGTGCCTTCTTCGTAACCGACACGTCTCAGATACCAGATACTTTCAGCAACCTCAACCATGCACAACAGAGGAGGAGCCCTGAAATTAGCAAAATCTCTCAACAGCTAAAAAGAGGTGTTCTAAAGTCTATGTTACAAAGTCCATACAGTTTAGTCACTTATAATCAACTGGCTTTGGAATCAATTGGCTTTGGTTTTACACACAATTTTAAGAATCTTAACAATTGGGTCTCCTAGGCCACAGCAGATGAAAAGGAAGTGATTTAGAAGGGTAAGGTGGGGGAGGGAGAAAGCTGCTAGAGAAGGCACGATGACAGCAGTGAGACAGACAACAAACAATGTGCCAGAAGATACAGAAACAAGCCAGTAACACAAGAGCACTTACTGTGGGGGTAAAGAGCCCTATATAACACAAAAGCCTCAACCAGCTTGTTACATTATTATAGTGCAATACATATAGTAGCTATATGTATACATGTCCTATATGTATACATGTATACGATGAAAGGAAGGGAATCAAGCATTTATATTGTGCCTACTATGTGCCAGGCACCGTGTGAAATGTTTTACCAATATCTCACCGGAGCCTGGCAACAACTCTGTGAGGTAGATAGTATTATCATTCCCATTTTAAAAATGAAGAAACTGAGGTAGACACAGGGTAAGTAACCTGCTCAAGGTCCCACCACTAATAAATGTCTGAGGACAAATGTGAACCCAGGTGTTCCTGACTCTAGCTTCCTAACTTAGCTAAAGCTAATGATGACAACGAGTTAAATTATGTTTAGTAAAATCATTTAAGATGAGGAAATATGTAATATACTTTTTTTTAACGGCACATTTAATCACTAAATCTTTCAAAGTACAAAGAATGACAAGAGAATGACAGTATGTGAACTCATGAGCTTATTTAGTTTCTTTAAGTGCACGTTCAATTGAACAGCATAGTGACAAAATACCCTATCTGTGTTACCTTCTGAACTTTTTGTTTTCTTATTTCACTGCTGCTCTTACTTATGTAGTACATTTTATAAAGGTTTCCACAAGAAGGTTTTTAAAGAGGTTTTGGAATGTAAAGAAATGTTTCACTTACACAAAAAATGTCTTTATGTAGTTATTTCAGATCCTGTAACATATCATTAGAATAAACTATTCTCTACCACATATTAAGCTGCATTAAAAAATGGGCCCAGGAGTCTATGCTAATTCATGACTCTTTTGTTTTTGTCTTTGTATTTCTAGGGCTCAAATGAATACCTCACATAGAGTAAGCTTTAATAAATGCTTGATTATTGAATGTAAATCAACAAAAAAATGATAGCCCTTAGTACATGAAGAAGCACACAGCACAGGATACCAGCCAAATTATTTTTAGCAGTGATCTTTCATTTGGGCTATTATAAACTTATATACACATGCATACACATATATGTGCATATACATATATCACATCTATCCATCATATACACATACATCACACAAAACATACATGAACTCTAGCATCACCTACTTTCTGGATATCTTGAATTAGATGTCCCAAAGCCATTTCAAACTAAACATGTCTGAAACAAAATTCTTTATTTCCCTTTCTCTCCCTGAAATCCAGCTGTCTTCCGATCTACTCTATTACTGTTGAGGGTATCACGTTCTTCTGAAACGGTGTCATCATGTGTCACCTTGAACTCAACCCCACGTCCAATCTGCCGCCAAGCTCTGTTGTTTCTGCCTTTACAACATGTCTTGCATGTTTCATCTTGTCTCTGCTCACAGAACTACCCCCAGTGTAATCCCTCATTAACTCACACATGGACTTGTTTACACAGAGATGTCTGCATGCTGTCTCCCTCATTAACTTGAGCTTCTTGAAAGAAAGGGCTGGTTTTTGCTCTTTTTTGTATTTCCAGTGCTTGCTGACTACAGAAACATTTTTCTGGTTTTTGTCTCTCCCCACTACAATCCCTATTCCACTTAGCTTCTAAAGTGACCTTTCTCACACGCAGGTCTGATCATCCTCCCCTGCCTCACCCCACCCAACTCCAGTGGACTCTCTATCACCTCAAGGATAAAATATGAAATCCCAGATTTGTCTTGTAATCTCCTTTATATCCTTCTAGTTTCCTTAAAGTTTACTTCCTTTCACAGACTTCTGGCTGTTACCCCATCTTCACTCTTCCAGTGTGTTGTGTTTTTGTTGACAATCTGACTGCATTTCCATTGGCTGCCCCCGTGTATGGAATGCTTCTCCTCCTCCTCTCTCCCTCCTCAATTCCTTGGCTTGCTCACAGCCAATCTTCTGCACAAGGCCTTTCTTAGTAACTCCAACTACCAATCCTTCCCTTTGAGATTACCTTTCATTTCTATTGTATATGTACAGTAATCACGTACATAGTTATATGCATGCCGTCTCCTTCATTAAGATGCTGGGGCTGTGTTTTTGGCTTTTTTTGTATCCCCAGATTTAGCACAGTGCCTGGCAAATATAAGTGCTAAATAAATGTTGGTTGACCAACTACTTGACCACAAAAAGCAAGGGAAAGCAATTTAGAATTTTTAAAAAATAAGGCTCCTTTTGGCCAGATGCTTCCTTTTTCTCTCTCCATAGGTAGAAATGCCATTTAAGAAAATGAATGCTGCATTACAGAAAAGTTATTATTTTTATATGTATATGTGTGTATCAACATATACATATATACACATATCAACCTTTCTACACATATATATGTAATGTAATTTGTGAAAGATAAAACTGAACCTTTCGGATAATTTTCTATGAGAACCCCAAATATCTGAGGATATCACTCTTTACCTTGAGAAAAATCTTAACGTTTGACATTACTAAAAGCTGAGAAGGAACACAGAAATATTATATACATCACAATGCTAGCCTAGAGTCCTTCAACACAAAGCTGTTCTTACCTGGGGAAAAAGTGGCCTCTCATCTCTCTTCTTCTTTAGGCACTCTGCCATTAACCTCTTCATGGCTTTTGGACAATTACTCCGCACCTTACTGAGATCTGGAGACAGATATCCTCTCCCCACCATAAATATTATCTGAGGTAGGAGGGGAAATTCACAAAATCATATAGCTTGTAAATAAGAAGTTTAAACAAATATGAATAGGAGAAGAAAGTCCAGTTACCCACCAGTCAGTTTATTTCTCCCAAGATATGTGGTAGCTATTCTGGTAGGTGATGCTATCTCAAGATCTTGAAGCTTTTAAAAAAGACTTTTTAATCCAATAATTACCTGAGTGCCCAAGGCATTGTACATAGGGACTCTATGTGATTGTAACCCATAGTCCTTACCCTCAAAGGGTCTATAATGTAGCTGCCCCATGAGTTATCATCATATTTCACTTGAGGTAGATATAGGAGGAGCCTTTCTTCTGGTTCTTATTATGACTGCTCAAACTCTACATCCCATTAGAAGATCAAGATGTAAAAACAACCTAGGTACTCTCGTCTAATGGGGCAAAGGATGAGAATTTGTGGCCACTGCTAGCAAGGATTATCTTTAGATAAACTACTAGTCAGTAATTGTTTTTCTTTAAAGACAGAAGATAAAGTCTTCAGCAGATACTACAATGATTAAGAGACTAATGAAAGGTTTTACAAGGTCAAGATAAAGACAGCCACTGGAGAACTATGAGAACAGATTGAGATTCTCAGGGAGAGGCAAGGACCAATCAATGTTGATTTATGTAAGTACTAGGAGATAAAACTACATATTCAAACAGGGGAACAACCCTACGTGTTGTTGCCATAGGTTTAATTATCCCTGAATTTTAGAGAATAGGTTTAAAAAGATCAGCTTTTTCACAGAAGAAGGGATATAATCTATTGACTAAATAGGACAGTTCCTTTGGATAATGGATAGATAGTCCAAGAGATTACTGATCAAAGACAAAAATCTATGAGTAAAAACTGATGCCTGCTTCTCCCACAACCTCCTCATATGTATATGTGTATGTATGTATGTACACATGTATGGACCACCTCACCTCTACAGCATGGGAATTGAGCTTTCAGTAAAGAGGAAAGAATGATATTCAGGGTGACAAAAAGGATTATTATGCTGCAGTTGATCTAAAAGTTAGATACTAATCTGAAGAGGAACCTAAGGCAGGGATTGAGCAAAGCTTTGTTTTCCAAAATTCTAACATTAAATTTAAGACTGATAGAACTCCTAATCTGAGAAATCTTTTACATAAGGAGAAATTAATCACAATCAATCAGAGGGCTCCTTTTCCAATAAAGAATGACAGAATGACAATGATACACACTCAACAGACTGAACCTTGAATTCAGACTGGAGTTTGGAAGTATACAGAGCACTAGACACAAGCACAGAATTCAGTAACATTATCAAAGGAGGAGAGGGAAATACTTGAATGCCTTGAAGTCCGGTTAGGTCCTAGGTAATCCTCTATTTCAGTGGGCTTCTTAAAAACAAAGTTCAAATTCAGGGGGAAAGTGGCTTGCCCTCTGGATCTCTTGCCTTTGTTGGTGCCATCTTCTGTCTTTTCAACCAGGCATGGCTTTGTGGCTCATGACACTGACAACTTCTGCCACTTTTCTTAGAGCCTCTATCAAGAGGGAAAAGAAGAGGGCTCTTCCTTATTAGTTGTCTCCTATCCATGCAATAGGACAGGCACCACCTTTATTTGCCAGGTTCACTCTGACAGGCTTTAATTGGGGTTTGAGTGTTACCAGATTAGAAAGGGGAAGGGAAGAAAGGAAATAAGCGTTTCTATATAGTTCCAATTATGTGCCTGCCAGGCATGGTGTGAAGAGCCTTTTCACAAACATTATTTCATTTGATCCTCACAACAACTCTAGGAGATAGGTGCTATTATTATCTATTTTACACAGTTGAGGAAACTGAGACAAATAGAAGTTAAGTGACTTGTTCAAGGTCACATAGCCAGTTAGTTGCTGAGGTCACACATGAACTCAGTTCTTCCTGGCTCCCTAGCACTTTCCCCACTACTTTACTAGCTGCCCAGATTAAAAACATTGAGGTCAAGTCTTACCCTGGTAGAATGATGTTTCCTAACCTAGGAGAGAGTCATCCACATTTGAGAAAGGGGAAAAGCAGTTGTTTTGGTGGGGAGATATGGAGAAGAGAGCTGTAGAACTGTCAAACAGATTCCTTAAAACAAAACTGTAGGGATAGTATACTTAGTAGGTATCATTTACCAGCAATTCTAAGCAATTCCTTTTACCTCCAAGTAACTGTATGATTAAAAAGACACTTTACCACCAAAAGTGAAAACCAGAGAATAATTAACTCTTGCTACATGGGACCTGCAGATTTCCTTGCAAGAAATCACTTTCCAACTGGATGGGATACTTTACCAATTGTAACATCTTCTCTTGCAATAGGAATTTTAAAACCAATTAAGAAGATGGGAGGATAGAAAAAGAGATAAAACAATGATGGTGGGCATATAATTAATGTATTTGGATTGTAAATAAAAGGTACTGTCACTTCCCAGTCTAACAGATTGTAGTACTACTCAAGAGAAAGGGGGAAGAGAGCAT
Source organism: Bettongia penicillata ogilbyi (assembly GCA_023548195.1). Lineage (NCBI taxonomy): Eukaryota > Metazoa > Chordata > Mammalia > Diprotodontia > Potoroidae > Bettongia > Bettongia penicillata. The sequence continues at coordinate 4,831,367 of JAJHZJ010000229.1, forward strand.
GTGGACACAATGAAAGAGAGAAAATACTCTGGAGTAGGCTTGGAAGGGATGAGGTCCAGGGAGACAAGATACTTGATTTTTAGGAAACATGGTTCCCTTTTAATAATTAATACTGAGAAACTACAACTCTAATGTGGGAAAAGAATGCAGAAGAATAAATCTTGCCTTCGCCTGGGGAGATCACTTTATGATATTGCCAGAAGGAAGGAGACTAACCCTAAAAGCAAGGAAAGAATGACCAGTTATGGCTTAGAACAGGGCAGTAAAAGTTCACTGTAGCTTCCTTCTTACAGAATTTAGGATGGGCAGTAAGAGAGAGATGTCTCCTCTCATTTCTGTCAAGTAACCTGAGCTCCAACTGAAAAAATGACCTTGGGGTTAAAGCCTTAACACCTTTCACATGAAGTCATATATGCTCATGGGGATAAGAATATTTCCTGAACTCCAAGATAGCGTGAGGTCACTACTTACAGCAAGATTACTCAGGGGTAACTTTTTTCCATACTGTAGACTTCTCCTTACATGATAACTGGATCTGTTTTGAAAAGGACTTGAGCCCATGAGTCTATATTAATTTGATTATGAACATAAATCAATAAACACCACACTGGAAGCCCTAGCAATGTCTCTAGACATGTGATAGGGAGATAAAAAGAGATTGTGGCACAGGGTCCTGTGTTACCAAGTTAAATAGGAAGATAAAAAATGAAGTAACATAAGGATGTACACCATGAATTTTGTTATGAGCCTGTCTTTTTTTTTTAAACTCAAACTAACAAAATAACAGCATGCTTGCAATGGCCTAAATCTATATTAAATATGTAATAAATGACAACTCCTTTGTTTTTTCATTCTTATTTTGATATACCTCACCTATCAATCAACTCCATTTGGTTTAAAACATTAAGTACCCATGTCATCGGACTTAAAATGCCAAACTAAGATAGGAGACTGAGAACTCTGAATACAGAAGAATAGGCCAAGAGCCTCAAATTCATACTGTATTAAACGGTCAGGAGAACACCCATGAGAACTTAATGTGAAGCACAGCAAAAACACAGAGGTGATATTTGTCACATTGAGCACAGGTGTTGTAGTTCTTAGAGAGTCTCAGCTATTAACGGATACCACAAATTAAAACACTGAGAAACAGAAACATGAAGAGTTTTAAAAAAGAACAGCCAACATCACATATTGCTTCAATAGCTTCCACTAAAATGCCTTGACATTTATATAATAATCAAAATGGAAAATTTAATGAACAAAACTAAGATATTGAGATGGAACACAAAAAAACTGAAAAAAATCAAAATACATGCCTTTCTACTCTAGGTATAAGATGAAGGTGAGGGATTATTCTCTTGTGGCAGGCTAAGGTATTTAATGACTTTTCTTCATAATTACATAACAGACAACGGGTAGTTGTTGAAATCTTGGTAATGATACTGTAATGAATATGAGGCAGTTTTTATTAATGTTAACTTATATTTCTCTGGATCATCCTGTAAGTTTAATTCAATTTAAGGTTCCTGAGAAACAGATCTGTAACACATTAGTTTTTTGGGATGGGAGAAGTTAAGATAAGGTGATAGTAAACAAAAGAGGGAGGAGCAAAAGAGGAATTTGTGGTATAGGGAAATCTGACATTAGTAGCATTCTAAGTGGAGAAGAATGACGTGTTTTTTCCTACTTCACCAACTTCTAAAAATGAAAAAGTACCCACGAGGAAGCAGCAAATTATTGAAGAAAATTGTACATAAAGGAATTACTATATAGCAATCAATATATTCATTCATTACATAAAATCTGCAACAGAGGGAAAGCCATTAAAGCCTAGAACGTCGAGTAAACAGAGCAGATTTTCTTTTTAACACCTTGATGGCCAGACTTAAGAACGTCAGGGCAGCACTGGGTGACTCTGATTATCAATTAAAATCTATCAATTATTTGTTGATTTGTCAAATAGTCCAATTTTGCTCAATGAAAGACGATGAACAGCGACACTAATGTCTAAACTCCACATAATCTCCAAAAACAGGCAGAAAAAGTGCCAGATCATTTCATGGACTTAAATATTCTACATGCAGAACCTATGAGCAGTAAAACAAACTCCAAATTACACTGTCAATTTACCTGGTCCCTGTTGTTGATATTTGAGTAAGGTAACTGTCCCGTCATCAACTCATACAGAACAATCCCAAATGCATATACATCTGATTGAAAGCTATATGGATTTTTATCTTGCATTCTAATGACCTCTGGTGCCTGTTAGAATATAAAAAGAAAAAAATAGTTTATCCTTCACTTCATTGTCTTCTTATATGCCTCCTAGCAAATCTGAAGCCTGTAAAAAGAAACAGTACTTGACTCCCATTATGTAAACATTCATACTGCAAAACAAACCAAATTCTTACAATAATCTCTTATTTAGTAGCCTCAGCAATGAGAAAAATGGACTGGAAAAGGAAGTGAACTAAGGGATACTGGGAAGGGTTGCACAAAATTTGATTCAGTTTGTTGGCTCATTTTCACAATACGGCAAATGCTAAATTAAGCAGGCCTCATTACATGTGGGAAATTATATAACTCTTTCTACAATCTTAAACTGCTTCCTGAAACCAAAGCTTTTCTTTTAAAAGTCACTCTTGTCCTGGGAACAGAGTCTTGTTGTGAATCAAGATTCCAGGTGATCTAGAGAGCAATACAGAGACACAGAGTAGCTTGGATGAATGGCAGCTTATGACTTGTGTACCACAATCCCCCACATGGAGAGCCAGGAGAGACCGCAGAAACCACTTAGTTTCACACGTACTTTACCAATGCTTCCATCTATAAAATCCTCAACAAGCAGTATAATTCAGCCTTTCCTTGAAGACCTAAGAAGAACTCATTACTTCTAAGGTAGCGGATTCCACCTGGGCAAAGTTTTAATTATTAGGAAAGTGTTCTATTAAACCTAATTCTGACTATTCTCCCTGTTGTTCCTAATTCTGTCCTCTGGGACCAAGTAGAACAAGTGTAATCCCTCTTTCATATAACATCCCTTTAAATTAGGGGTTTCTAATCTTTTGTATGTGACATAGACCCTTATGGCAATCTGGTAAAGCCTATGGACCTTCTCAGAACAGTATTTTAAATGTATAAAATATATGAGATTATAAAGGAGGCAAAATATATTGAAATAGCTATAAAATATTTTAAAAGTTCACCCCAGGTCAAGGATCACTACTTTAAACCCTTGAAGATGGCTGTCATGTTTACTGAGTAGTCTGTTCTCCAGGTGATATCCTGCTAGTTTCTTAAGCCCACTGGCATCTTCCCTAAAATGCAATGTCCAGAACTCAGCGCAGTGTCTTGAATGTGGTCTAAACATGGGACCTTCCTCTTCTCGGAAACTATGCCTATCTTAAGGTAGCCTAAGAGCTCATTTCACTTCTTTGCTTATTTCATGCCGCTGACTCATTGAGCTTGTAAACCTGCCATGAAAACTGAGATCTTTTCAACAGAGACTATACTTGAGCCATGCCTCCATCAACTTGTGTTTGTAAATTTGACCCCTGGAAGTCCACTGCAGAATTTTAAATTTGTCCCTATCAAATCCAATCTTTTTAAATTTGGCTAATTATTTAAGCCAGCTAAGATCTTTCTGGATCTGGAGGCTCTCTGGCAATATATTTATTAGCACTACAAGCTTCATGTAATTTATGAATTGGATAAGCATATCTATGGCTTTATCAAAGTCAATGATAAAAATGCTGACATGGTAAGGAGCCAGACTCCTGGGGCCCTCTACTAAAGCCCTCCTCATCAGTGACCCATTAGTCAGAGCTCTTGGGGTCCAGTTTTTCAAGGACTTACAAACCCACCTACCTATATTATTGCTTAGTCTTTATGTCCCCATTTCTTCCATAAAGATACAAGAATCTTTAAAACATTTTGATGAAGTCTGTTATGTGTCTGCAGTATTCCCCTGATTTACTACTCTATTTAGCTATCAAAAAATGGAATGAGGGTTGATGTGGCATGACCTGTTCTTGAGGAAGTCATACTGACTATGTGTCATCACTTCTTCCATTTCCAAGTGCATTCCTTTAATGTTTTAGAATAGTTAAGCTCCCTTGTCTTATGACTTGCCGACTCTATCCTCTTCCCTTTTTTGAAAATCACGATATTTGCCTTTTCATCAACCTGGTGCCACCTATTCCCTAAAACTTTTCAAAGACCACTGACAACTGGCTCTGTGATCATATCAGCCAGTTAAAACTTATTATCGTAGGATGTAGCTCACCTAGGACTGGTGACTCCAACTCAGTGAAAGCCCTTGGGTATTCTCTTACCATCTCTTTTTTATCCTTATTTTCACTTCTCTATTTGCATTCCATACTTCCTAGTTCAAAGAGTTCCTTCTTGGATAAGGAAACAAGCACAAATGGATTTGAATAGTTTAGGTCAGTCACCTGAACTGCAGTCATTTTCCTTTTTTCCATTCTTCTCTAGCCCTGGAGAGCTACTAAAAACTTTTTGTTTACATTTGTGTTCATCACTACCTTCAGCTCTTTATAAATTACATCTATCACAAAGGAATACAAGCTCCTCAAGGTGGGGGTAGGGCTTGCTTCATTTTTGTCTTTTTATCCCTAGCATGTGGGCACAGTACCTGGCACACAGGAAGAACTTAATAAATGGTTGCCAATTGACTGCTTAGATCTCAATCAACAGTGCTCAAGCAACTGCATGAACATCTTTCTTACTACTTATGGTCTACAATCAACTTAAAGTAAATACCTGATCAAATGCTGCATTCTTTCCTTCATGCTTTGTTTAGCCTTAATTACAAGGATCTAAGTGATGATGCCAAATTTTAATGGCTCATTTTGAAGATGTGCAAGTGACCATAAGAAGCAGTATAAACCCCAAAGCAGCCAGAGCAGATATTTGCAGAAAGGCAAGTGACGCAGACTGACTTGGGAGAGGCTGTGATAGGAGAGTACTAGAAGCTTTCCTTTGGATTTTTCCAAATGGAAACGTTTAAAGACAATATTCATCTTGTGACAAAGAATATGAAGGACTAGGAGGAAGAGAAAAAAATATTACACCTGATAGTTTTTGCATATCCATCCATTTATTATATATTATGCATATTTACAAAATGATATGCATGTATGCATGCGTGTATATATATGTATATATATATATATATTATATATATAATTTTCCAGAAGGCCAGAACGTATTATAAAGTGTAGAATGATAGCTCTTAAATTGTATGCATAGTTTGAAAAATATATGATGTGGACCTGCCTTCAAGGCACCTTTGCAATCTTGGAGTTCAGATAGCATCTAAAGGGGCAGAGAGAAACTAGGTGTCAATCACTAATAGTTAGGACAGCTTCTTGGTTTGGGAAGTAACTTTTCCACTTTGGGAAGTAACTTTTCACCTTTTATTTTCTCAGGGACCTAAGTATCATTCCAACATTTACTGGCCTTGTGAGTTACTGAGAAATAAAGAAATGGTCCTAAGGTGATGATGAAAGTAAAAAAGATGAGTAATCGCATATGCAATTAGCTTATAAGCCTGTAGCTGGGGAGACCTCGTGACTTTTTAAGTAAAAAGTAAAAGAGAAAAATCTCTTTTTTGCTGTATTTCTTTTTATTGATTGATCCAGATCCAAATACAGGGTAACATGTAAGCTCTGATTCAATAACAACAGCAGAATATTCAACAGGTAGTTGTGAGATGAACTCATTTTTTTTTTTAACAATTAAAAATAAATGAGTTCCAAATTCTCTCCCTCCCTCACACCCTTCCCCTATCCACTGAAAAGGAAAGCAAAAAGATATCAATTATACATGTGAAATCATGCAAAACATATTTTCATATTAGTCATATTGCAAAAAAAGCAAGAAAAATTAAGAAAGTGAGAAAATTACACTTCATTTTGTACTCAAGAGTTCACCATTCTCTGGAGGTGGACAGTATTTTTTCATCATGAGTCCTTTAAAACTGTCTTGAATCATGGTATTGATCAGAGTAGCTAAATCTTTCATACAGTTGATCGGTGTTGTTACCACGCACCATGATCTTCTCACTTCACTTGCACCTTCTGTAAACAACATATTGTTGGATTCTATTTTCTAACCCATTACGCTATCTGCTTCTGTTCTATGGGTGAGCTCATGCCATTCACTGTCACAGTTATGATTACTAATTATGTATTTCCCTCCATCCCATTTTCTTCTGCTTAATCTTCTCTCTGTCTTTTTCCTGTCCCTCTTCAAAAGTCAGTTTTGCTTTTGATTACTGCTTCCTTTAATCTCCCTTTCCTTTTCTGCTATCTCCTCCATCTCTTTCCCTATTAGGTAAGATGGATTTCTATAAACAACTGAATGAGTACATATCTATTCTTCCCTCTTTTAAGCCAATTCTGATGAGAGTAAGGTTAAAGTATTGCCCACCAACACCCCTATTTTCCCCTCCACTGTAAAAAACTCTTTCTTGCGTGCCTTCTTAATGTGCAGAAAATTTCCCCACTCTCTCTCCCTTCCCTGTTTTCCCAGGGCCTTCCTATTTCGTACCCCTTCTTCTTTTTGGAGATCATTCCAACATAACTGATTCACACCCATTCCCTCTTGTAGACTTCTTCCAATTGCCTTAGTAATGATAACATTTTTAGGAGTTAGAAGTATCACCTTCCCAATCTTATTGAATCCCTTGAGTTTTCTTTTATATTCCTTCTAATGCTTCTCTTGAGCCTTGTGTTTGAATTTCAGTTTTCTATTTAGCTTTGATTTTCCACCAGAATGCTTGAAAGTCCTCTATTTCATTAAATATTCACTTTTTCCCTGAAGAATTATACTCAGTTTTGCTGGGTAGGTGATTTTTGGTTACAGTCCTAGCTCCTTTGCCCTTTGGAATACCAAACTCTCTCTGCTCCTTTAATATGGAAGCTACTAAATTTTGTGTGATACTGACTATGGCTTCATGATATTTGAATTTCTTTCTGACTGCTTACAATTTTCTCCTTGACCTGGGAAGCTCTGGAATTTGGCTAATTCCTGGATGTTTTCCTTTTGGGATCTCTTTCAGGGGGTGAATTGGTGGATTCTTTAAATTTCTATTTTATTCTCAAGATCTAAGATATTGGGGCAGTTTTCCTTTTAGAATTTCTTGAAATATGATGTCTAGACTCTTTCTTTAATCACAGCTTTAGGTAATCCAATAATTCTTAAACTATTTTGCTTTATATCTATTTTCCAGATCAGTTGTTTTCTGATGAGATATTTTACATTTTCTTCTATTTTTAAATTCTTTTGACTTTGTTTCTTTATGCCTCATGACATTAGCTTCCACTTGCCCAATTTTAATTTTTAAAAAATTCTTTTCTTCAGTGAGATTTTATACCTCATCTTCCATTCAGTTAATTCTGCTTTTTAAGAAATTCTTTTCTTTAGTGAATTTTTGTGACTCTTTTACCATTAGGCCAATAATTTATTTTAAGGTGTTATTTTTTTGGTGCCTCTTTTATTTACCAATTTAACTTTTTTTTCATAATTTTCTTCCATCAATCACTTCTTTTCCATTTTCTTCTACTAGTCTAATCTCTCCCAGAAATTTTTGCTGGGCTTTGGTCAGTTAGCATGTTTCTTTGACGCTTTGCTTGTGGCTGTTTTCACACGTTGTCTTGTTCTATGTCTGTCTGTCTGTCTATCAATCTATTTATGTATCTATCTGTGTCTTGGTCTTCCCTGCCACCCTTTATTTTTATAGTCAAGTTCTTTTTCTGTTTTTGCCCATTTTCCCAACCTATTTCTTGACTTTGACCTTTATATTAAAGTTGGCCTCTGCTTACCTGGAATTGGGGAAGTCTTGTCTCAAACTTTAGGCTTTTTGTGCTGTTGTTTTTAGAGCTGGTTCTGTGATCTGCAAAATTTCAGTGCTTTCAAGGTGATATGATCCAGGGAGTGGGGTGGTTACTGCCCTGGTCTTTCCGCAGGTAGGGTCCCTGCTTTCTTGCAGCCCAGAACAACTCTTCTTGGTCCTGAACTTGTACCAGTTTTCCTGCTCTTCTGTAGCCACAAGTGCCAGTGCTCCTCTCTGCCTCAAAATTTCAACCAGGACCCCGCTGCCTTGTGAGAGATCGTAAGCCCTCCTCTCTGTCCTGCAACTGCAGCTCAGAATGTCTGCGGGCCGAGAGCTCTTGAAACAGTTGCTGTTATACCCAAGGCCTGATGCTGGTGCTGCCACTGTGTGCACTCCAGACTGGCCCCTACACTGGTGTCACAGACTTCTGTCAGCCTCCTAAGTTTTTTTAGGCTAGGAAAATATCTCATCTTTTGTTGGCTTTACCTCTTCAAAATTTGATTGGATGTGCTAATTTAAAGTTATTTGGAGGGAAATGTTGAGAGAGTTCATCTGGGCTGCTGTCTCTAATCCTGGACTTTTCAATACTTTTTGATTGTTAATTGTAATTTTCTGAAAGAAAGAAGGGCACTTTATCCTAAAGGGAAGTAAAAATTGTTTCACTTGATTAAGAAAACTCTAGGGAAAGTGACCTAACCTAGAGATAGAAGACTGTCACATAGTACCTCATCTGAAATGAAATAGGATGTGAGAGAGGTCTGAATAAAGGAATGTTGAATGTTAAGATGAAGAATAATTCCATTCTGAATATAATTTGGATCTCCACTGCTAGCAAGAAATGGTCTGTCATTGAAACTAACTCCATATATTAACAAGAAGTAAAATCTGAGGGCATTTTAATTCAGGCAACTTTTTCCTCCTAGCAGAAGAGGAAATATCATTTATGATTTTTTTTAATTTTATAAGATTAAAGCTGAGGAAAACAAAATCTGTAGGGCTCTTCTGGCCAAATTCTCTTCTAGAGCTATAGAATATTTAATACTGAAAGTAGTGTCAACTTACAGAGGGACAGCTCGAGGTAATATTACTATTGGATCTCTCTTGGATCTAAAAACAGTCTAAAGGAGGTAGAGATAAGCCCCTAAGTTAAATCAGTAAATGAATGACAATGAGTATTTAACTACATAAACTAGAACTTTTAGGAAAGAAAAGACAGGCTTGAAAATATCTGCCAATTTGTCTCTGGCCATCACCTGCTGTTCAAATCAATCAAATGCAAAAGTACATCTGTGACATTTGCTTTGATCTTATAACTTTAGTCACAGAATTTCTGGACTCAAGATATGGCTTTTCCCTCACCTTTGATACTGTTCTCACATTCAGGATACCACTATCTCCTAGTTATAGTAACTGTCTTGATCACTTGGACCAAACAGTCATACTGGTCCAAATGTAACATGGCACTCTATTTTCTTTTTCTGAGGCAACTGGGTTAAGTGACATGCTGAGGGTCACACAGCTGGTTAAGTGTCCAGTATCCTCCTGACTCCAGGACGAGTGCTCTATCTATTGTGCCACCTAGCTGCCCCAACATGGCATTCTTAGTGAGAGAAAGACAATGAAAGTGCTGACTTTTTAACGATACTGTGACCGTGGGCCAGTGATTTCACCTGTCGGTGTCCTCGAGACAGCTCTCTAAAGATCTGAGTTATAGATGAGCTGCTAATATCGGCATAAATGAGTCCCTTCATGCTGACTTTACTACTCTCAATTTTTTTTCAAAAGAAATGTGTAAAATAAAAAAAAAGACAAACAAAAACCCAAATCTTTTTTTATCACAGATGTTTTAATATGGTCAATTTAATTTAATATGGTACTTTCAAATAACAATTTTTCAGTGTGCACCTATTTTTCTTCCTCATCTAAGATCTCATTTTAGGTACATGTGTTAATATTTGAAGTAACCAATTATAAAGAACATATTTCTGATCTGAAACCCAGCTAACAATTGACGAATTTTCCTCTTATCTTTTACCAAATGTGTCAAAAGAGTGAAACTTAAATACTTGATTCTATCTGTGATCTCATCAGTATAGATACTCCCTTAATTATGCAGATATTGACCTATTCATATCCATTCCCTCCCCACCCCCCTGGGTAAATCAGGTTTATACCTTCCTATAAACTTATTCCAAGAGGGCACCACTTCATTGCAGCCTGCTTAGACTTACCATCAGTCTCTCCATTACCCTCTGTGTCATTACTGAGAACTGTAAAAACAATACTTTTCAGTTTGGCAGTGGCATCCTCAAAGAGCAAAAAATTAAGTCTTATAATGAAGAAACAGCCTCAGTTCTTACCATCCACAAGATAGATCCAGACAACTGTTCAAACTGATGGGAGCCACTCCACCGAGATTTTACTGTAGCCAGACCAAAATCCCCTATTTTTACTGTGAGGTCTTCATGAAGAAATATATCTGAGGTGTAGTAAGTAAAAGAAGAACAACATCTACATTTTTAATAGTACAAACATCACAAAAAGTTGTAGATGGAAGGAATCTAATTTCTATAACTGTATGAATATACTGGTGTAGTTTTTAAACAAGTACCACTTCTTATGACTTTCCTTGTTACCAAGTTTGCTTTAAAAATAATAAAGTCCTATATATGACCTACATTCTCAACAGTAGGTATGAACTCTAAGTGGGCACAAAACCATCCTCATTTTTTCTGGAAGGCCTACAAGCATCCCAGAAGAGTTACCAAGGTTGGCAGGATGGAAAACTGCACCACTTTGGTCAGAAACACCTTCTACTCATGCAGCATGTCACAAGAGTACAAGAAGGTAAGGTGACAGACTCACATAGGCTAGTGTTGAGGGAAGACAGAGTAAACATCTTTGCTTCCTTTTACTGCCCCATCTCCTATTTCATGATCCTATCACTCACTGAGCAGGACAAGAAGGACCTTAAAGTCCTAGAAACTCTGACTTATCTTCCTGTAATTTACTGGTGAGAACAAAAATAAAGACTGCTATCAGGGAATCTTGGCAGATGTTGCTCTTGTGCTCGGTCACTCAGAAAACCAAAAGGTGTCAGCAGGAGTTCCTTAAAGTCAAAGTCACGGCTGAATTGCAATCACTACCTTCCACCTTAGTATTATGAAATTTAACATGCAAACTTTTGCAAAACAGGAGGAAATTCTGTAACAGAAAAAGGCAAGTTGTTTTAATCTTCTGCAGTCACATTTCTGAAAGGATACTATTACTCTTGAGGTCTCTGTGGATGATTGACTTGGCATGTAAATAACTGGAAAAAAAAACCCCACAAACCAAAATTATTTTAGCTTGAGGAGCGTGACTAAAATCCTCACTTCGAAATTTACGGTATACACTTAAATCATGAAACAAATTATCAGAGAGAGAAAATTACACTGTAAACCACTAAGCAATAAGATTAGAGAACACTGCACCTTTATAGCACAGACAACACCATATGGTTTTCCATAAAAATAAATTCTTCCAGCTTCATTTTCTGTGATTCTCATATGTGGATCCTTTACTCCATCCAAATCAGTCTATTCCTTGCTTAATGAACATGCTTTGAGATTTTTTGGTGGTTTTTTTTGTTTGTTTGTTTTGTTTTTTGGTCTCTTTACTATTGTCCCTCTTCTAAGAATGCCCTCCTTGGCCCCTTCTCCGCTTAACCAAATCCAACCTATTCTTAAAAATCTCTCAAATTCTACTTCTCCGTCAAATCTTCTTATCACCACACCAGTTGGGAGGGATCTTTTTTTCCTCTAAACTTGTAGAGAGCATAATAGTCAAATAATTTATTTGTTATTTATAAACAATGGTAAAAGACAGCTAAGTTACCTTTCCAGCACATTTATCTTGTTTCAATTAGATTACAATTTCCAGTAGGGAAGCAATGAATGTCCTTAAAAATGCCAAAACTGATTATTCTGAAGTCAAATGATGGTACCTAGGCTTTAATGTTATCTAGTAATCCAATTTCAACTTCACAGAAAGGAAGAAGAATTTTTCATTCTTAACTTGCTATTTGGAAGGAGTGCTCCAAACTGAATAGAGAGCTGGCATAAAAGCCAAAAAGGTCTGGGTCTGAGTCCTAACTGAGACATACTGGCCTGTGACCCTGCGCAAAGCACTTACACTCTCAGGGTCCCAAGCAATTCTTCAAATCTTTCTAAGCTGATGATCTGCATTGGTGGGAAAGAGAATTTCCTCATCTGGAGTGCCCAGAATCAGTGAAACCACCCCCATTCTCATCCCCCAAACTCCTACATATTACAAAATTCTTCAGTAGACACTATTTTAAGAATAGAAAGTCTACAATTCAACATTCAATTGGAAATTCTCATTCAAACATACTAGTATTCTTAACTGAGAAATGTTTCTTAACATTATGTAAATCATTAAAAAGAATGTGTAATTATATCATATTAAGAATAATCTCTTCAGCATTTTAAGGTTTATGAAGTTTTAACATATATTATCTCACTTGGTCTTCACAACAATCCTGCGAGGTGGATGGTATTATAAATGCTCATTTTACAGAAGAAGAAACTGACATTAGAAGGGGAAAGGGAGGGCACTTACTCCAGGCCGGGCACCTCTGCTAAGCACTTTACAAAAATTATTTCATTTGAACATCACAACAACCTGCAAGGTAGATGCTGTTATCGCTTGAAACCAAGGCAGATGCAGTTAAATGACTTGGCCAGGGTCACACAGCTAAGTAGGCGTCTGAGAGCACATTTGAATTCAGGCTTTCTGACTCCAGTTCCAACTCTCTGTCTACTTGTACTACCTGGCTGCCTCATAAGCAGAGAAGCTGTTAAGCGACTTACTAGGAAATAGCTGAGGTAGGATTTGTATTTAGCTCTTCCTGACCCCAAGTCTGGCACATTCCAGTAAGGAAACCCCTTCTACCAATACTAACAAACATCTGCTTGGCCTTAGGGTTGCCTTGGAGACTAAGAAGTGACTTACCAAGGGTCCTGAGTCTTTCTGAGGGTAAGGCCAACTTTTTGTGTTTTGCATGACTCCGATAAGCAGCTACCTTATATTAGTATCTATATATGTAAACTATCAACACAGGTAAGAAATACAAAGCTCACAGATCCATAACCACAGACTATACCCCTGATCTTGACCAGTCAGAATTCACAAACATAATTTATGTCCAGAGGGAGACGAGAAGGGAGAGAGTGTTGATGAATTAATTACTGCTACTGAGGAGAGAACTCTTAAGGGCTGATTGTGGGTAAGGATTATATAAGCTTCATAAGGAACTTATCTCGGTATCTTCCTTGGCCCCCAGTATAATGCTTTTTTATAGTACAATGACTTAAGAGTCATTGAATGAATAAAGCCACGATATAACAAATCAAAGCACTTAGTGGGGTGCTGGGGAAGTTTTTGGAAGCGAGGGTAGGTCAGTGGGTTTTAGTTCCACCCTATGGTGTCAGCAGTATAACCATATCTTGCAACCTCATTCTAAAAAATGGTATTTCTATTTTAAGCCCTCTATTTCTACAGGAGAGTCGCTAGCCATGCTGGACAATAGGACAGGAAATAATATGCTTATATCTAGCTTCTAGTAATAACTCAAAATGCCTCCAAACTCACATCACTTGTACTGAGGATGATCATGTTATGCTAGCACTAAATATGGGTTGAGTCAGGCCATTGTGAACCTGTTCATTAGGAATCTACATAAATAGCTGCTCAACACCATTTCTCCTTTTCTTCGGTAATTAGGAGTGAACTGGCATAGCCATTCCAACACTTATCAAAAGGTATTACACATCCTTATCATATGGTTGCCAAATACCTATGTTCTCCTCTCCTAATCTCTGATTCAGAATTGTCAGATGCCTAGATGAAAATCCAGACCCTCAACATTCCCTGCTCTCTCCTCCCTTATCTCCCTCAGTCCTGCCCCTACTGAGTCCCTATTCTGATCTTTCCCAAACTATTATGCCCTCTGGAACCTTCCAGGGTATTATTAACACATTTCTCTTTATTTTAGTTCTCCAGTACTCTTTCCTTCTTCTTTCATTCTTCCCTTAGATCCCTATTTCAATATTTCATTCAAATTTCCCAACATACTAGGCTAGAGGAACAACAGGCATATTCCTTGGTCCTCAGTGTTCTTTCCAGACCTAAAGTAGCTTCCTTCAGATGCTCTCTCTCAGCAATGTGTCTTCTACAGAGGTTTGCTCCATTCATCTAGATCACCCCTATCCACATTATAGTTGTAGTCATCTACTGGCCCCTAAGTCAGTTCTCCTTTTTTATTTTCATTTAAATAACTTGCTATTTTATTTTTTCCCAATCACATATAAAAACAATTTTAACAATCTCTTTTTCAAATTTTGAGTCCCAAATTCTCTCCCCCCTGGAAGATGAGCAATTTGATATATGCTATACATGTGCAGTCATGCAAAACACACTTCCATGTAAGTCAAGCTGTGGAAGAAAACACAGACAAAAAAACACCCAAGAAAAATAAGTAAAGAAAAAGTATCTTCTATCTGCATTCAGGTTCCACCAGTTCTTTCTCTGGAGATGGACAGCACCTTTCATCATAAATCCTTCAGAATTATTTTGGATCATCGTATTGCTGAGAATAGCTAAGCTGTTTACAGTAGGTTATCATATAATATGGCTTTTAGTGAGTACAATGTTCTCCTGGTTCTGCTCATTTCACTTTGTATCAGTTCATTTAAGTCTTTTCAGGTTTTTTTTCTGAGAGCATCTTGCTTATTTATCACTTTTCAGAGCATAAAAGTATTCTATCACAATAAAAAACAACTTGTTCAAGCTATTCCCCAACTGATGGCCATCTCCTCAATTTCCAATTTTTTGCCACCACTAAAAGAGCTGCTATAAATATTTTTTGTACATGCAGGTCTTTTTCCTTTTCCTCTGTCTCTGATTTTCCCTATTTTCTCAAGGAGTTTAGTGTCTGGCTTACAGTCCTCCCCCTGCCCCCAAGTTTTGTTCCCATCTGGAAGTTTCAATACACATATTTGACATTCATCAACTATCTGGGCTTCTTAGTTCATTAGCTTCTTCAACTCCCATGATCCTGTATGTCACAAGTTCCTTCATTCTATCTTGGTCACACACAGGAATGGTTACACCTGTAAGTGCTCTATCACCATTATCTAATACTAGGAAACTCCTCTCTTGGATCACAACTTTTCATCCTTTCATCCTCCATATGCCTCACTCCTGATAATCTTATGTTTTACCTTTACTACACGCTCTCCAGTTATGGCACCCCTCCTAGTCTATCTACCCTAAACGGGCCTTACTTTTCTTCCTTCTAAACCTAAACTCTAAAGTTAACTACTATTGACCCAAGCAGATTTATACAATGCCATCTACCCTTGAATCTACTGTTCCTTTGTTCTACTGTCACTCATGCCTTTCTACATTCAAACACTAGGTTATCCCTACCTAGTCTTCTCCATTCCTGTTCTTATGTGCTGCTAAATGCCACTGGAAGAAATCACAACATCATGTCAGCCACTCCACTACAAAATCATGTCAACCTTTTCCACTACAAGATGACTTCAGCTGCATGGTAATCTTTTTGTTATTCTCAGATTCACTATCTGAGCTCCTTGCAACAGTTGTTCCAAAATTTATTGTCACTCCTTAAGTCTCCTACATAATTCCCTTACTCCTTCCCTTCTCAGCAGAGCTCCTTCCCACTTACTTTACTAAGAAAACAGAGGACATGTTCGTTGTAAGCTCCCCTCTCACCTCCACCTTAAAACCTCTCAGTAGCACTCCCCACACTGTCCTCTGAGGAAGGCCAAGGGCTTGGCTTGCTGCGTTTGACCTCAGCATCTCCGGTAGCTCACTACATCATTCATTCCTTGTCTTACCCTCAGTGTCTCCTTATTTACTAGATCTTTCCTCGCTGTGTACAAACATGCCTTGGTCTCTCTCCAAAGAAGTCCCTACTTGATCCTGACATTCTTGTCAAGGTACTGTGGTATATCTTTCCTCCATTTAACAACAAACTCTTAGAAAGAGCTGTTTGTACTCACTGTCTCTCCATCCTTATCTCCTCAACCCCCTTGACTTCCAAACTACCACTGGATTGTAACTGCTCTCTCCCAGGTTACTAACAGCCTCTTATGTGCTAAATCTTTTCTGAGTCTCCATTCTTCTTCCCCTCTCTTCAGTTTTTGCCAGTTCTTTCTCCTTCCTAAACTTCAGTCATTGCTTTCTCCTGGTTCTCCTCTTGACTCTTCCATTTGTTTCTTTTCCCGAGTCAACTCTAAAAAGCTTCCTAATGGATTTTCTTCTAGTGTCTCTGATATATAATCTATCTTTCGTGTAGCTGCTAAAAAATCTTTCTAAAGCAGCAGATATCATCATGTCACTCTTACTCAAGAATATTCAGTGGCTCTAGGAAAAAAATACAAACCCCTCATCTAACAGTTAAATCCCTTTACCTCAATGTGGCCCACCTTTTCAGACTGATTTTACTTTACTTCTCATTTATGTATTCAATGCTCCAGCCAAACTGGCATTCTTCCTGCTTCTTAAATTAGGCATTTCATCTGCCACATGCTGTCTGAATGTATGAAACATACTTTATCCTGATCTCTGATTAGAATGATCCTTAGCTTCCTTCAAAGCTCAAATTCAAACACCTCCTATGGGTAAACTCTTTGCTGATTTCCTTAGTTTTTGATGTTCTGTACCTCCTCAAATTATACTAACTCATATACTAACTTACCTGTATTATAAATGTCATATATTCCCAAGAATTTTCAACTTGTTCTTTATCTCAAGGACTGTGTACAATACCTTGGCACATAACAAAAGTTTGACGAATTCACCTGAATGTGGGATACACCACTAGTGTTCCCCTTTCTCTCAAAAAGGTCACCTACTCATTCAGACCTCACTTTTAGTTCTTTTCAGTGGGTAACTTATTTACATATCTAAATCAAGAACACGAATGGCAAATATATAGTCATTTTTCATTACTTTCTGAGATTTCACGCTTGGCTGACAAACAGCCCTGGGTTACATGACAGAAGATATTAATATATGTTCTATGTTTCATCTTTTGGTGAATTCCTTGCTCCCTTCCACTCCTGCTTTAATCCTCCTTTCTTTGTCAGACAATAAAATATGTTTTTCATCTCTGAATTGGCCTCTATTGTTATGGTCTAAACTATAGACTATAGTCTATTTTCCATGTCCTCATTTACAGACAGAAGTCAGAGTCCCTTTGCATCCCTATCAGTTACAAAGCTCTAATCTTTACCATTCCCTTAAAAGCTCACTCTTCATTTTTTTGGCCAACTCTGAAGTTCTGAACCATTTCCCCCCTTCACTAAAATGTTAATTTCTGATCTTGCTGTTCTGATCTTGGATACCTTGCTCTATATTAATAAATTTTGTTCAGCTGAACTGGATCTATGAATCTTATCATTTCTGTAATTATAACTATACCAAACTGCTCAGATGAATCTTCTCACAGTGCATAATGACTTCTTTTTCTGTAATTTAACCAGCAGTTTAAATGGCATGTGTAATATTGGCTATGACTTGGTATCAAATTGGTATCTTCTAATTGGCATATCAGTCATTTATCTGAACCTTGATGTAATACAGTCTGTAAAATTTCTTTGAATGCTCAGAGGAATTCAGAAATAGGTCCATTTTTACATATATGATAAGAACCATTGATAGAATTTTAAGATTTCAGAGCTGAAAGGGACCTTAGAGATTACTTACAAGTTGTTTCCAAATTTAGGTATTATACTTTGGCTTACCTGAGACCTCTCACTTAAGCTCTTGGTTTTAAAATATCCATTTAACTCAACCTTTTGATTTTTAAGCTGCCACTCATTATTTAATTTAAAAATTATACATAATCCCTCAGATGATAATAGCTCAATTTATTTTTCTAATTGTTTCTTAAAAGAAATTAGCTAAGTAAGCAAAAATCAATGGATGTGAACAACTTGACATATCTGTAAGGATTTCCAGGGTACAGACTTATGTTTTGGCTTTTTATTAACTGACATTCTGAAGCCAGACATTATGTATACTTAGAAAAACTGGCTTCATGTAAAGAACAACAAATCACAATGACCAATATTGACCCTGGAGCAGAGTGGAAAAAATGGATTTCCCTCTCTTCATTGTGGGAGTAGGGGACTACAGTATGAAATGTTGC
Organism: Bettongia penicillata ogilbyi; assembly: GCA_023548195.1. Taxonomy (NCBI): domain Eukaryota; kingdom Metazoa; phylum Chordata; class Mammalia; order Diprotodontia; family Potoroidae; genus Bettongia; species Bettongia penicillata. Next base: position 4,849,471 of record JAJHZJ010000229.1, read on the forward strand.
ATGTAATATCAGACACAAGCATGATATGTTGGTTGATTTTGCTCAACTTTCCTCTTTTTCTTTTAAAATCTTTGTTAAGGGTAGGTGCCCTTGGGAATAAATGTTACGTAACAGCAGAAGTCTGGCATCACAAAAAATAAAGAAACACTTGTTTGAAAGGACATGAAAACAATTTAAAATATTAAGAATTTTAAGTATCGTACACTTTCAAGTAAAGCTGATATGTTTCGAATTCTTAGCCTTAGTTAAAACGTTGTTTACTAATCATAATTCACAGCTATGTTTTCTGTGATAGCTTGCATTTTGAAAGGAATTCTGGTACTGTAAGAGATTATAAGAATTAAGACATAAATATTATAGGGGACTCTTGTTACTACTTTACCCATATTAAGAGCATATGAGATAAAATACTATAATACTCAGTCTCAACAACTTAAAAGTTCTGGTTAAATCATTTGGCTAAAAGAATGTTTTTAGTTGAAGTATCTGAAGTGCACTGAAACACTCTTTCCAAGTTAATTCAAAGAGCTTCAATAGAGAAATACTTACTCCATGCCTTGTGCTGTTTGCCGTGCAATATCTATTAGCTTGATCATCTCAAATTTGGTCTCAATGATATGTAGATGGTGATATAAACTGGAGCCTTCACACCACTGTGTAACAATGGCCAACTGTGGTTTTGTTGAATAGCCCATAAAGAGTAGGATATTCACATGTCGTGTTTTCCTACAAAAAGAAAGCTTCAATTCAATTCAAAGAGCATTTATTGAACCTCTGTTACATGCCAGGCCCTATGCTAGCACTAGCAACATAAAAATGAAACAGTCCTGGCCTTCAAAGAGCTTACATCCTTTGCGGGGTCAGAGTGGAGGGTAGGCAGAAGGGGAGAACAACATATACAAAGGGAAATAAGTACAAAATATACAAAGCAAATACAAAATAATGTTTCTGATGGGGAGAGCAGTAATAACGGTGGATATCAAGAAAGACCAGTACTTCAAAGTTGTATCTGAACTTCTGGTGTAAAACACTATTCAAGGACTTGTTTGTTCAGCTATTTCAAGAAACTATTATCCTTTTTCATCTTTTCACTGGGCGAAGCACTCCTAGTTTTTCCAACAAGCCTTACTGGCTATAATTTATGTACCTCTGAATTCCTGTTGCCCTTCCCTACATATACTCTGGGTCTGTCACTGTCTTTCTTAAATGTGATATGCAGAGTTGAATATGACATTCAAAATATGTCTGACCAGCAGACAGCTTCCTGTTACCTGGACTCTTTCAAACTACTGATATTTCTGGAAGGAAAAATGGTTGAATATGAAATCTACTCAGAAAAACATTTCTGTTTCTACATCTTATGTTATATTGAAAATTCAATTCAACTCAATTAGATGAAATACTGATTAAACACTTTCAACGTGCACTGCACTGCACTAGATGGGTACTGGGAATACAAAGCTAATATTAAAAGATTCTTGCCCTCATGCAGGTTATATTCTATTGTATGCGAGGTGGTAACATGAGGGTTTATTATAAATGGTGATAAGTATAATCAAGGTTAGGAAGTGACAAAGGCAAAGAAACGAGGAGGGAAAAAGCATTTATATAACTGAAGGAACTAAAGGAAAGCTTCATAAGAGGTGAGAAAACTTCAGAGCTGAACTCTGAAGGAAGATGAGGATTCTGAAGAGCACTGTTGAGCCACGAGGACATCCCAACCACGGAGATGGCTTCTGTAAATGTGGAAGGCAGATGTAATGTTGGGTTCTTAGGGATGGCTACTTGTCCCAGTTTGGCTGCAGGAATATGAAATAGCTCATGAGCTCCTGGATCAGTGAGTTTATCCCCTCTGACTCTTATAGGTTAAATTATCTGCCCAAGGTCACACAGTCAGCAAGTGGAGGAGACATTCAAACCTAGATTTCTTAACTCAAAAGCCCATTCCCTTTTAATGGTTCCATGCTGGAAATGAAGCCTGGAGATAGATGGGAAAGGGCCCTAGACAGCAGGCCAAGTTTATATTTTATCCTAACAGTAAGCATTTCCATAGCACTTTAAGGTTTGCAAAGTCTTTTACAAATATCTCATTTAATCCTCCCAAAAACCCTGAGAAGTAGGTGCTATTTTTATCCCTATTTTACAAATAAGAAAACTGGGGCAGACAGAAGTTAAGTGACTTGTCGAGGGCCTGACAACAAATAAGAGTCTGAAGCTGTATTTGATTCCAGGTCTTCCTGATTCCAGGTCCAGTGTTCTATACACTGCACCACCTGGCTGCTAGAGGAAATAGGAAGCCTAAAGGCTATATAGCCTGTGCACCTTGATCACATCCCTTCTCCCTTCCTCCAGGAGCTCACCACTTGGAGAGCCCCTCTATCACCCTAATTTTCAAATATGCGGTATCCACTGGCTTATTTTGTACACCTACAAACATGCTCAGATCAACCACACCTCTAAAAAAAACTTAACTTATTCATATCGTCCCTCAAGCTACCATCCTCTAAATTGTTCATTTTTCACAGTCAAGTTCCTAGAATAACTATCTATACTTGGTTTGGCTTTCATAATCTGGACCTTTCCCACCTTTCAATTTTCTTATACCTTACTACAATCTACTATAACCTCTTACAATCTACCCTCTAGTGACACTAATCTCCTTGCTGTTCCTCAAAAAAAAAAAAAAACCACTCTACCTCCCAACTATGCATTTTCACTGGCTTGTCCTCCATGTCCGGAGTGTTCCCCTTCTTGAAATCCCTGGCTTCTGTCAAGAACTCAGCTCAAATCCATCTTCTGTAGGTTTTTTATAGATGTGGTTGATCTGGGCATGTTTGTAGGTGTGGATCCAGAAAATCTGAAAATTGGGGCGATAGACCAAGGGGTAAGCTCCTGGAAGAAGGGAGAGGGATGTGATCAAGGGGTAAGCAGAGGGGCTTTAGCTTTTGGGCTTCCTATTTCCTCTTGCAGCTAGGTGGTGCAGTGTACAGAGCACTAGACCTGGAATCAGGAAGACCTGAGAACAAATACAGCTTCAGACACCTTTGTTGCTGGGCTGTCTTCTCTGGTGATATCTTCCCCTCTGTATAGGTTTGTTATTTCCTGCACTATTTAAATGTTATTTCCCATTAAGATGTAAGGTTCTTTAGGATAGTGACTGTTTCTACCTTTATCTGCATCATAAAACCTAGCAATGTCCGGCACACAGTAAGTACTGCATTCCTTTACTTTAACTTCTCTCACATCCCAGACTTGCAGGTCTGACAACATCATCACCTTGCTCAAGAACTTTAATTGCTTTCTATTGTCTCTAGGATAAAATACAAACATCTCTATTTGGTATTTAATTCCATGATCTGACTCTAGTCTGACTTTCCATATTGATCAAACATAATTCTGTCTCATACCTTCTATACTCCAGCCCAAATGGCCTACCCGCTGTTATTCATCCATGAAAGTCACCTTCTATAACCTCTGGACATTGGTCTCCCTTTCATCAACTCCACTTCTTTAGTCCCTACATCCCTTAAGTGACCCTGATTTCACAAGGTCTTTCCTAATCCCCCAGTGCTTAGTATTCCCCTTCTTTCACTGCCATTTCTTTGTCATTTTCCCCGTACACCTTGTGATTACTTATCCATGTGCATGGTGCAGCTCTGGAGGGCAACTGTCTTATTCTCTTGGCATCTAAACATGCAGTGGACACTTACTAAATATTTTAAAAGTGAATCGAAATGAAGTGGACTTGAGCATGGAAGTGACACAGTCAGATCTGTGCTTTAGAAGGATGACTTTGGTGGGTATATAAAGAAAGAACTACAGAAGGGAAAGCCTGATGGCACGGTGACTGATTCAGTGTTCAGGGGAAGAATGAGAGGTCCCTGTACTAGAGTGGTGAACTACATGAATGGAGAAAGGAATGACTGTGAGGTGCTGTGGAGGCAGGGGGCAGACTGGACAAGCCTTGTAACCAAATGAATGTAGTGGAGTAGGGGGGCAAAAGAGTGTTTAAAGAGTGGTGCCATGGGAGGATGAGACTGCCTTTGAGAGGAATAGCTAAGTGTGAAGGAAGAATCCATAGGGTTGGAGGACATGGGAGAAAAGAAGAACGCATTCAGTCGGGGACATCCTTAGTCTGAGATCCCTATGGAACATCCAGCCAAGTGGAGACACCCTGAAAACAGATGTAGGGCTCTCGAGGACTGAGGTACAGAAGAGAACTTATTAGGGCTAAACACATAGAACTGGGAGGAGTAATCTGCATACAGTTGATAAATGAATCTATGTGATGAGATGGATGAGATCCACAGAAGAAGGTACACTGAGAAAACAGAAGAGGGTTCAGTACTGAGACTTGGGGAGCAGGAATAATTGCAAATATATAAAGGGGAAACACATCATGATAAGCATCTCAATTCCCTGGAAAATAATTTACACAATGCTCACCTGAGCACTCCTACTTCATTTTTGAACGCCTGTAACTGCTGAGGTGTGGGTGCTGTCACATTCAACATTTTCACAGCTACATCACCTAGAAGATAATTGTCATCCCAAGAAAAAAGCATTTTAAAAAATGGTTGAGTATTTTCACCAGTCACCACAGCCTTGCTAAAAGTCTGCATCACTAGGAAATGTGCTTATGAATTACACCCTAATTTCTTTTTCATTTGGTTGTTTTTTGGGAGGTAATTCAGGTTAAGTGACTTGCCCGGGGTCACACAGCTAGGAAATGTCTGAGGCCAGATTTGAACTCAGGCTAACTCCAGGACTAGTGTTTCATACCACCCAAGCTGCCCCTAACACCTTAACTTCTTAAGTTTTTTTTATTTTCTGGGGAAAAACCCAACCAATGAGAGATACACATGCCAGGAAAGCTTATGCCAGTTTTGTCAGCTGAATTCCAAAACCCTTTTCAAGAGTGGTTAACTACTAGATCTAAAAAGAAATGTAGTTTACAATGGATAATACTGAAACAAAAAATGTCAGACTCATCTGTGTTGGCTGAAAAACAAGCAAAATGAAATCATTCTTTTAGGATCGCAATTTTTAAGACTTTTTCAGTTTATGGATTACTTTAAGCTCAAGTAACACCCTATCTCATCTGTTACTTTTTAAAAAAAAGAGACGATTTTTACCTAGAAAAGGAATCGCTAATATGATTATATATATTTAGATGTTCAGTTATGATTTTTAATGTAGTTTAACATCTTTAAGGTAGTTTAACACTAGAGTAACCAGTAACAGCAACACATTTTGTTATGAATTTGTATTTGAGACAAGCTTGAGGCTTTTCACATGTGAATCAACTTTTGAAAATCACTTTGAATCATGCTTTAACAAAAGGGAGGAAAGAGTATTAATATCATGAATCTATAAAAACTTATTTTCATTCTTTGTAGTTTTTAAAAAAATCAATCTTTGGAGAATTCCAATGAATGATATGTCATATGATAAATAACACTTACTTTAGCATTTTCTATGAAAGATTTCAAAAACATGCAATGATTATAAACTTGAAAACTAAGTTTTATCCTAATGGTTGCATACCATGCCATTTTCCCTTGTAGACTGTTCCAAATGATCCAGATCCTATCCTTTGCCCAACTGTAATCTGCCCATCTGGAATCTCCCAATCATCACTTGAGTCCCGTCGACCAAGGGTTTTCTAAAATAAAATTCAACAAAAATAACATAAAATCAGATTTACTTATTATTAAAAAATGTATCTTAAGACTTGCCTAAGCCTGGTAATGAAAATATATGAAAAGATTTAAATTATGATTCTATTTTCCATCAGAATTAGCAATATCTGATTTACAATTTAGTATCATGGCACTCATAAAGCATTGTTGTTGCTGTCTTCCCTTCAGTCTCGAAGAGGAGCATGTTATCAGGGAGGTGATGCCATTACAAATGAATGGGATTTGAGTGAAGGAGGGCTGTGCAAAGTCACCAGCCTTAATTTCTCCTTCCTAGCCATCTGCATCCAGTGGTAAAATACTGATAAGGACAAATGGAGATGGCCCTGGATGAAGTAGGAGACTTTCTTAAACTAAGGTCTTTTTTTAACTGAGGCAACCCATCATTCATGATTAAGGCTAGGTAAGAAATAAAGCAGAGAACAGACTCTTTTATCCAGTTCAAAAAAAAAATCAGTCTGGGAGGGGAAGATCCTCAGGGTTTCTGGCCAAAACAGAAACAACTGCTATTTACACTCACTCTGAGCCATCAGGGCCCGAACAAGGACCAAAGGAGGCCTGTGCTGGGACCAATATATTGTTGGCCAGTCACTGAGAGCCAGAGTGATTTGGGTTTAAGGCATGGTCCTTAAGAAAAAAAACAACATAACATTAATCAAGTTGATGTTGGGATATATAAAATGAATTATTACTTTGGTACTCATTTCTTAAACCAAAATAATTAAATCTAACGTATCAAGGCTATTTCACCCACCAATCCCTATCCCCCCATTACAGTATCTCTTAAGCAGTTTTCATCATCTGTCTTGTCTGATTCATTTTTTCCTAAGCCAACAGGCTGTAGAGCTCTTTAAGAAAACATTTGCACATGCTATTCCCTTCCTCCTTTTCAAGCTACCAAATTATCAGAAACAGTAGGCCTCATTCCTCAGCTACCAATGCCTTTGTCTCAGCCATGAAAGAGAACAGAACAGCAATCGGTGGTTCAGAAATAATTTCTGCACCAAAAGACTGTCAGTTCTAAGACAGTTTTTGGAACAATATAAATTGCTTGTCACAGAAGACCAAATCAGCATATTTGGATAATGTATTAAGTGACTACAGATAATTTAGATTATTTTGGTTTTTGCATGAAGTAAAATCTATAGTATCTAACTTGTGTCAAGTGTTACTTGGATACTAATAATGCAACATGATTTATAACAAATGTCCATTGCTCTTTTAGCTGCCACTACATGACTTCTAAAAAAAGAAAAACTTCTGAAAGATGACTTTGTGTCCTTACCATTCTATTCCTGTCTTCAGAAGATGATGAAGATTTTCTTTCACGCTGAGGTCCTGGAGATTTTTGTAATGTTTTCACACTAGTTAGAGATCCAGGCAAGGAAGCAGGAGGGGTGGCAGACAAGCCTGTGGTTGACCCTGAATTATTTTTTAAAAAAATTCATCCATTAAAGGAGGATCAAATATATTGTTTTTAAAAATCTTAAGAAATTTAAGACTTGTTTTTAAAGATGCAATATCTCCAAATGTCTTAGATATTCATGTTTTAATGTGTTTATATAATTCTTACCAAATAAACTCCATACAATTTTCTCTATCAAATTGTTTGAGTGGTACATCTTACATATGGATGCTGAGTCTGAGTACAGTTTTTCTTTAAATTAAAAAAAATAATTACTAATACTAATGAAAAATCACAAATTAGATGTTTGTTTCTCTGGTAGGAGAAGACAAGTTCTAATAAAAAAATCTGTTATGTCCCAAATATTTGGGATATCCAATCAAATTTAAAAAGCACAGAACACAAAAAGATGGAAGAATGTGACTGTGATAGCCCTAAAATTTTTTTTAAAAATCTGATTCTTTATGTTATCTAGAACATAAAATATTTAGTCCAAAGAAGCACACTATACCCTAATAACCTATACTAATATGAATTTTTTTGGCTCCCTGAGGTCTGTTAAACACAGAGAGGGATTCTTTATCTATATATAAAGTTAATGGTATACACAAAGTCAAGTAGGTTTTGCTGGTCAAAAAAACCCAAACAAAACAAAATTCCTTTATAAATGATCAAAACTTAGTGATACAAATGCCATGGCTTCATTGTTAAACTATAGTCTATGCAATATATCTATCAGTCAAGGAAATCCTAGCACATACTCTTTCTGAAAGGAGATTCACATGCAAGAGTTGTAGGGAAAGCTTGGACTCACCAATGTGGATCAAATATCCACTGACTCTGGTAGACTTGTCCTAACCTACCAAATATTACCTCTGCTTCCGGCTGGCACATTTAGGATGTATTCAAGAGCTTGTAAAGCTTATTCAAGAGGAAGCCACAAAAATGACTCCCGTCCTTTTGGGGGATAAGGGAAGCTATGGGAAGGCAAGTGGCAAGGTAGTTCTGAGGTCACGCCAATAAGCAGAATCTAGTCTTTCTGAATCTGGCTCAGGGCTCCTCAAATTCACTATTTTAATGGTGGGGTTGTATTGAGATTTTCTCACAGCATTCTCCTGGGGTTAAATTTGGAGATTAAATATCTGAGGTCTCACTGGAGTGCTGTCATATGGATAATTACTCAGTAACACAATCCAAGTTAATCCCTTTACATATGTAGCAAAAAAAAAAAAAAAAAAAAAGGAAGAAAGGAAGAACAAAACGTGACTGAGATACTGCGCCTTAAGATGTTTACTACCATCAGTAAATGGTTATACCTCAACGTAGTGTAAAAGGCAAAAACAACAGTAACATTAGTCAAAGGTCAAGTCTGTGTAAGAATTTAGTCATCTCATCTTTTATATCCAGTTCTTTGAAAGAACAAAATGATGACTGAGATTGACTGGTCCAGTCTTTTTACATATCAACTTCTGAAACAAAGAGGCTCAATTGCTTGATGATACTCGATTGACTTAAACTTTTCCAAGCAACTACATTAATTAACGAGTTTTTCCAGGAAGTTCTGCATACTTTCCAAGGACTACTCTGACCTAGGAAAGCAAGTCTAAGGGTTAGAAGCTTAAGCTTAATGCTGAAGCACAAATTAACAATTCTAACTAATTAACACCTTTTTGCAAAATCTTTGAAAATAATGCATACTTATGTAGTGTTTTACAAAGAGCTTTCCTGGGGACAACTCTGATAAAGGCTGAATATCCCCATTTTATAGACTGGGGAACCAGGATTAAGTGAATTGTCAAGATAATATAATGTAGTATCAGAGTCAGGACCTGAACTCAGCTGGTCTTTTGATTTTTACTGTACTAAGCTGTACCCCCTCCCATGAAATCACTGGTATGGGGTACTCCGAGTGAAGAAACTCCCTATACCAATAAAAAGGAGCAGCTGTTCTACCTCTTACATCTAAGAGTTGCGTGGGGGCAATGAGAGGTTCAGTAATTTGCCTTGGGACACACAACCAGAGGTGGAACTTAAACTCAGACCTTTCTGGTAGACAGAGAAGCTCTCTACCTACTACACCATATTAAGCCTCACTATTTGTCTTGCACATTAAGTACATTAAGATGTACTTAACCAATTTTGTACCATTAAATGAATTACAATAAAAATAACCACAGTGCTTGAAATGTGGAGTGACACACAGAATGTCATCTTACTTTTTGGAGTCTGAAATCATGCTGCTATCCTTTTTCTCTCATATTAAATAATGAATCTAACATTATATAGCATAACTGAAGAATAGAAACTTAAGTTTTCTTAAGTACATAAAGTTTTCTTAAGTATATTAAGAATAATCAGGTACAATAACTTCTATTTCTATATAGTACCTTGTTTCTAGTGCTTATAGATAGTTTATTTCCCACTGCACAAAAGCATTAATATTGTTGATTATCAGAGAATCTCCAAAAAAAAAAATCAAAGTCCCAATAATGTATCTGAGTAAATTATCTCATTTACATTTTCATAGAGCATGACTGCTAAAATACAAATTAAAAACATTAATCACCACAGAATGGATTAAAACCAAAGGAATTCGGATCGAAGGCCCATACCTTGTTAGTTCCTGTCCAGATAAATTTGTAACAAACATGACCAATAATTACAAGGTAAAATCAAGATGGAAACTTCAGCTCAGAATTTCCTTGCTTTTAAAAGTTTATGTCAGACAACATACAGAAAGCTAGTGGTAGTGAATATGTATAAGAAGCACATTCAGAGCATTCCAGCCAGGCCAAGCAGAAAATTGAGTTTTTTTTCTCTGAAAACTCTCACACTTACAAACACACGCTGTGAGGGTGAGGCACGAACAGCATTTGTGGTTTTTATTTATTTATTTTGGGGGGTTTGGGGTGGTGTGAAAACAAGAAAGAAGAGCCCAACTACCTCTGAACACTGGGCCAGGCTCAAAATCAAACACTATTTCACTGGGGACAGAATGTAGGAGGGGACTGGGAGTCCGGGATTGGTATTTCCGAAGACAGCGCATCAGTTGGTTCAAGGGGGCTGTTAGAGAGAGAAAGAAAGGAGCAGGCAGAGACAGGAAGACAGACACACAGAAGAAATGAAAGAAGTCATGGGGAATAAATAAGATGACTTGAAGCCTGCTTAACAGAATAATTTTGGTCATTAAAAAAACCAAATACTTATTTTTATAAAATCCCAATAATTAAAACAAATAAATCAAAAATCCTCCCCAAACCCGAAGCAACTCAATATGAAGGGTAAAAATTGCCATTTAATTTTAGATACTAAGCAGGCACTTTTTTATGGCTAGGTTAATAGCTTTATGATGCCAACATGATCGCAACATTTAAATGCTGGATGTATTGGGAAAAATTATCAAAAGCCACAGTATCAAGACATATGAAAGTCAAACTGGCAACAACATTTTCTGGTGGGTTCACAGAATAACAAACAAACCAAAATTTCTGTATCTGAGGTACTACAAACTCTAGACGCAGAGTTCACAAAGCAAGGGGACCCAGCATTTCAGTAGTTGTAAAGATGAAGAGGCAGTACAACAAAATACAGTTATACAACGGATTTAAGTACAAAAGACTTTAGATATTCTGCTGAAGGTATATGGCAAGTCAAAATGAAGAGGCCATATTAGGAGATGTTTGTGTGTAGCTATAAAAGCATTCAATTACTATGCTCGTTTATAAGACTAAGGACAGAGCTTGATAACAAGAAATCCTGAAATACCATCCTTCGGGAAATATTTTATGAGAAATATTCTTATGAAGAACATTTTCATTAGCCTCCAAACTTATAACTGGATACTACTGGGTAATGGGCTTGAATTCAGCTTGTTTGTTTGTTTTCTAGCAAAACTAAACTCTTCCCACAGGTAACTGAACACGGCTAGTCACCTACAGTATATATAGCACATCTAGGCTTCATACTTTTTTCAGAAAGACAAGGGGAAGTCATAAACACTGACCTACTATTTCTAGTCGCCTGGCACCACAGAAATCGGCTAGAACATTGGGGAAGTTGAAAAACTTCCAGGATATAGTAATTTGAAGATAGCAGTTATCAGGAGAAATTGTGATCAACAGAAAACCTTGTGATCAAGTTTAAAAAAGAAGTGAATATCTCAAAGAGAAGTTTAGTAACTATAACTTTGAGGATGGATACAGATCAACAAAGAAGTAAAATTCTCCATGCGAAAATATTTCAAAATAATCAATGCAACATTTAAGCTTCTTCCTCCTATGTATCTACTATACCCAGCCAAATTAATATATGGTTTTATCAGGACAAATGCTGATAAATTTGGTTTTTCGCTACGCATTTCTCTCTGTGTCTGTGTTTCATGTAACAAGCCAGTAAAAAAGGATAGAGGCAGCAAAGCAATTGCATTTTTTCCCCCAAATTCTCTTGCAAAATTAAAATGACTACTTACCTCCATCACCCCGTAACCCTTGGTCTCTAATCAAGTCCTACAAATAAATAATAATGTGTATTTACTTTGATTATACAGTTAAAGATGAAAAATAGTGTTTTATTTCCCACTAAAATATCACTAGTAACTGGGCTAATTAAAATGAAGCCAGTTTGACTTCATAAAACTTAAAAACCATAGGCTGGTCAACCTCTAAAATGTCACCCAAAAAAGACAATGTCCTTAATTTCAAGCTATTGATAAGAGATAAGCTCAATATAGGTTTACAAAATAGTTTCAGGTGTTCAAAGTCAAGTGAAAGTATCAATTCATTTTAAAAAAGGCTCACTGACAATGCAAAAATCAAAATACATCTAACTTGAATGACTGAGAGGCACTTTCCATTTCAGCCTGTGCCTCTGTTCACCTCAGGCCTGACTGAACAGTTTTCATGATTTACCATTACCCCTAACTTCTCCATGAATAAATTTACTCATTTGCCAGGGGTGCAACTTTCTGCACAAAAACCATGATGTTAAACAAAGGAGCAATTTATTTAAAGAGAAATTTCTGTTGGATTCTCAGGATACAGCTTTCATTGTCCTTTATTCAAATAACAATTTAGCAGGTATTTACTGAGTATTTACTACATACAAGATGACATGAGGCATAAGACAGGTCTTAAAAGAGTTTATCATCTAATTAGATTATTAAGAGGTAAAGAGAAGTCAATTAACAATATGATATTTAGATAAAAATTCAAGACAAGAGATACCAGAAGGTACTTCATGATTAATTGCCAAATGAAAGGCAGACACAATGTAAAAATAAAGTGCACTAGAAATTCAGAGGAGGAAAAAAAATCACTCACTAAAGTTGGAGGGAGGACTTAAGTCGGGTCTGCAAGGATGGATAGATTTAGATAGGAAGAAGGGAATGGCCTAAACAAAGAGATATGTGAATGAACACTATATTCTAAGGATGATAAGTAGAATGGTTTGATCGAATCAGTTTTATTAGAATGGAGTTCTCGCAATATGGGGCTAGGCTATGGGATGCCTTGAATGTTAAGTTACAGAGTTTAAATCTTATCCTGCAGGTAACAGGCATTAAACTGATTCTGGGAAGGGGAAATAAATAATTAAGAAGAAGGAGTATGGCACAGTGAAAAGAAAGGCCTGGATTCCAGTCCTCCCACTAATATGTAATAGCTGTAGGGCCCTGGCCATGCAGACAAGGCACTCGTGGATAAGTCCAGGAAACTCGTCACCAGGAACGCCTACACACCAATGAAATTTCAGATCTGATTTCAAAACAATGCCATGACTAAACAGGTGGATAAGTACTGTTGGAGAGAGAAAAAGCCTGCAGATCATCCAGGAGATATAAGAGCAGCCTCAGGGTAAAGAGACCAAAGGGAGGGAAGGGACTTTCAAAGGCAGAAATACCCACTGCAGGCTCTAAACTCCAAACATCTGGCTAGGAGGAGTAAAAAAGTACAACTTGGAATACAAAGGTGTTTTTTCAAAAAGGAAATCAAATTACACGAATGAAGGCATGGTTGGCACATTCATAAAGTTGAGTGGATGGCAAAAAGCTGGACAAAACAGTTGATGCACTGGATAAAAGAGTTCAGTTCCAAAAAGTATCCTGAAAAATTTGAATGGTAGGTTGATATTAGTAACATTAAATTTAAGAGGTAGAACTTTAAAGTCTTATTATTAGGTTCAAAGGATCAATTACACAAATAAGCAGGGGAAGGGAGGTAAAGATGAGAACAAGCACAGCTATAAAGTACTTACCTGAAAAAGATGGATTTTAGTGGACTGATAATTCAATGAGAGTCAATGTGCCACCATTTTAATTTAATTTTTAGCTGTGTTAATAGAAATATGGTATATACATCAAGAGACTCATTAGTTCTGTGGGATGTGACCCTGATCAGACTATATCTGGAGTACTGCTGTCTTCTGGGTTCCATGGTATGGAAGGACCTTGAAAAACCAGGGTTTAACAGCAGGATTACCAGGATATGAAGAGGACTAGAAATCACATTAAATGAAGATCTAAGGAAGAAATTGGGCACAGTTAATCTGAAAAACAGAAGATTTATGGGAGAAGGTAACATGCTATCTTTCAATATTTGAAGGATTAATTCTTTTATGGAAGAATTAGATTTATTTTCATTGGCTGCAAAGAACAGAACTGAGACCAATTGGCTGAACATAAGAAAAAAATCTTTACTTTGGAGTGGTCTAAAAACCAGAGTGGAACCAAGATGCATTAGGGAACAGTGGGTTTGTTATGCCTGGATGTGCTTACGGGAAAACTGGATGAATTGTCAGGGACACTGCAGAAGAAAATACATACTTCAAGGTGGGCTTGGGTTAGTTCTGAGTTACCTTCCAACTTTATTCTTAGATGAGACATTAATCTAGCTTTGTAATCATATCTATTAGATAGAAAGCTGGAAACGAGAAAGCAGAGGATAAGACTAGGCAGAAGGCCAGCTAAGAAATGGCAAAATCTACTTTCCTGTTATTGGTAGAAAGGACCAAAATTATCCTAGTAGAAGAACCCTTAAAACTTATATACTTTACAATTTCTAGCTGTATTTCCTATCTCTGGCCTCACTCTGTATATTTTTTCTACAATATTTTGTATTAAATTCCTTTTAAAAAAATCACATATGTGGTAAATGAGCTATTTGGAGGGGGTAGGATAGGTGAGAAAGAAAGGTAAGGGGGCTGGGAGAGATGAGATAAGGTAAAGAACCTATATTTATTTCCAATAAAATAGTTAAATGCTAGGGAATTCAGGAAAAAAATGGCAAGTGATAGAAGTGAGAAAAAAAATATAAGATGTGAGCAAGTCAGATCCTAGGCTAGTTATTGAAGGAGAATTAGCATCCCAGACCAGGTAGTAGTCAGAGGAAGCCCCTGGATCTTTCTTCTCCAGATGCCTGGCCCATGGCATTACAATTTGGTGGAACACATCATAAAGAGAAGATAGTTGTTTGAATGGATTAGGATGAATTGTTGAAGCAAGAAGGAATTCATGAACACATAGGAGCTAAATCAATGATTAGCTCTTGGGGGATATCTGTATCTGTGCAAAGACATACTTTGAGTACACCTCTACAAAGTTGTTCAAGTAAAAGATTCAAAATAAATACAACTTAAGGAAATAATTTAAAGTACTTTTTAGAGCACATTAACTGTGGTGATGTTTATTTTACGATGACTGCAAAGTAATGAATAGCTGAAAGCTTCTTGAGCTGAGAACTACAGTGAGTAGCTCCTAAGAATAAAGAGTTTTATGATTGGTTTAAAGCATTAAGCAGTAATGGGCATAACTTTATGAAGGATGTTAAAAATTTCAATGATCTGTGATGAGTGAAAAGTTTTCTTTTCTACAACTAATACAATGAATAAAAAGGATAATTCGATTTATTGTGACTCTAAAGGTACCGAATACTCACATCAATATTGACAGGCTCTATTGTGTTTATATGCACATTGGGAGCTGACGAGGACCGATCCCGTTGCCCAAATTGGTTCCGATGATCCTCATCTGCTGGTCGAAAGGGCTGTGGGATTGGAATGGATTTTGAAGGCGATGGACTGGTGAGAATTGGGGGCCTGGAAAGTTAAGTTTGGAAAATAAAATTGAGAACTGCTATGCATGTTAACTCACATTCTAAAATGGAACAGTAGATACTTCTTTGTTTTTATATTCTCAAATAAAATCAAAGGTGAGAAAGGATTTAAAAATTATTACCATCAGTAATAGTTTAACAGAAATTTTAACAACCACAATTAATCTTAAGAAAGCAGCTTTGCTCAGTACCTTAAGGAGAGGCCTTCATGATTACATCACTAGATTTCTTTCAAAGGCAGTGAGAAATCACCTTTTGTCACGCTAATATTCTTAATTCTCTATTTGGAGAAACTATTAAAAATTTAGTAGAAGTAGATAAATATATCTACCACCTAGTTATCTACATAATTTCCACCATACTAGAAATTACTAATGCCAGGAAATATATTACGGGAGGCAGGAAGATACAAGGCTAAGCAAATAGAAATTTTTTTTTTTAAAGAACTTTTAAAGACAAACTTGACCACACACTGTAAAGGAATATAAATCCTGGGCTCGCAGGTAGAGGCAGGATATGTTCAACTCTCCATTTTTATGCTCAGCTTCCCCTTACATCTCCAATGTAATGTCTTCTTAGGTTCTGAGGTTTTTAACAACTTTGATACAAGCATGCACTCCTTACCCCAGGAGGCACAGAATTATTCACTCTTCATATGGCAAATGACAATGAAGTAGCTATGTAACAGTTTCTTTCTGATGATACCACTACATATGCTTCCTACATGACAAATGAAATAATATTTGTAAAAGCACCTAGCAGAATGCCTGACACCTAATGGGCACTTAATGAATGTGCTTCTTCTCTTCTTCCCCACCCCCTTGTTCAAAAAATGACACTGTTTAGAGTTCAAAAGAAATAAGTGAGGAATTCCTCTACCCAGAACTCTTTGAGGGGAGGAGAGTGCCTGAGACTCCCTCATGACCCATAAGTTGTCAAGAGTCATGTTGTAGCATTTGAAACAAAGTAGACCAAGCTGTACTCAGGAGACAGAGAAGAAAGTTGTAGAGAGTCTACAGTCTTAAGAATGACACAACAAGCAGATCAGTATTGTGACACTGTGATCAACTGCAGATTATCAAATGAGGATTGTCTTCCAACAACCTTCTGGACCACCAAATGCCTCAGCTGAATTCATCAACAGCTCTTTCCCCATTGGTGGATACCTTCACTCTAGCCTAGAAGGAGTGTCACCTGTCAAAAATATTAAATGGCAGGCAGAAAGAGCAAGTGAAGATAAAGAGCAGAAAATTGAATGCTGTAACTACTGTTTTTCACTAAAGTGAAAAAATGGGCCCAGGTGTTGAATGTGTTTTGGAAGTGAGGAGAGAGCTTAACAAAGAATCAAGGATTTAGGTAAAAAGGGTAGCGGTCACAAAAAACAGGCAGATGAGACAACATGGGTTTGTATGGAAATACAGAAGCCTGAGAGTATGTTTAATACGGAAGAAAGTCACAGAAAGAAGTAAAATAGGTTATTAAGGAAATTTGGATTTAGGATCAATAATAGGAATGATACTAGAAGTATACTCAGCTTCCTTATATTTCTGTGTATTTCATAAACAAAAATGACAGGCAAATAGGAAATGTTAGACCTGAGGGGAAAGGAATCCCTTGAAATATTTCTTAAGCCAACATTCACTACAAATGAGGATAGAAAAGAGAAAAAAACTTGGGAAAACATTTATGCTCTTCAAGTTTCTTATAATTCAGATTTCTAATCTGCAAAATAACAGAAAATCATGTTTCCAAGTGCTGAGATATGGTAATAGACACTGAATAAATATACTGATTGATATAATAACTTCAGGGTTAGAAATGTAAAATTAATCTTAAAAATATTTGATCTTTGTATAAGACCACATATACAGCTCAAACTGATAAAATTCTTTGGTTTCATGAATGCTGTAAAAGCAACCCCAAGGGTCTTGAAAATGAGTTAAGGGGGAAGGGTTTGAAAGGAGGGAAAGTTTTTAGCAGAACGAGGGTTGAAGGCGAAGGAAGCAAAAAGTGGCAATAAACAAGTCCCAAACAAGCCACACTCGGGCATTCTGAATGTCGCCAGTCAGTAGTTCTGCTTCTTCAGAGCACATTGCTTGGAGGTAAAAAGATACTACAGTTTATGAGGATGAAAAAGAATACTTTGTGCTAGACCATGAATCCATTTAAGGCTGCCTCTAAACGTGTAATAGATAACAACGCTTAAAACATGTGACAATGTAGGAAGAGCCAGTCCAAATTAAAGCTAGTCACAATCAGTCTTCGCTCCACGTGAGATTTCCATGGAATCTGAGTTTCCCGGAGAACTCTTGAGGACAACCATGTGTGTTAGCCGAGTGAACAGAAGGGGAAAGGATGAGCACAATGATAAAGTAAAGGAAATCAGACCTACTGGTTTTTTTTAAATAACGTGTTGACGTAAAGAATTCTGAGGAGAAAAACAACAGGCTTTTAGCACAGGGGAAAATATCCTCAACAACTACAAGCAATACTAGATTGCAGCTGGAATAACCTACCAATGTAATTCAAGTTGCTAGTGCCAAATAAAAAAATATAGAGGCTTTTAACCTCTGTCATCTTTAGCAAATTGTCATACAAGCTACTTTTAACCGAGAACTAACTTTCAGTCTCAAACATTTTTATAAAAAAAAATTTGAAACAAAGTGGCTGCTCCTGTTCAGTGATATGCAAATAAAAAGCTGACTTTTCAAACAGGGATATATCTTACAATATATTATGCACTTCCTCTTAAAAAAAAAAAAAGCATGGCTCTCTAACTTCTAACCAGAAGAAGGCACTGCACTACTTCCCAAGCAAATCTTGATTACATTTAATATTTTATTTTGTTGAAATTACTATTTTTACCAGGGCCATTGACAACAATTCAAAGAAATCTCTCAGTATTTAGGCAAAAGATCAACATGACCTTACATTTTTACGTAAGCACACACATGTATATAAAGCATGAACTCGGTAAGGATGAGAGTTTTGGATGAGAGTTTAGCCATCTTATTTGCGACCCTCCATGTGCTCAGGACCATAGTCAATCAGCTAAGAAGTTATAAATAATGGTGATATGGGATGATATGGGATAGCAGTTTCCCACCCATAGCTATAACTGAATGGATGACAAATATATACCACAGTGAACATTTAGGGAGGTCAAAGTGAATAAATTCTCCTTGTAGTTGACAGATTGTGCTAGCAGAGCAACCAGGACTTACCGTTAGAAGGGCACCCATAGCTTTTTAGAATTGTCAGCAGTGTATGCCATAGTTGAAGAATTAAAAAGTCCTTATTTTAATACTGGTCTTCTAAGAAGTGGTATACAATTATTCCAGGTCAATGATGCTATGCATCATTAAAGAGAGCAGCAACTAAAGTAAAGAACCCACTAAAATGTGAAGCTACTCTTAATTAGCCAAAGAAATGGATATACAAACTTTTTACTAAAATTCTTAGTAACCTAGTACTAAAAATACAAAATTCACTATGGCATAGGTCTATGTAAATGCACTATTTTTTCATCTCTTTCAGAAAGTCACTCAGCTTAAAGATATAAAATAGGGAGTGAACACTGGATGCTATAGGATGAAAAAAAACTGGGATTAAAACCGACATAGCTTCATGTCTCAAGAACCTTAACTCAGCAGGAAAGACATTCTAAAGCATGACAGATATAAAATTCAGTTTAGTTACACTTCTCCCAAGGGCCTACAGGCATCAAAATAAAATCTCTTGTCTTGTATAAAATAAGGAAGGTATGATAGAAGGGCAATGAACTTCATGAATTCAAGCCCCAGCTTATATGCCTGCTATTCGTGTGACCCTGAGAAAGTTACCTAATGGTTCTGGACACCAACTGCCTCATCTGTCAAATGAGAGGTGACTTTAGCTGAGACGGCTACTTGAACAAAAGGCAGATTGTCCAGCTCTCATATTAGCAAAACCCTGAAGTTTGTACTTGACCAAATAATTATTAAGACATATGATGAGAAACTGTGTCTTCTTCCATCCCAGAATAGCACATAATGTCAGCCAGAAGCTGGTAGGCAACAGGAAAGGAAGCCAGCTACTACTGGCACTGGGTAGTTTTCCTGGATGACCAATGACGGGCCAAGTACACATGCAGCCTACAAGGTTCTGTGTCCAGAGGCAGCCAAAGCACAGGACTTCCCTAAAAAAGTCCCACTGAGGGGAAATGGGTAGTATTCAGTGTGATACTATAGAGTTCGGACCAGAAAGCTCCAGGCCCACAAGTTTTGAAGTCCCTAACACTCTGTCCTCAGTTGCCAGAAGGGGTAATGAAGATCCAGAGGTATAAATCTCAAAGATCTAGGGGAGGAACTAACTATCCAAATGATCCAGGGTGAAACCAATCAATCAAGGCTGACTCACCCCACCCAACTACAGCACAGGGACAGAGCTTGGTCCTAGAAAAACCTTAATTCATGAACCAAAATCTAGTAGGAAGAATGAATGAAAGGAAACGCCCAGAAGTATAAAATATTATTATGTCTAGTGATTCCCCAAGAGAGAAGACAGTAAAAAGCAGAGATTCAAAGGGGAAAAAATGTGATTTTCCTCAAAGACTACATGCATACCTAGAAGAAATGAAGCAGGAAATAAAAAAATGAAATAAAAGAACCCACAGAAAAGAAATGAAAGGAAAATAGTTTAGAAGGGAAAATATAAACCTTCCTTATGAAATGGATTCCCTGAAAACTAGAACAGAGTAAAAATAAATCATTCCAAGACATAGCAAGAATTTTTTTTAATCAAAAGATTTTTAAAAATAGAAGAAAATATAAAATATTTGCTATTCAAAATAAATAACCTGCACAAAAGGACAAGAAGAAATAATTTAAGAATCACTGAACTCCGTGAAAATCAAGAATTAAAAAATAAAGCCCAATCACTATATTTCAAGAAATCATAAATGAAAACTGCCCAAATCGAACAGAACCAGAGGGCAAGGATAGATGTAATCTGTAGAACATCTCCTGAGAGAAACCATAATAAGAAAAATTCTTGAAGTATCACAGCTAAAATCCAGTGCTCTTATATCTAAGGATATATATATATATATAAGCACCCAGAAAGAAATAAAAAAAAATGGTTGGGCAAAAGACCAAGCAACTCTCTTATAAATGAGAGAATATAATATTTCAAAAGGCAAAAGTTATAGGCTTGCAACCAAGAATAACGCACTCCTACAAAGCTGAATATAATTGTAAAGGAGAAAAAATGAACTTTTAATTCAAGAGGACTTTCAGGCATTTTGGACAAAAAGACCAGGGAGATATGTCTAGAGAAGTGTAGAAAAGTAAGTTTATATAAGCAACTAGAAGAAGCTGTATGATGATGTAATGCAAACATTCTAAAAGGGAGAGAACAAACAAGTATCTCTTCAGAAGCTTACTCTTTTCAAAGAGCACTGAGGGAAGTAAATAAGAAAAAAAGAGGTCTTGAAGTGAAAGTTTAAAGAGGGGGAGAAAGAAAGAGGATAAAAGGTATACTCTGGTGTATAAAGGAGAAAGAAGAGAGTATAACATGTTACTTCTCATAATTGGGGTATGTGAGAAGAGTATACAAAACATGAAGAAAGGGGCAGGAGAAATGAGTATCTTAGGGACCTTATTCTTATCTGAAATGGACAAAGGAGGGCTGAATGCACAAACAGGTATAAAAATACATTAAATAACAGGAAAAACAAGCAAGGACAGAGAGGATATACTTATGAGGGAGAATAATACTGTGAAGAAAGTCAGAAACAAAACAAACTCCCTTATCCTGAAGGAGGGGATTAAAATGGGGAAAAAAAAACTAGGATCCAAGGGGGTGCCTGAGATTGCCACATGAGCAACTGATGAATGATCAAATAAGTTATGATACATGAATGAAATGGAATACTACTGAGCCATAAGAAATGACAGCAATGATTCCAGACTATCCTGGGTAGTATGAACTGATGAACAGCAGAATAGAATCAGAACAATTTATACAAGAGCAGCAACACTGTGAAGAAAAACAACTTTGAAACACACAAAAATCACTGCAATGACCAACCATATCATTAGTGAGCCCTTGATGTGCCATGTTATCTACCTCTTGACAGAGAAGTGAAGGACATAAGGTACTGACAGAGACACTGATTTTTGAATATGGTCACTGTGTGGATGTTTTGCTTGATTATTCTTATCTGTTACAAAGTTTTGTTTTTGCTTTCCCCTTTTCTTTCTCTAGGTTTTTAATTGTGGTGGAAGGTGGAATTGGCAACTATGGTACAAATAAAGAAGGTCATTAAAATGCTAAATAAGTGGTACGAAATGAAGATTCATGGTTTCATATAGAATTCACTTGTATTCTTATGTATGGAAATGTTTTTGTTTTTTAAGTTCACAATTTTAAAAAAATTTAAAAAGAGGGGAATAGTTTTCCATGAGTGAGGTGAAGTCCGATGGTCTAACTATATGTGGAGTATCACGGTCACTTCTCTGCACATGCATGCAGAGGATAGCAATCAGAATGCCAAGGGAAAGTCATATGAGGATCAATCAAAGGAACACCTTAGAGAAGAGAAGGGCTAGGGAGATGAAAACTGTCTTCTAAGGACTTGGAGAAGTGAGCATGTAAAAGAGAAAGTAGGCTTTTCTGTTGATTCCTAGAGGGAACAGAAAAGATGAAGAGACGTTGCCAAATGGCAAATTCAAGCCTATATCAAGAAAACTTCCTAATAATTACAGCTACTCAAAAGTGGAATGGGTTGCCTCAGGAGGTAGTGGTTTCCCTTTCACTGGAGGTCTTCAAGCAAAGGTTGGAATAAGTGTGTGTGTATGTGTGTTTATGTGCGTGCGTGTGTGCATGGGTGTGTATGTACACATTCTTTTTCAGGTACCCGCTGCACGTAGTGGCCCAGTAGGATCTTTATAATTCTGTGATAAGTTCTACTGATTCTGAAAACATATTTGTAACTGGTATTACGCTGCCTCAGTTCTAACAGGAAACTGTACACAGATTTCTTGAATCATATGAGGCTTAGAAATACTCTTTTTATGGCTGGTTTACAAGGCAGCCTCAAGAAAGAATAACAAGGAAGAAATGATGAAAGGGACTGGGAACTTGAAATGATGAAGAGAGAATGAAGCACAACCAGAAGAACAATCTGTAGAGCAGGAACAACAAGAACAACTCTGAAAAACTAAGATCTCCCATTAGTGCATTCTCTAGCCACGTCTCCTAAGGACCTACGATGATGAAGCATACTGCCCACCTTCTGACAGTAAGGTGATGGACTTAAGGTGCAGAATGAGATATGTTTTTGGACACAGATACTGTGTGGATTCATTTTACTCGATATTTATTGGTTATTTGTATTTTTCTCTTCAGAATGAGGGGGAGGGGATTCAGGGAAGAATAGAGCGTTAAAAATAAATAATTAATAATAACAAAATATTTTTTTAAGTGCACAGAAGAGAAATGAAAGAAGTTCAGAAAGAAATATCAGCATACATGGCCATCAGATATGAAATAATTGGGGGTATGCACATGGCACATAAAAATGAACCTCTATGGAAACACACAGCTATGTTCTGGGATTTGAATGTTAATGTCCCTAAAGCTTGATGGTGTGAGACAAGGTGCCAGTGGTGATACTACCTAATGGAACAGGTACAGATGATGGTATGAAGAGTGCAAGACAAGGACTTGAGTGGAGTATCACTGTATTTACACAGAACTGCTCACTGCTATTATTGTTTCTTAATTTAATATTAACTGTTACTACTATTTAATTCATGTTATCTAATAGGACAATTAAAATTAATTGGGCTATTTTGAAACTTAAGCTCCTGTCTGAATACAGACTGAAGCATACTATTTTTACTTTATTTTTCTGGAGTTTTTTTCTTGTCTATGTTTTCTTTCATAACATGACTATTATGGATGTGTCTTGCACGACTACCCACATATAACCTATATCAAATTACTTGCCTTCTCAATGAGAGGGGTGAGGAAGGAGGAAGGGAGAGAATTTGGAACTCAAAGCTTTAAAAATGAATGTTAAAAATGGTTTTTACATGTAACTAGGGAAAAATAAAATACTAAACAAAAGCTTAAAAAACAAAACAAAACTGAAGTTCTTTAAAATTAACAATAAAAACTACATCTCAGAGGAGAAATCAGTTACAATAATACAGCTACGTGGACCTTCTCTCTGGGTCCTCAAGTCATGTATACATCTATACGTGTTCTGTATAGGCAGAAGTTACACTTACAATGATGACTGTCATGAACCTTTGGTGATTGATCCCCAGCCACAAATAATTTAATGTGGCATAATTTTTGGCCACCAGCATATGGAAAATGTTTTCAACAATGCGGCCATTTGAATTTGAGGCATGGGATTCCATATATTATTCTATAAGACAATATGGATTGGGAGGATAATTAAGAGTATATCTCCATGTAGAGGAACATTAAATTAATGTTAAAATACTGGAAGTCAAATAAAATATATTGGTTTAACTTCCTCTTAAACTAGACACTGAAGATATTATATTCATTCCCCTTGATTATTGAAATGCTCTTGATTTTCACATCACATGTGAAATAACCAAAATCAGGATAATTTTTGGCAAAAGACTCTAATTTCTTAAACTCTGTAAAGGTGACTAGAAAACAACTGTAACAGCACTTGTCAGCTTTGCTTCAAAGGAATCAGATTTGATAGTTCATTCCTGGTGTGGCATATTTCATAAATGTCAAAGAAAACTTTATACATATTGATGCATACCACTTCAATTCCACATATTGGTATATTACCGTGTATTAAATGCTCAACGGAGAAGAATGATGTAAACTGTTAGAATTTTATGAAGAAGAACATAGGATACTCCTCCAATACGAGGCACAAAAAATATTATTTTAATAAAGGTATTAAAAGAGAAGTTATATCAAAAAAGAAAAGAAGTAGTATGGAAAAGGTTGAGAAAGCAATTTTTAATTGCAGCTCTAATCAAAGTGGCAGCAGAGAAAACAAGTGTAAAATTCAATTGTATTAGCTACTTAAGAAATACTGACAATCAATATCTGCTTACGTTCAAACCTAATTCACATAACCAGAAAAGACAATTGGAGAAAAGTAGGGAAAGAGCATAAACGTATAACAAAACTTGCATACATTGAGTAAACATGGGAAGTCATTGAAAAATGATTATCTTTTCACCTAAATTTACTTCTCCTTCAGACTCCTATCTGGGACTCCACTGTTGATACTATCGCCTATATCCTATTTACACATGTCCTCTGGATTAAGATGACACTTTTCCTTTTCCTTTACATCTAACATCTAAATACCAAAGTCTGTTTATGGTTTGTTCAAACCTCTTTGACATTCACTTCATTCCCATTTCTAAGTATGGACCCTCTTTTCTACTTGCTTAGACTACTCTGATAGGTCTGACCACATCACAGAAATGGAAGGAACCTCAGAGGCCACTATTCCAACAAGTACTTGAACAAGAATCTCCCCTCCAAATTATTTGAGAAAAATTATAAACTAGCCTTTCCTTGAAGATCTCAAGAGAAGGGCAACCTGACACCTCATGAGTACTTCAAAAAATGTGTACTGAATTAATGTATGTCAATAACATTCTGTGTAAAAGGCTTGGCCAAATGAGAAGATGCGCAACACCAATGTCTTCAGGACGCAGTTAAATTTAGGAATACAATACAACAGACAAGCTTAACACTGTCCCAAGATACGTCTCATACTCGATGTCTTTGAACATTTGTTTACAATGTTCCTCTACCTTAAAATGATCTAACTAACCCATGGTCTATCTAGATCCCACACAGCCTCGAAGGCCCAGCTCTAATCTTTCCTCCCTGACTAACATCTCCCATTATTAATCTCGTCCTTCTCTAATCTCTTACAAAACTTATAGTTTCTACCCTCAAATTAGGAACTTAATATGATCTTTAATGATTTAACATTCTTTCATGTCTTAATGTTTCCTTCTTATGCATTCTTCATTGAAACTACCTTAGTACAAAAGCACTGAGCAAGTTAGTACATGTTTTCTAATTAACTTCTCAAGGAGAGAAGGATCCTGAAACATCATACTATGTCGGCTTTAATCTCAATGTAATGCATATAAATACGTACTTTACTATAAAAATAAGAAATCAACTTGAAAAATTCATTTTGTTAACAGTTCAAAGCTAAATTTTTAAGAATCATCTAAAATCTGGACAAAAACCAATTCTGAAATAGCATGTCACTGAACAGCAGTAGTCAAATCATACCCAATAGAATCTGAGGGGGGTGCTGAAGGGGATGATCCCGACGTAAGGGTGGTCTCTCCTAAGGAGGCCTCCTCCTGCGGTATTGGGTGGTGTTCAAAGAACTTGGAGACAAACAGCAAACTGTGAGGCAAAAACAAAAATAAAACAAAGCAAACCTAACTTGTGCAAAACCCAGAAGTTTCAAACACCAGAATATACAAATGCCTTAACAGGAAAACCATGGGCCAAATTCCATATTTAAAAACAAATGTTGAAAGAAACTCAACTGCTTGTCATTTAGTTTATTGATGAGATTAACTTTTTAATTTACAGCACAATCTCAAAGTAAAGCTCAAAAATCTATTTATTTGCCTGCAAATATGGAAAAAATTCCTCCATATTCAGAAAAAATATTCATGGCTGTTAAAGAATTAGAACAAAAAGAAACACAGAAATCTTTAATAATCACCTCCAAGGGAATATGTTAGCTATAAAAGATATTTTACTTTAAAGTTGAACCCTGTCTCAAAATATGAGGTAATTATTTTTAAAGTAAGAAATATTATAATTTAGTCAAAGTAAAGAGGTCTAACTTTATTGGTTAAAATAATTTCAAGGGAAAGGATACAAAGAACAGGAAATTAAAATGTGTGTAGATTATCTTAGGATAAGAGGAACTAGGCAAGTGGGAAATGAAGTATAAGGAATTTTCATGAGCTATGCTATGAACCAAGAACAGGTTTTTTGCAAACATATGTAAGCATATTTTATTAAAAATACAATAAATGACCAATGAATTTTGCTTCTAAATTAATCTGTAAGGAAAAAGAAGTAATTTCAAGAGTAGATGACAGAATTGGAGAAGAAGGTATCAAAAAGCTTACCCCTGAAACTGGTCAAAACCAGGGGCTCAATGTATTACAATATATTATTGGAGAAGAGTTTTTAATCTTAAAACTCTTTATTTTCTAGGAAAAGAATACTGACTACAAAGTGTTAACTGGATAGCTACACCTGAAATAGCATGTGACAAGACAGTCTGGATATATTACCCTGTTCCAGTGGTACTTTTTCTAAGAATGGTTGTGGAAAAACTCCTTTAACTTTAAACATATATGCATATGATTTGAAATGAATAAAACCTGTAGAATGTAGCAGAAACTGGAAACTATAAATAGAAGAGATTACTTATTAAGAGATTACTTACTCAAGTTGGTCATAATTAACACACATCAGTGGCACCTCTGTACTACAGCGTTGGTGAAATTTGTAACCACATGTCTGACAGCGGAAACCTTGGAAAAGCAGCTTTCGACAAAAGTCACAGAATGCTAAAGTGAAAAATGTCTTCCGTACCTAAAAATTAAAATACCACCACTCTTAAAAGACAAGATTTTGGAAAACCTGACAAGTATTTCATAAGAAATTAGACATATTTCTTCTTGCTTCCCCTGTCATTCTCAAAGGCAAATCTTTAATTTTTAAAAAAATTCTATGAAAACTTTACATAAAGAAGGATCCCATTAAGATTGAAACAGATTTAATAATAGCAATCAAAAAATTTTTTAAGAGTAGTATATAATTTTCAAATTAAAATCAGGACTGCTAATATGCTTAGAGATCAAGATAAATGACTGAGGAATGTATTATTTGTATAAAGCAATAAGGAGACAAAAATTACTAACAACAAATGGCCATATAGGCAAATTAGAGAAAATGGATGTTCAGGGCAATTAAACATAATTCATAAATCATTCCTCCATATTTTAAATATCAAGGAGTATTTGTTTCAGCAACAAATTTATACTTGGGCACAAAATTCATCATTTAAGAGGGCAACACTTTGATATTCTTTAAAATGTTTTCTTCCCAAATTATTTTTATGAATCACTTTTTTGAGGATATGTATAAATATGAACTGTTTTAAGTTTTGAGAATTTTCCATAGGACTCTGGATAACACAGTATTTTTGGGAATTTGGTAGAAGGTAGATCCATTTTAGATGCCATTTTAGAAGTGGTGGTTAGGAATTACGAAGTCAAAAGAAAGATAATGTAATATTTACATCTGTAAGGAGTACAATAGAATTGGTAGCTTCATAAAAAGGTTTTAATGAGTTTAAAAGCACAATGAAATCATCTCATCAAATTCACGGGAAAATGTTTGAAAGAGTAACTAGGAAGAACAGCAGGAACAATGGTTCTCTTACGAAGACCATCAATGCCAACTCTAAGGCCGACTGTGTCCAAGGCTTATTGAGTGCTCTAGTTCAGGCTTGTGCTCTTCTTTGTTAGAGGTCTATTTCCTAGACTTTGGGGTATTTCTGATTGGAGATGTTTTGCCCTGGTTACACAGAAGACTCTGACTTCTTAGGCCATTATCTTCTAAAAGAAGAAGCCATTCAAAAAGAGAAATGCCCAGAGGCTCAAAGGGAAGCTGGGAGAATCAGAATGTGCATGTTTATGTACATGTAACTGAAGAAGAAAGGCATTACTGCAAGAAGCAAACCCAGCAATAATCATATCACAACACGTAGTTCATGAAGTAATGTGACTTGCAAGTAGCAAAGACATACTGAGCACAAAATGAAAATATAACAAATACATTAAAGATGCCTATCTCAGCTGAGCTTCCCTTCAAATACTAACACTGCTCACAGAAGCAGCATGCTTTCTTTCTCCTTCCCTGCCCTCCCTTCTGATCATCATTTTGGGATATAATGGTCCCTTCAACAAGCCAACAATATAAGGGTAAAAATCCATGAAGGAGGAACACAAAGGAACTCTAAAGTAGCAGTGGAAAAGAAGTAGCTCTAGAATCAAATTCTGAGCTCATGATCTTTAGTACAGAGCTTAACAAGTATATGGAACTTCAGGTGAACAGCTTACACTAAGAGTAATTTAAAATGTTACATGGCCATCTTCACTGAGTTTCTATCAAGCCTCACCCCTGGGCCCTTTACTGTGAAGAGTTGTCTGTCATGCTCTGGGGAAGTAACCTGATCCTTTCTACCAGATTTAAAAAATGATCATATGCTTGTAATTAAAGCTTTTTTTCCTGAAACAGAATGTTATCCTCTATATCCTTAGTATCTTATCCTTACTTACTTATTTTCTCCCCTCTACCTTAGAAGTTCATTCATAGGAACTTGAAATACATGTCTGTGAACATCTGAACCATTTCAAAAATCAGAAGGTACATACAAAATTGTGTGTCGTTAGGGGAACGTTCTCCAAAACTTCTACATGCAATTCTTCTCCAGTAAGCCAGGAAATATCAGTGTCCCAGCCAATAGGCTTCTTCTCTCTGGAAAATGTAGACATGAGTCTTTCTTGGTTATGTATGATAAATCCTGAAAATCCTTTTTAATATACCTCATGATGAAGATATGAAAAGCAGTTACTGAGGGTAAAGTGGTATAAATGAGGGAGGTTTGGCTCCCTAGTCTTCCACTGTTAGAAATCTGAATGGCAATAAATTGATTCTTTAAGTTTATGCCAATTACATGCTCTTGGACACCCAGCAGCGTAGAGAGATGCATTCTGTTCAGCTTCAGCCAAGACCTACAACAGCAGAGGACGGCTTGTTTCTGGGATCCAAAAACCAGACATATGGATTTTTCCATCCATTCATAGAAAAGAAAGCTCATGTGACAAGATATCCTCAAAAGGAAAATTTTATAGGATTTGTTAATTTAAGGCCTTTACAAAATGTTAAGTAGAAGACTTTTAGAAGAAAGGAACTCAATAAAAACAATTTTTTTTCTTTTACAAGCATTGAGTAAAATCATTGATAGTCTAGACACAGCTGAGGCCTTATTTTTTTTTTAGAGCACAGTAAGTACTTACTTTAGTATTCCATGATTTGTGACTTCCTTAGTGCTGGTGCTCCTGTGCCAACAGAGACCACATACATACCACTTCTCTTTACCTTAGTAGTTAGTCTTCATCAGTTGCTGTGGCCAAAAAACAGTCACCACCTGGTGGCCAGCCTTCTGGCAACGAACTTTTCTGAATTTATAATCCCATATAACAAAGATTCACATTCTACAGCTGGGTCTAAATTCAGACTCTTTCTAGCATGGGAGGGAGAATTTGGGACAGCTTGTGATACAGTGGCATAGTCTTGTATAACCCAGGGTGGCCTTCAATGAGGCAGTGAAGTAAGACTTTAATGGAGCAAGTTCGTAATTAAAAGAAAAGTTCTACACTTCGGATTAGTATACTGTGAGACAGTTATAAGAAACTCAAGCTACAATTATACTTATATGATCACAGAAGAAGAAAAAAATATTTTCCGGTTCAGTAAGATTTCTTTGGCACCATTTCAGAACAAATTAGGTAATTTCTTCTAAAGTTAAGTTTATTTCTCGACAGAAACTAAGTTTCACAAAGATCTACAGCCCTCTCTATACAAGCCATACCCATCTTGTCTTCTGTACACAGCGCAGCATTCTGGGATCAGGCCTCTCATCATCAATGCCTTCTTCAGACTGTCTCGGACTGTCACGCCACATCTTGCTGGTACCTAAAATAGAAATATATGGCAAAGATCAGGTAATATTTATTTTCACATATGCAAAAGGAAATCTCTCCATTTCCACATGACAATTAAAAGAAAATATGTTTTTTTTACAACATATATTCTATAAATTACTCTGTGCATTTTTATTTGCTTAAACTTACAATCATCAATGAAAGCTAATTTCAAGCATCAAAAGTTATTGAACTAATATAAACAGTGGGATGGAAAAAATCTGATCTGAGTATTTTTTTCCTTTACAGACTTCATTAAGGAAAAAATCCATTAATACAAGGGTTTGCTGGTGGTGGTAAAAAAGGCACAGAGAATAGGAAGAAAATACTCAAAACAAAATTATCTGTATAGCTGGACCAGAATTATGATTCAGGTGATATCAACAACAAAAGACTGTGTTATAATACAAAGGATTTTTAAAAAATAAATTTTGATGTCTTCTGTTTTACGCCGAAGACATTTCTTGCACATCACTACCACAGAAATCTGTCTTATCACAAAGAAAAAGTTAAGCAAAACCAATTAACACAGCAATCATATCTGAAATCATAAGCAAAGTTCAGCAACCACAGACTTCCTAGCAAAAAGATGGCAAATTTCAACATCTGTACACCTAGTCTTGGTCACTGCCTTTATTCTGAGTTCAGCTGTAACTTAGTGTTGTTTTCATTTACATTACCAGTCATTCCGTTTATGTTAATCTTTTGATTCTACTTTATTTTGCATGTTCACACAAGCCTTTGTAAATTTTCCTCAATTTCTCCCTGCTAATTGTTTCTTTACTTTGCCATATCACAATCTATTTGGTTGTTTCCAAAGTGACACACCCACTCTGTTTCTAGCCATTTGCTATCACAGAAAGTGGTGCTATGCATGTTTGGGTACTAACGGGATCTTTCCTTCTATCTTTGGCCTTCATGAGGTTATCCCCAGTAGCAGTATAGCAGAGTCAAGAGGCATCTATAATTAATGATTCTTTTACTATCCAAATTATATTCTATAATGATTAATTCAGTTCACGGATCTAATAATAAGACATTAGTATTCCTGACTTTCTACGGTAAACTCCATCATTTTGTCATTTTTGTTGTCATCTTTGCCAATATTGTTTGTATATGTTTTTGACAATTCTCCATATATCTTAAATAGAAGATTTTTATAATTTACTTGCTGCAAAGTTTTTTTTTCCCTTAACCAACTGCTACCCTTTTAAGTATAGCTGCAATGATTCTGTTCATTCCAATCTCTTATAATGAATATAACTGACACTCTTTATTTCTTTCCTGGTGATCTTTTATGATCATCTATAAGAATTCTCTCTCTTGCCACTGCTATGATTATTACCCATCTCCTATTTTCCTTTAATTTGTTTTATCATGTGATATTTTAATTATGAGACTATTTTCTGCTAAATTATTTTCCAGTTTTCTCCAAAGATTTTGTTGAATAGGGAATCTTTCTCAAAATATTTATGTTCTTGAGTTTACTGAACATTGGAATACAGTGGTTACTGCCCCTATGTTTTTACATGTTTCTTCTGTTTCACTGTTGTACATTTTCTATTTTTTAACCAGTACCAAGTAATTTGGATGACAATTGCTCTGCAATACAGTTTGAAAGGGTGGCAGGTAGTAGCAGAAATGCAAGCCTCTTGCTTTTTTGAAAAAAACATTATTTCCCTTGAGAAACTAGACCTTTTGTTCTTTTAAATAAATGTTATTTATTTAAATAACATTTAATTTATAAATGTCTAGTTTTATAAAATAACCCCTTGGAGGTGTGACTGGTATAATAATAAATCTGCAAGTTAAGTAAATAATCTAAATAATATAATTTTTATTACATTGACAAATATTGGCTAATTATTTCAATCTTTCCTTTAAAATATGCTTTTTTTTTTCCTGCACGGCTATTATTTTCTTGACTATTTACAAGAGATAACCCTATAGGGGAAGCAAATAAGAACAGCTAAACAAATTAAATTGATCACTAGCTACGTCTAACAATGTATATCTTGTCCTGCACCTATAGTCTACCACACCTTTGCTGAGAGGAGGGAGCTATGTTTCACTGTTAGTTCTCTGGAGGCACAACTAGGTAAAGTTCTGAGGTATTTCAATGTTTATCTTCATATCATTATGGTCAATTTGTACCCTGTTCTCTTGGCTCTGCAATACTTTATATAAATCCTTCCAAATTTTTCTGAAGTCTTCATTTGTCATTTCTCATGGCACAATAAAGATCCTTTACAACCCTACCCAGTACAATTTCTTCTGTAATTTCCCCAAATGAGAGACAGAGTTTCTCTAGTTTCTTGCAACCACAAAAAGGACTGCTAGAATCTTAGAATCTATGTGGCATTTGTCTTTCACCTCCTTGAAGGTTTATGTTCAATAGTGGCACTGCTAAGTATGTACTAAATAAGAACTGCTAAGTCATAGAGCATGTAGAATTTACAAACTTTTCCTAGAGTTCTATGTAGCTTTCTGGAACTGAAGTGCATTAGTGTGGCTGCCTTTCTATAGGCCTTCTGCTACTTATCATTTTTATCTTTTTCACCTTGGTCAATCTGATGGGTATGAAGTGAAACTTCAGAGTTGTTTCAATCGACATTTCTCTTACTGTAGATGACTTGCAGCATTCTTTCATACAGATGCCGATCTGCTGTTTTGCATTGTACCTTTTGAAAACTTCCTTTTCTATCCCATGATGACTTAATCTATTAGAGAATGGCTTTTGGAGATATCTCCATATATCTGAGAAAGAGTTATTTACGTACTGATATTTGATATGAAGATCTTTTTTTTTTTTAACTTAGCAGTTTTTCTTTTTGTTCAGCTACATATTTTATTCAAACAGAAGCTTAATTTTATGAATCAAAACAGTTTCTATTCTTTTTGATCACCTGTAGTTTAAGTTCCCCTAACCACTCTTGTAAAATGTACTTCCTTGTTTTATCCTCTAATTGTTTCTGATGTGAGTTTTTGTATTCAAAGTGCTCATCAGATTGTAGAAGAGAGGCAGCAAGGCAAAATGGATAAAGAACTGGTCTCAGAGTTAACCATAACCTTGGTTCAAGTCCGTTCCCAGAGAACTATAGACAATATGACCCTAGGCTGGTCTCATAACCTCTTAGTGCTCTAGATAACCTCCCAAGACAAAAGCTGTAGTGAAGTTTCTGATGCACATTAGTCTAAGTTTTCTTATCTAGGCAGGGGTCCTTTGTATCAATGAAATCACAGGTTTAGTTTCCATTCTTAGGTTACATGACTGAAAAGGTTGTTCTAATATGTTTAATATGATCACACATATGTAGCCTATATCAGATCTAGGGCTAATATTAAGGAATTAAATTGCTCTCATATGCTCAGGACTTTAATTACAAAACTTTCTACGGAAATGCATACTTGGAGAAATATTCATTGTGGATACTTTGGCTCCACCAATATAATAAAAATTATGATACTAATCTGACTTACAAATTTATTGTAAATCAATTATTAGGGAGTTACTTAATAGGACTAGAAAAAAATAATGATTCATGTATAAGTTCTCTTGACTCCTGTGTTTGAATTTTACAGTTTCTAAGCCTTTTTGGCTTAATACTTTGCCATTTTCACTCCATTTCCATCCCATTTCATTTACAGCACATTTTAATTTCCATATTTTGAGCGCATAAATACATCGAGACTTTCTGATAATCTCTGTCCTATTTTATCAAGAAACCATGGAAGATCTCTATTTCATTAAAGGTCCACTGTCCCCCTGTAGAATTACACTTAGCTTTGCGGGATAAGTTATTCTTGGCTGCAAGCCTATACACTTTGCCTTCTGGAATATCATGACCCAAGCTCTCCTCTCCTTTATAGTGGTGGTTGCGAAATGAAGTGTGAGCCTGATTCTGGCTACTCAGTATTTGAACTCTTTCTTTCTGGCTACTCCAGTACATAGGTTGGATCTTATATGTTAGATATTTGGAAATATATAAATGAGAAGGCTTAGAGGATGGTACTCACACGAATTTAAGTCCATCAAACTGTTAAATGTTAGCTGGATATTCACTAATTGTTAATAATTATAGCAAACGAATGAAGATGGATAGTCTTACACCTGAATCTTTTTCTTTACTTGCTCTAGCTATATGACCCAAGTCTATTTTCTTTTAAGATTCCATCAAGACCTTTTGGAGTAGAGAGGAAGAAAGAGATTATCAGAAAGTCTCGATGTATTTATGCGCTCAAAATATGGAAATTAAAATGTGCTGTAAATGAAATGGGATGGAAATGGAGTGAAGATGGCAAAGTATTAAGAAATGCAGTTAAGCTCCCCAATACATCTCCTCCTGCCTCTGTTCATTCTGCACCAATTCATTCAAGTATTTTC
The DNA here is from genome assembly GCA_023548195.1 of Bettongia penicillata ogilbyi. Lineage (NCBI taxonomy): Eukaryota > Metazoa > Chordata > Mammalia > Diprotodontia > Potoroidae > Bettongia > Bettongia penicillata. Next base: position 4,883,886 of record JAJHZJ010000229.1, read on the forward strand.
AGTTTTCTCTAAAATGATCCTTTATTTATCACAATGCAATAATCCACTATATTAACACAACTATAATTTGTTCAAGCATTCCCCAACTGATGGATGACTACTTCTGTTCAAGTTCTTTGCTACATGGGGTGAATTCTTCTTCAAGCAAGTGATGCTTAAGTTAGAAGAGATAATTTAAACTACTTAAAACTGAAAAGCTTTTGCACTATCAAAATTAGTGTAATTAAGATAAGAGGGGAAGAGTTTGACTGGGGAAAAAAATCTTTTTTACTAAATATTTCAGATAGGGGTTTGATGCCAAAAGTTATTGCCCATATATAAGTATATGAGTGGTCAAAGGAAATGAACAAACAATTCTCAAAGGATGAATTACAAACTATTAACTACCATCTTAAAAAAAATTTACAAATAACTAGTAAGATAAATGAAAATAAAAACTCTGACATTTTATCTTACATACAAATCACCAAAGATGACAAATGATGCCAACAAACAATGCTGGAATTAACTGTGGAAAGACAGGCACACAAAAGTACTGTTGGTGAGGCTATGAACTGGTCTGACCCTTATAGGAAACAATGATCAAGTCTATTCACTCTGACATGGAGTTTTTACTGCTAAGAATAAGCAGGATGATGCCTCCTTTCTGTGTAGATGTGGGAAACCACATATGGGGAACACTGCATAAAGTGTCAGACTTTCCTGATACACAGGATGGTTTTGTTGAACTCTCTCTCTTTCTCCCCCTGCCTCCCCTCTTCCTCAATTCCACATTATTATTATAAAGGATTCTTCTCTGGGAGAGGGAAAGGATATCCTGGGAAATGTAGGTGATTTAAAAACAAAAGGCATCAATAAAAACATATTTTATAAAGTGTCATCTATGAAAAAGAACTAGATAATCTTCCCAACAAAAGGAAATTATTGAGTCTATAAAAGACATATTTCAAGCCAATGGAAGATGATATCTTTTAAAAGTATATGATTCCCTTTCTTATACCTCATATAATATGAATGCTAAGATAATAGCTACAGAGAACTTTTTTTTTTTAGCAGTTTCCTATCAGAAGTTTGGATTACTTTAACTTACATGTGTAAACAACCTTCTAGTTAAAGGCATTTTCCATGTACATAATAGTATATCATAGAGAATACAAAGGATACGATTCCTGACTACAGAGGAGCTTCTCTTTGGCAATCCTGACTACAATTTACTCATTATATTTTCAATGTCACACAGAGTAGGTTCCTCATTTTCACTTAATGCTAGTTTTAATTTAACAGAAAAGCAACAGGATATAGTGGATAAATTGCAGCAGAAATCCTCTTTGTGACAGCCTAGCTTTGTAAGAAAACATCACGGTCAAGTCACTTAATTTTTCTGGGCCTCAAGTAACACATTAAAAATCCTCTCGACTAAAGAACAGAAAGGGAAAGATCTATGATGGTATGCTAGGAGGTTATGACATGGAGATTTATATCGTCATTTCTCCTAAAATAACAGAAATAATTTTAAATCTACTAAATAAGGAAATAACATGTGTTCTACGCTAAGAAAATAAAAGATCAGATAAAGCAGATTAGAAAAGGGCTCTTGGTACTGAGATAGTATATGGATAGCTGGGGTGGGTTATCTAATTCATGATTCGTTTGCTGCACACAAAGAGGATAAGAAAATTCACTTATAGAGGAGTATTCCTTAATTTTTTTCAAGAAAAAAATTCTATATAGCAACTACTGTTTGATAAACCCAAGGATCCCAGCTTCTGGGATAAGAACTCACTGTCTAACAAAAATTGCTGGGAAAACTGGGTAATAGTGTGGTGGAAGCTGGGCATATGACCAATGCCTGACACCGCACATAAGAATAAAGTCCAAATGGGTACATGATGCAGGTATAAAGAATAGTGTATTTATCAGATTTATGGAGAATGGAAGAATTTTTGACTGAACAAGAGATAGAAAACATGAAGTGCAAAATGGATAATTGATTCCATTAAATAGAAGTTTTTGCACAAATAAACCCAAACCCAATGCAACCAAGATTAAGAGGGAAGCAGAAAACCAGGAAAGAATTTTTGCAACTAGTTTCTGTGATAAAGGCCTCATTTCTAAAATATATAGAGAACTGAATCAAATGTACAAGAATGTAAGTCATTCCCCAATTGATAAATGTTCAAAGTATATGAACAGGCAGTTTTCAGAGGAAGAAATTTAACCTATCTATAGTCATATGAAAAAATGCTCTTAATCACTACTGATTAGAGAGATGCAAATCAAAACAACTCTGAGATACCACATCACACCTATCAGATTGGCTAACATGACAAAACAGGAAGATGATAAATGTTGGAGAAGATGTGGGAGAGCTGGAACACTAATTCATTGTTGGTGGAGCTGTGAGGTGATCCAACCATTCTGGAGAGCAATTTGGAACTATGCCCAAAGGGCTATAAAAATGTGCATACCCTTGGACCTAGCAAATATAGCTTCTAGGACTGTATCCCCAAGAGATCATAAAAATGGGAAAGGGTCCCAAATGTACAAAAATATTTACAGCAGCTCTCTTTGTGGTGGTCAAAAACTGGAAATCAAGGGGATACCTATCAACTGGGGAATGGTTAAATAAATTGTGGTATATGAATGTAATGGAATACTATTGTGCTATAAGAAATGATGAACAGAAAGACTTCAGAGAGACCTGGAAAGACTTATATGAACTGATGCTGAGTGAAAGGAGGAGAACCAGGAGAACTTTGTATACAGCAACAACCACAGCGTGCGAGGAATTTTTCAGGTAGCCTTAGTACTTCATTGCAATGCAAGGGCTTAAAAAATTCCCAATGGACTCTTGAGGCAAAATGCCTTCTACATCCTGAGAAAGAACTATGGAATTTGATTGCAGAATGAAGCAGACCATTTTCTTTTGGATTATGTTTTGGTTTGTTTTATGAGTTCTCCCACTCATTTTAATTCTTCTATGCAACATGACTAAGGTGAACACATATTTAATAGGAATGTACGTGTAGAACCTATACAAAATTGTATGCCCTCTCAGGGAGGGAGTGGAGAAGGAGGGGGAGGGAGGGGAAAAAAATCTAAGATATACGGAAGTGATTGTAGAACACTGAGAACAAATAAAATCATTTAATTTAAAAAATTCTATAGTCTTTAGTACTTCATGAATGCATCAAAAAGATTCAAAGAATTGGGTGCTAGTTAAGAAGATCTGAAGAACAGCTTATATTTGAAAATCTGGATATTTTTATCAAACTAAAACAGAGGGGCCTGGTGTTAACTTTTCTTTTTTAATGATCTCATTCTCCAATAGATGAAAGGAATCTGGAAACAACATAATGTTACATAGTTTTTAAACAATGTTTATTACTGATTTCTCATGTCAATTTAACATTAATTTCTGCTCTTTGACAGAAGGAATTGAAAGAATAATTCTCATATTTACTAGATTCTGATGCTGAGCATCAAACTATTTTTTTCTTGCTATACTATCCATATAATTGTTGATGTTTTAGTTTAAAACTTTCTGACTCCTAGCTCTCACTGAGTTATGCAGATAACAGAGAAATAATAATAATCAAAATCATACTGATAGCAACAAAAGACTCAATTAAGCAGAAATGAAAATGTTAATATGGAGATTCTTAATCATGACAGGTATCTCCTATTTGATACTCACCATAGCCCTTGTCAGAGCTTCTCTTTCTGTTTTCCTATGCTTATTTTTACATGACTGCACTTCACTTACAGATTCTTACTACTTGTAAGGTATACAGTTCAGAAGTGATTAAACCCACTCCCTCCCTGTCCCCCAAATCTAACAATTTGTTAAGCGTCTTGCCAGGCAGGAAGTCAAACTTAAGAACTTTCACATTAGCCATAGTGTTTTCATAAAAATACCTACAGAGAACAACTTTTAAGCTCTATTAACACTATAAAACAGCAGCATATGACATTTAATCTAATTTCTGTTGCCCAACATTGTGAGCTTCTGGTACAGGAACGTTTCTCACAATTGCTTCCCTTTGTATTTGTGTGATGTAAATATGAGTTTACCTGATGGAGAAATTGGCTTAAAGGCACAACCTAAAGATCTGAAAATGCTGATTGCATAGCACACCATCAAATACAATTATAGCTTCCCTCATCATTAACTCCATTTTTATTGGCATCATCTTTCGTGAGAAATTTCTTTAACATAGCACTGGAATCTGGAGAGTTAATGGCAATTACTTTTAAAAAACTGAATATGTAAAATCATGTTAGATTTCCTGCTGTGGACAACATTATCTTCCTACTACATCTGGTGTAGAACTTGGTATATGGACTACAAATTTATTTTTAAAAATTATATTATTTTTGGACAGTCTCATTAAAACTACACTTTTTAACTTGCTCTTTGCACTCACTTTTGACACAAATTTATGATTAAATAATTTTGAACAGCTTTGATATATCTGAACTATAAGTATGACAGAACCTGTAGATCTAGTCAATCACCATCATTACCACCCTGTCTTATGGGTTTGATGTCATTGTTTTCCTTGATTTTATAGTAGCACATATAGCATGGCACTGAAAGCCAAGGATGGTCTCCATAATACAAAGTAGAAGTTGACTGGGAGCAAACAAAACAAAACAAAGGTCTGAGACAGTGATCTAGGAGTATTTGGAGAAAGGAAGGAACTCTCAACAGCTGGACAGATCAGGGAAGGCTGCATGGAGGAAAACGGCACTAAGCTGATCTCTTAAAGAAATGAAGAGCTTGTAAGGAAGCCATGAACAATTAGGAAAGCAGAATGTGTGAAGAGGAATACATGTGAATCAAGGCTACAAAGACATGTGGGAGGAAGGCTGGAGAGGATCTTAGATGCCCGGCTGTGGACCTGGGGCTTTCTCGTCCTCCCGGGTACAATGCTCTCCACAACTCTTTCTAGTTTTCCGGCTCCCTTTTATGGTATTCCCTCATTATAAAGTAAGCTCCTTGAGGGCAAGAATTGCTTTTTTGTTTTTTGCTTGTGTTTGTTTGTATCCTAAACAGTTAGCACAGTGTCTAGAGTATGAGTACTTAACAACTGGCCTAACTAAAGACTTTGTTTTTTATCCTAGAAGCAGAAAGAAGCCACTCAAGGTTTTTGAGAAGCAGGCTGACATTATCAGACCTCTATGTATTTTGGTAGCTAGACAGAGAGAAGATGGATTAAAAAAAAGGAAAAAAGGACTGGGTCAGGAAGGAAGATAAATTAAGAGACTATGTGAAAGGTGCTAAAAGTCTGAAACTGAGTGAGAATAGAGTGAGTGAAGAGGATGGATGAGCCAGAAGCTGTGGGGGAACAATCTATGGGACTTGGGAACTAACTGGATACAAACTGGTGAGACAGAGGAAAAAGTCAGAGATAGCATTAAGGTTTTAACTTGGTTTATTTTAGAAGGATGGTGGTACCAATGCCAATTTTAGGGGAAGAATAGATTTCAGTGGAGGGAGGACAGAGAGTTTGGTTTTAGGTTTTAGGCATGCTAACTATGAGATTGCCTACCAGATATTTCAAGTCTCACAGGCATTTCAAAAATACGTCCCAAAATTAAGCTATATTGGAAGGAGATTAGGAGTGAGTGAGTGGTAAGAAAGTCAAAGCAGTGAGTGTAGACTACACTTTTTAAAAGTCTGAAATGTAAAAGGAGAAAAAATATGATAACTTATGGGGAAAGCAGATTCAGTTCAAGTAAAGAGTTTTTAAAGACAGGTAGAGACCTCAGCAATTCAATTCAATTGACATTTGCTATGCACCTATTATGTGCCAGGCACTGTGCTAAGCACTAGGTTTACAAAAAGAGGTAAAAGATAGTCCCAACCCTCAAGTTCACAACCCAACAAGGGTGTAGGAAGTGGAGGGGTGATAAAGGATAAATAGGAAATAATGAAAAGAGAAAGCACTGGGAAAGACTCCCTGTAAGAGAGAGAATTTTAGCTAGGATTTAAGCCAGGAGGACAGCCCTCTTGCACAGCCTTCTCTCACTCAAATCTAAGCCAACTGCAAGTCACGTCATCACCTTGATGTCACGGTCCTCTTCGAGAATGAAGGACAAACCACAACAGCAAAGGAAGCCAGGGAAGTCAGTGGTCAGAGTGGAGGGAGCATTCCAGGCATTGGCGATAGCTAGAGAGAATGCCCAGAACCAAGAGAGGTGAAGCCTACGGACCCCATCTCAGAATAAAGTTCTCAAATGTATAAAACAAAATACATTGGATTACAATGGTAACTTCTATTGAAACAGTACTCCAAAAAGCTTTTTTTAAAGTAAATAAATGAACTCCAGTTTAAGAATTCCTGGGTTAGGAGCTGAAGAAGGCAGATTTTGATTCTAGCTAAAGAAATACTTTCTAATAATAAGATATCCAAAAAGGAGAATTAGACTACTTCAAGAATTAGTAGAGATCTTTAAAGAAGAAAGGATAAATGACTATTTTGAGGGGATGAAGTTAGTGGAGAGGATTCTTACTCAGATAAAGACTGAACGAGAGCAACTGAGGTCTCTTTCAGCTCAAACTGTGATTCTTGTTCATGCTTTTCCATAAATCCTTGACAAAAGATCTGCTCACCCACCACGGCCTTAGCTTTTCAGGGTTGCTTACTCTGTGTTCCCTCTACAAATACTATGTATTTCTATTTGCAAAAATGTCCTTGGCCTCTTAAAGACTTAGAGCTTTTTTTTTTCCTCAAGGCTCCGCCAACCTATCTTCCCAAGATCTACAATTAAAAATGATTTTTCAATTTTCAAATTTCTCATTGCACATGGTTTCAACCCTCACATTACCATAATCTACCGGGCATTACAGTTATTTGAGTATATATTATTTCCTTCATCATCTTTAGATTCTAAGGTTCTAGAGGGATGTGTCTATGCCTTAATTTATCTTTGGATCACTATCACTTTGCCTAGTACTATACACATTTTTAATTCCAATGACTTATTTCTTCTTTTTAATTCAACTTTATTTTATTTTCAATTCCAAATTCATTCCCTCCCACCTCCCCCCATCCACTGAGAAGGCAAGAAAAACAAAACCTGTTACAAATATGTATAATTAAATAAAACAAATTCCCACATTAGCTATGTCCAAAAAAACAGAAAGGAAGGGGGAAATAAAGAAAAGATGCTTCAATTAGCATTCTGAGTCCATAAGTCATCTATGTGGAAGTAGACGGCATCATTTATCATGAGTTTTTTGGAATTAAGGTTGGTTATTATGTTGATCAGAATTCCTTAGTCTTTCAAAGTTGTTTGTCTTTACAATATTGTGATTGTATAAAATATTATCTTGGTTTTGCTCCTTTCATTTTGCATTAGTTTTAAACAAGTCGTCCCTGGTTTTCCTAAAATCCCCTTCATCATTTCTTACAGTATGATAGTACTCTATCACCTTCATATACCATAATTTGTTGTCATTCCCCTATATCAAACTTTCCAAATTAAACTATAGATATATATGTATATACACTTTATATATGTCAATATACAACTATATAAAATGTTCATAAATATACATAAGAAATATATATTACACATTATATTATTATGTAATATATATTAAAGATATATAAATCAACAACTCAATTATAAATATATGTTCAATGTATATAACATATAATATGACATAATATATATGTGCATATTATACATATAAATAAATACTTTATACAGAATTTGGCTTTAGGTTGAGTTGTAAAAAAGGAGTATCAAATAAAAGGTTTTGTTGATATCACTTTTAATGTAATTAGCTCAACAGTATCAGGTCATCAGAGTTAACACTGAAGATGACAACACAAACACATTTTTAAGAAATGTTGCACTTAAGAGTCAAAGAATTAAATTCATATTACCATTAGACAGCATGAGGGACAGCTAGGTGGTGCAGTGGATAGAGCACCAGGGCAGGAATCAGGAGGACCTGAGTTCAAATCTCACTTCAGACACTTGACACTCACTAGCTGTGTGACCTTGGGCAAGTCACTTAACCCCAAATGCCTCATCCTGGGTCATCTCCAGTCATGTTGATGAATATCTGGTCACTAGATTCAGATGGCTCTGGAGGAGAAGTGAGGCTGGTGACTTTACACAGCCCTCCCTCATTCAAAACAAAGTCAAATGCAAGTCATGCCATCATTTCTTTGATGGCATGGTCTTCTTTGGCAAAGAAGGATGAACACACACAAGATAGCATGTTCTTTTCACAAGTGATCATATGGGTTCAAATATGGATCATACCATCCTTACAATGAATTTTTTTAAAAGAAAAAATAGAGGTATGAATTGAAAATAACACTGATTATTAGGATACAAGACAGATTTGGGGAAAATACGCAGTTTATATTCAGACTAATACAGAATAATATTTTATAATTTCTACATCTGCTCTACCTAAAAAGTACTAAGAAGACAGAGCAGGCAAGATGAAGACATAACAAGGTTTACTTACCACAGTCCTCTGTTTGTTGGGCAGGAAGACTCTAACAATTGGTTTTTGTGGTGACTTAGGATTGCTTCTTGACACATCTGTGGGATTCTGAAAAACTGCAAGAGACGAAGGTGCCACTGAAAGGCTAGAAGAGGAAGAAGATGTAACTGTGTCTGTTGAAGCTGAGCTAGAAACAGAAAAATCAGTTCCATTCCCCATGGACTCCAATAATTGTTGTTCCCGTTGCTGAAGTGCATCTAGCTTGCTGGTGTACTCTTCATAGGCCTACAAAGCAAAATAGAATTAAATATTTAATCTTGAGTTTGCCCTGGTTGTTCCAAAGAGGTCTCAAATCTAAGGTTCTGATCACAGCACTTTTACTGGAATTAGGTCCGTAAGATTAGGCCAGTAAATATAATGAAAAATTATCAGAGTAATTCTTAGTATTTAAAGAGTTAGAAAGTAAGTTCATGATGTATTTTTTACTTTACATCAATAAACCTTGTTACATACACACTAAAGTATGGTTCGTCTTTTAGTTTTTTTAACCAACTAAAAGAAAAAAGAAAAAGTGCATTCTCTAAAAATATCCCAAGTTATCATAAATCTCATAGAACTGATCTGCTCCTCCTATTTAATCCCAAGATTTATTTACATACTGTCTCTGTAGTTTATCTATTCAGTTAGGCTAATAGGCACTCTTCATCAACTCAGTTTTTCCAGTTTGGATGGTAAGGTCAACTGAAACAATTATTTTCAAAGACACCCATATATGATCTATTAACTGCTAAAGTTGATAACTTCTTTTCAGTCCCAATCTTTCTTGATCAGTTTACCACATTTGACTTTACTGAACACCCCTTTCCTCCTGGATACTCTTTTTTTCCTGTATTTTTTTTAAAATTCATTTATTTGTTTTCAGTTTTCAATAATCACTTCCCTAAGTTTTAAATTTTTTCCCTCTCCCTCTCCAAGATGGCATGCAATCTTATATGGATTCTACACATACATTCTTATTAAACATATTTTCACATTAGTCATGTTGCACAGAAGAATTAAAATGAAGGGGAGAAACCACGAGAAAAAATAAAACAAAACATAACAAAAGAGAAAACAGTCTGCTTCATTCTGCCTTTGCCACTCCATAGCTCTTTCTCTGGATGTGGAGGACACTTTGTATCAAGAGTCCTTTGGAAATGTTTAAGGTTCTGCATTGCTGTGAATGGCTAAGTCTATCAGAGACAGTCCTCACACACTGTGGCTGCTACTATGTATAATGTTCTCCTGGTTCTGTTCACTTCACTCAGCATCTTTGCTGTGAATGGCTAAGTCTATCAGAAACAGTCCTCACACACTGTGGCTGCTACTATGTATAATGTTCTCCTGGTTCTGTTCACTTCACTCAGCATCGGTTCATATTAAGTCTTTCCAGATTTTTCTGAAGTCCACCTGTTCGTCATTTCTTATAGCACAATAGTATTCCTTTACATTTACATTTACATTACATTTACATACCACAACTTGTTCAGTCATTCCCCAACTGATGGGCATTCCCTCAATTTCCAGTTCTTGGCCACCACAAAGACAGCTGCTATAAATAGTTTTGTACATGTGGGTGGGTCCTTTTTACCATTTTTATGATCTCTTTGGTATACGGTCCTAGAGGAGACATTGCTGGGTCAAAGGGTACGCACATTTTTTGTAGCCCTTTAGGCATAATTTCAAATTGCTCTCCAGAATGGTTAGATCACCTCACAGATCCACGAACAATGAATTAGTGTTTCATCTTTCCCAAATCTTCTCCAACATTTATCATTTTCCTGCTTTGTCATGTTAGCCAATCTGATAGGTGTGATGTGTGATGTCTCTTCTCGCTGAATTTTCTTGACACTGCTATTTGCTGGTCATCTTCCTATCTACTCGTCCACTCGGTTCCTTCTGCTGGCTCATTCAGTCACATTATTTCTTTCTATGTGTGGGTGTACACAGGGCTCTATGCTAGGTCCTGTATACACCCCTTTTCTGAATTTTCTTGGGTTCAACTATCATCAACAGTTTGTCAGATATTTCCATGTAGATATCATATAGATATTAAATATGTCTTAAAAATTCTTCAGCAGCTATGCTCCTCACCCCCATCCCTCTTATGAACTTCCTTTCTTATGCTGTGGACCACACCATCCCTTCCAATCAATTAGGTTTATAGAAGTCTTGTTCAACTCCTCACTCTCCTCCACCTTCCATATCCAATCAGTTGCCATGTTCTGCTGATTCTGCTTCCAAATCTTTCTATTTAAATAGATACCCTCATTCTAACCTCTAGTATGGACCCTCTTCGTTACCACTATCCTGGATTATTACAATAATCTCCCTACTTTCAGTCTCTCCCCTCCAATCTATATTCCATGCACCAGGAGAGAACAGCTGCCAAAATCACATATTCCTAAAATACAGGTTTGACCACGTCACTCCTAACGTATTTGTGTTTACTAGCTCACTGCAGGCAGGCACTACTTTGCCTTTTTCCCCTAGTGCCTAGCACAGGCAACACAGGATCTTATTGACATGAACGATCTCTCTAGAAGTCCCAACCACAACTCATCTAAGCTTGCCTAGTCTGTGTAACATATGTCCATGACCTCCTTTAATTTCTACGGAAGTGTCTAGCCCAGTGTGGTAGGGGCTTTTTTTTTCTCTAAGAATCATTAAATTCTATTGAAATATAAAGGTTACTCCTCCTCTTCAGCACAGGACCATGTTACCTTCTTTTTTTCAATTGTAGCTTTCTTTAATGACATGCTTTATCTATTTCTTCTTCATAGTTACCCAGGTTTCCAGCCTCAGAGACTCAACTCTTCACTCTTTCTCACTCTCTCATATCCAGTCAGTTCTAAGTCTTCCTAATTCTAGGCCACAACATCTCTTTCAATCTCTCTCTCTCCCTACGTAAACCTTATCATCTCTCTCTGGAACACTAGTCTTCCAACTGGTCTTCCCATTTCCAGGATCTTCCCTCTGCATCCATCCTCCACAGAGCTGCCAAAGTGATCATCCTAAAACATGGATCTGACTGTAAAAGACACCATTGCCTCAACAATAAAATACAAATTATCACTCTTCAACTTTTAAAGTCCTTTGCAATCTGGCCCCAGACTGCTTTTTGAGATCGATTACACCTTATTGCCCTTCAAGCACTCTACACTCCTGCCAAATTCCAAGTTCAAACTTGTTGTTCAATGTACACAATATTCCATTTCTTGTCTCTGCATCTGAATGTCAGTTATTACCAGTATCTGTACTGGACTTTTTCCTCACCTCCACCATCTAACATCTCCAGCTTTCATCGCAGTTCAACTCAAATATCACTTCCATATGAAATGTGGAGGCATGGACCTGAGACCATTTTGGATTGCCAGGAAGCTAGTATCTACCCCAAAAGTCCTACAATGTGCATAGGTATGTAAATATATACACACATGCATACACACACATACATATGAATAAAATTTAGTTTTCTGTGTACATTTGTTTCTGGCTTACAGAATATAAATTCCTGAGGGGCAAAGACTGTCCCAACTCCTCCACCTTCACCCCTACCCCTCTGCCCTCCCAATCTCAGCACTGTAGCACAGTGTTTGGCACATTTTAAGTACTTATCAATGCTTTTTAATAGTCCATTATTATCTGTTACACACTGCTCACACTCACTATGCATCTCTTCATTGTACTCTAAGTACTCTTTTCTGACTGTTTGGATATCATTGTGTCCCACAACTTAAACCCATACAACAATCCTAGATGAATATTGTTATCAAAAAGATGGGGCTTTTTTTTTAGGGAGAAAGGTGGGCCATTGAAGAAGCCTGGCAGTTTCTCTAAAATTATTCAGCCTACTTACCTCCTCCTATTTAATCTTGGGTCCAACCCATTATCCATTTGCACTAACTTTTTAAGATAACAAATATCAATGTCTGATCTTGACATAGTTACAGTTTATTTGACAGTTATACCATCTAACTATGTTATAGTTTAGATAACAGGTATTCTTCATCCTCTTGGTCTTTCCTGTGTTGATGATTAAGTCAAATTTTTTCGAGCATTTATGGATCTCATTCAGCAAACTTTACTACAGCTTGGTACAATCATCATTGTGTCATCTATTAACAAAAACATAAGGAATAACATCTACAGGGAAATCTACTCCAACTTGAACTCATTTGAATTTGTCCGTAATAGCAAATATCTTGAGTAATCATATTAAGTCTCCCAGCTTAATGTCACATCTTATAATAATGAACAGATGGTTATTCTCTACTGTTACTTTAAGGAATTTTGAATAAATGGAATGTAAGTTTGAACTGCAGTTTGTCTGGGCTTAATGATAAATTGAAATCAGGTCTATCGATTCTATCCTTCTTACCTTCCCCATTCATCTTAGTCATTTTTGTTCTGTGCTTCCTAACCCAAAGTTCTTTCTCTTTGGCGGAGATGTGAGAAGCAAAATAAGATTTCAAAAGCTTTGCCTTCTCTGATGTACATTATCATCACACCGCTCGTCCTGACCATGGTACTACACACCCACTTCCCTCTTATTTCTAGATGCCTTCACATGATTATATCTGTTAATGGGCAGGGTGGTGTAGTGGAAAGAATGTAGAGCTTTTAAATCCTTAGGGACCGGGGTATAAATTTCATCTCTGACATTTACTGTAGTGGTTACTGTTGTGTTCGATTCTTTATTAGTCCTTTTGAGGTTTTCTTGGCAAAGATACTGCAGTGGTTTGCCATTCCTTCTCCAGCTCATTTTACAGATGAGAAAACCTAGGCAAATAGTGTTAAGCAACTTGTCCAGGGTCACACAGTTAGTAACTGCCTGAGGCCAGATTTGAACTCAGGTCTTCCTGGCTCCAGGCCCAGCATCCCATCTGTGGTACCAACCATCTGACCATCACTAGCTGGGTGACCATGGACATATCACAACCTCCCTGAGTCTCCAATTTCTCATCTATGAAATGGGGATAGCACCTGTAACATCTATTTCACAGGACTACTACAGCAATCAAATGTGAGCATGTCTAGGAAATGCTCTCTAAATTTTAAACTTCTCAGTATTAACTGTTACTTTTACACACAGTGCCTGCAGCTTAGTAGATACACAATCAATGCTTACTGCCTGATTACTAATCGTTATCTATCATGTTATTTAGAACACAGCGTACTCTTCCACAGCCCCATCTATTGATGGGTTCCATTCCACCAGTGCTCAGAGATGCTAATGAAGACAAGCTGGCTAGGATCTTAAGCCACATTGATTTCAGTGACAAGTCTGAATAAGAAGCTAAGGTAAACATTTAGATGATACCTTCATGGCAATTAACAGTAGGATATCATTCACTAATGGCCACAGAATAAACTGTTCTGTAGCAACTCCATGCTATATTTTAGAAAGGTTATAAGACAGATTTGAGTGAAGGTTTCTTCCAACAAATATTCTCTCATTTGGGAATTTAATCTATTTCGTCACTCCATTCATTAATATATAAAGTATTCTAAGCATTACTGTATGATTTTGTCACTTTTCATTATATCCTTGTAGAGTTCTGCAATTTAACCAACTTCTTGCAGAAAAAGTCTGGTCAACTAAATGAAGCTCATTTTGAGGAGGGGAAAGAAGAATATGGTAGCAGGAGATGACTGAAGTAGCAGAAGGATGGACATAAGGAGGGCGTTGATAAAAGGGGAAAGAAACTGGGTATATAGACTGTGGGGAAGGGGAAGGAAGGTAAGGAGAAAGGAAAGCAGAAGAGAAGATGAACAAAGAAAAAAGAAGGAAGAGAGAAAGAAAAAGAAGGGAGGAGAGAGAAAGAGGGGGGTAAGAAGTTTGAAAAAAGGGAGATAGAGAAGGTGGCACCAGGAGGGAAAAAAAGGTAGAGAAAGAAACGTGAAAGAAAAAAAGTGGGGAGGAGAGATAGGAAAGTAATGGAAATGAAGGGAATGAATAGGGGAAAGAAGGAAAAAAGTAGAAAGAACTAGAAGAGAAAGAGAAGGAAGGAAAAGTAAGAAGTAAAGAGGAAAGGACTGGGACAACAGAGGGTAAAGGAAGGAAAAAGAATGGAGGAGAGAAGGTAAGAAGGGGTAGAAAAAGGATCATTCCTATACTAAGTAAACATCTTGTATGTTCTTGTTTCTAAATGTAAAAGTTCTTTTTTAAATAAATATTTTTCACTTCTAGAATATGTTTCGATTCTGAAATTTTTTCTTGTTTCTATGAAGAGTGGCACCATAATACAGTGACTACAGAGTAGATCTTGAAGTCAGAAAAGATTAAAAATTCAAGTACCTCTGATACAGACTAGCTCTGTGACCAAGGGGCAAGACACCTAACCTTTCAATGCCCCAAAGGACTATTTAATTCAAACAAAAATTTATTAAACCCTTATGTACAAGACTAATATTACAAATTATAAGTGAATCATCAATATGTATCAGTATAAGGTTCTCTAACACTGAGTTTCCTTTATTCATTAAATCTCTGGTTTAGATTTTTCCCCTTCCTGTCTTTTATACAAAAGTAATAATTGACTAAGCTATTCATTAATTTTTGGGCAGCTAAGTGGTACAGTGGATAGAATGCTAGGACTGGAATCAGGAAGATCTGAGTTCAAATGTGACCTTAGAAACTTATTAGCTGTGTGATCCTAGGCAAATATCCCTGCCTGACTCAAGTTTCCTCATCTTTAAATGAGCTGGAGAAGGAAATGGCAAGCCACTCCAGTATGTTTGTCAAGAAAAGCTCAAATGGGGTCATGAAGAATCAGATATGAACAACTTGTCAATTTACTATATAAACCTCAACGTATTTTTGATTTTCAAAATTTGCCTTGTTTCTGTAATGGTCTACCTTAAGGCTCCCTATGTAACACCTGCATTTAGCTTTTTTTTTTTTTAATTTGCAATTTTTTTCCTCAACAAAAGACAATCTAGCAAATCTTCCTGGCCTAAAGTGAAAGCATACACATTAAGAAATCTTTATAAATGGCTTAGAGTTAACTAATATCAGAAAAGTATTTTTCTTCTTTTTAAATCTTTGTTACAAAGGAAGGTTTGCTAGGTGGTAAAAGACATACTCAGAAATGGGTGGGATGGGAAAACCAAAGTATCAATAACAAGAGGCATCAATAAAAAAATAGCAACAATTTAAGTTAACTGTTTATTTTCTCATTGGCCCCTTTGAGACTACTTCAAATAGGACAGCCACAACAGAGAAAACCATGCTTGGGATTACAATCTGACTGCCACGACAATACAATTTGTGCTTCTGCCAAGTATTAGTTTACTGACCCCTGGGCGGATTCTGTGATTCTTGCTCATGTTTCTCCACAAATCCTTGACAAAAGATCTGCTCATCAACAACTACATGCTAGGATTGGGTTTTAGCTCTTCAGGGCTGCTTACCATATGTTCTCTGAAATGAACTGTTATTTCCATCTGCAAAAATTGTCCTTGGCCCCTTACAGATTTAGAGACTTCTTTCTTCTCTCAAGATTCCCCCAACCCCCAAATCTATAATCTTACTCTTTCCCAGGGCTCCTTTTTCAAGTCTATGAACTTGAACAGCCTTTGTCTCAAGAGTTATTACTTACTATCTTTAGCACTATACTAGTTAATCCCAGTTATAAACTTTATATCAAAATTCCGAAATTTCACAGCTGGGGCTTTCCCTTGAGAAGAAAAGTTATACACCAAACTTTTTTCTCAGACTAATAGGGTTAATTTGCTGATTCCTGAAATACTCTTTTTAAAATGAGCTTTTCAACTGAATAGCATTTTAACTTTCTTTAACTTATTTTAAAAATAAATTATTTTCTCCTCATGACTCCCCCAAATATCTGATATTCAACACCTTACCTCCAGATAGATTGATGGTGGATTATGTTCTCCTCCAAATTTGTCCAATAGGGCCTCTATGTGTTCTTGTGTCAATTTAATCATTTGCTTGATATTCCACACCTAAAAACATACAAAATTGCTTTAGGATGTGAACTATTTAATCACTTAATAATGAAAAAAAATTTAACTTCTTAAATTACAAAATAGTAATTCGTTCCCAATAAATAACCCATCGTTGCTGCAATCTCCAACTTGTTACCTGTATTGTATTGAGATATATGTTTAAAATAATTAACTGAGAACAAGTCTAGATCCATTACCATACACATATGCTTAAGAAGAGAGAAAATTTAAAATTATGTTGAATAAAACAGAAAGAATCCCTTAAATGAGGGAAGAAAAGGAAGGAGAAACTAGGAGAAAAAGATGGGGTGATATAGGAGGAGCAAAGCTTAAATGGAACAGGGTCGCAGACAGAACAGTTTGAGTATTCAATGAACAATCCACAATCCATCACATTCTTATTTTTATTGAGTTATGGGGCCCTAAAAATGGTTATGGGCAGGCAGTAACGGTTTGGAGGCTAAGTGAATAATACAGAAAATCCCTACTTTTTACTCACTGATTTATTAGTCTGGAATGCATTAGAGAGGGTACCAGGACTTTACCAGAAGCTCCAGAAAGCTGCTCAAAAATATATCTGTCCTATACAGTCCTATACAGTTAGGTTAACCAATTAATAAGATCATCCTGAAATCCAACCTTTTAAAAACATTAAGCCTATCAGTAACTCCCAAGTTAGTAGCAAGTGGTATTATTGTGCATTCGTCGTTCCTTGCCAAAGAAGACCATGTCATCGGAGAAATAACGACATGACTTGCACTTGACTTTGTTTTGAGTGAGGGAGGGCTGTGCAAGTCACCAGCCTCACTTGTCCTCCAGAGCCATCTGAATCCAGTGACCAGATATTCATCAGGATGACTGGAGATGACCCAGGATGAGGCAACTGAGGTTAAGTGTGACTTGCCCAAGGTCACACAGCTAGTGAGTGTCAAGTGTCTGAGGTGACATTTGAACTCAGGTTCTCCTGACTCCTGCACTGGTGTTCTATCTACTGCACCACTTAGAAAGAAACAGGGATGGCTTAAGTATAAGGGAGTTTTGATAAGGAAATGAGGTTGTGTAACATAAGACATTTTCACAGAAGACATATATTACTGTGATGTTAGTCATGGACATAGAGAACTATATCAAAGCCTTAGGTTTCTGAGAGATGGAAGATGGAGAGATGGATGGGATCAAGGAAGAATCTGCCTTTAAAAAAACCACCAACAGGCTCTTGTAAAACACCCATCCTGGAGCCTAGTGCAAATTTCATGAACTGAATATCTTCTGCTCAAATCTTACCTCCTACCATCTTAGGATAAGCTGATCATTTGAAAAGTGTAGGTTTAGTCCTGGAACTTGGTGATTCAGATGCTAGATCTGAATTCTATACTAACAGCAATGATCCCATGGTAAAGCACAGAGGAGTAATCAATAAGCATTTTTAAAAATTCTATTAAATAAAGACAGTCCTTTCCTTCCAAGAGAGTAGAATTTACTAAGAAGAGACATGTTTAAAGGTAAATAAACACAGGATATATGTGAAATAATGGGAAAGTAGAGAAGACTTGGGGAAAAGATCTGGGGTACAACCATGCAAAGATGAGAGGGCATGGTTTTGCTTCAAAGAGTAAAAAGGATTGCTCAGACTGGCAGAAAGAGAACCACAAAACAGAATCATGAAAACCCAGGGAGGAGAGAATATCCAGGAGATGACAATAGTTAATTAATAGTGTCATACACTCGAAGGTAACCAACTCCCATCTCCTAGCATTCTTTTTTCCTTCATTAAACACATATCTAATAAATGCTTATTATGAGCTTATTACTGCTCATAATTATGTCAGAAACTGGGAATATTAAGACAAAATAAATCTTAATAATTTAGAATCAGTGGCTGATAGGGAAAAATACCTGGTCCATCTGCCTATATCTGTACTCTCATCCTACAGAATCATTTAACCTACCTTAGAGTTAGAAAAGATTTAATATACCCCACAAATGAAGAATCCCCTTTACATTTGTACACATGGTCATCCAGACTGTTTAAATATTAAGATTTAATCGTTAGATTGTGAGCTTGAAGGCTGAGACTGTATTTTTTATCCCTAGTGCTTATCACAGTGCCTGATGTAAAGTAAGTGCTTAATAAATGTTTTATTAACTGGCTGAAATATCCACATGGCAGACAAATTGCTTTAGCTAAAAGCAACAAAAAGCAGGAAACAAGTGCTGGAAGACTCAAACCACAATCACCACCTCCCCTCAGACCTCAATGAAAATATTCTAGGATCCTGAACCCAAGAACCTTGGGAGCAGCAGTGCTTTCCAAACCACCAGACCTGTTTCCAGTCCAATTCAAAAAGTCATCAATGGGGACAGAAATCATTGAGGAAAAGGGTCCACATTCTCACAACTACTAATAATAACTGATGACCAATTGCCATTGACAGGCAAGTAAACACAAGAGCCCTGGGAGTAGCAAAACCCCAAACCACCATCTTCGTCTCCACAGCAATCATCTGGGGAAGCAATTCCTTTGGAGAAGGGGTCAGTCACCCCCATCAACTGCTAACTAACTGCCACTTCCATAGGACAGAAATGCCAGCTTAGCTGATACAGCAAGGCACCCCGAAAGACAAGAGGCAGGATATGCAAGGCAAGTCAAACCCTGACCATATCTCTTCTCAGAGCCCTACAGAGAAAACCCTGAACCCTGAACCCCAGAATCTTTGGAACAACAATCCTTCTAGCCCAATGCTTGCAGTTATAATCCTGGAAAGCAAACTCTGTAGAGATGTACATAGCTTGGCAACTACTCCTACAGGTGTTACAAGAATAGCTGCAATTCTGAGTTACTGAAAAGCAAGAAGTTCTTGTCACCAAAGTCCTTGGAACTGTCAAATAGTTAAACGTCACAAATGAACATGGTTTTATCAGTGGAAATAAAAATAAAGAAGAGGTATTTACCATCTGCTTTGCTGCTGCACTCTAAGGGTCACAGGACCCTTCCATCTAACTTGCAGATGAAATCTTTCATGTGTGTTAACTCCCCCACTTCAATGGCAGCTTCTTGAGAGCAAAGACTCTTACTTTTCAGTCTGTATCCTCAGAGCTTATCCCAATGCTTGAACATATTAAGGATACTTATTCATTCATTCATAAATTCCAGAGGGAAAGCTACTACCTATTAAAAAGCCCAGAGCAACATAAAGATCTAAGCTTTTGGGTTAAGAACTCATCATTTGACAAAAAATACTAGGAAAATTGGAAAGAAGTTTGGAAGAAAGCAGGCATAGATCAACATCTAACACCATATACCAAGATAAGGTCAAAATGGATAAATGATTTAAACAGAAAGAGTGATTATTTTAAGTAAATTAGGAGAGCATGTAAAAATGTACTTGTCATTGACGTCTATGGAAAAGGGATTACGTGAGATCAGAAATAAAATGGTAATTTTTATTATATAAAATTAAAAAGGTTTTGCACAAACAAAACTAATCTGACCAAAACTGGAAGAAAAACAGAAATTGGAAAAAAAGTTTTATAGCAACTTTATCTGATAAAGGCTTCATTTTTCAAATACACAGGGAACTGACTCAAATTTATAAAATTATGAACCAATTGATAAATTGATAAAATATGAATCCCAACTTATGTATGGTCAAAGGACATGAAGAGACTGTTTTCAGAAGATATCAAAACTATCAATAGTTATATAAAAATGCACTATTGATTAAAGAAATGCAAATGAAAACAACTCTGAGATACCACCTCACACCTCACATCAGATTGGCTAACGTTAAAGGAAAATAATAAATGCTGGAGAGGATGTGTAAAAACTGTGTAAATTTCAACTGAATGAATGAATTACATATTTCTGTGGTACTTTAAGACTTACTAAATGTTTTATGTGTATTATCTTGATTGCTATAAAATCCCTCTGAGGTAGGTGCTTGAAGTATTTTTGGTATTTTAAAAGATCAAGAAACCGAGGATAAAAAAAAGAAAAGATGACTTCACTGGTCACACAACTTTTTTGTTGTTATTGGAGTCATTTGAATTTATAACCATATTTTATTTTTAAAGTACGAGATACACATACACACACAACACACATGGACTGCTTGTCTAAATTTATAAACGCAGAAATCACTTTTCAAAGGAAAAAATTCAAGCAACTATCACATAAAAAATGTTTCAAATCCCTAAAAACCAGAAAAATATTAATTTCAATTAGGTTTCAATTCAGACTCATCAGCTTGGCAAAGATGACAGAAAAGGCAAACAACAATTGTTGAAGGACCCAAGGAAAAACAGGCTCACCAATGCACTGTTGGTGGAGCTGCAAAATGGTTGAGCCATCCTTTTTTTTTAATTTGGCATTTTATTTTTCCTTAGTTACAAGTAAAAACAATTATTAACATTTTTTTTTAAACTTTGAGCTCCAAATTTTCTCCCTTTCTCCCTCCCTCTGCATTGAGAAGACAAGCAATCAGATATAGGCAATATGTGTTTAATCGTGCAAAACATTTCCATATTAGTCATGTAGTGAAAGAAAATATAGTGGTCACATAATTATAACAATTAGAGGTGAGTTATTATCGAAATTTGGCATTCTACTATGCCATGCTGCTAATAAACCCATAAATATCTGGCAATCATCTATTAAGGACCTACTGTACAGAGAATGTTCTCTACAGTGTTCACAGTAGCCACTTAATAAATGTTTGATTTCCTGATTCATGTAGTTTACAATTTAATAAGGGAAATGACACTCAAATAACTGAAATACAAAACAGTGCATAGTAAGTATAATACAAGAGATGTAAGGAGAACAAAATGTTAGAGAAAAGGAGAAATAAATATCTGGTGATCTGAAAAATAGGATAAATTAAGTGGACAAAACAAATGGATCTGTATATAAAAAAAATCAGGATTTTAAGAAATGACAGATTATGAAAAAGTTTTCACCCCAGATTCTTTTTTCTTGGAGAGGAGAATTTAAATAAAAATTTTAATCAGTTAAGGTCTACCTTCCCCAGCAATCTGAGATCAAGAGAAAAACATCTAATACAAATGTGTAAAGTTCAACAAAACACATTTCCAAATTGGCCACACCCAAGTTTGTCTCATTTTGCATTGAGTCTTTCGCCTCTCTGTCATGTGGTTAGCAAGTTCCATTGTTAAGTCTTCTGTAATCTTGGTTGGTCATTCTGCTAATAAAGGTTCAACACATCAGTATTCTAACATTTATATACCAATTTGTTCACCCATTCCCCAAATTATGAATCTCCCTCAGATTCCTTTTCTGTGCACCTCCCAAAGTTATAAGTATTTTTGTACATCCTTAGTTTTGCTGAGAACTAATTCTTCCTTAAATGTGTGCCCCCCTCTCTAACTCCGTTCCCTCATCTCCCTTTTCTTCCTCATTCTCCTGTTGAATTAAATGTATTTCCATATCTAACTTTGTGCACATGTGTGCATATTCTTCCTTCTTTTTGATCAGTTTAGATGAAAGCGAGGTTCAATTGCACTCCCTCTATGAACGCTGGAAACCAAATGGGTAACAATCATTTGGAAATTTACTGAAAAATTACAGTATAATAAATGACAGGAAAAATACAGGCACTTGGGATTATTTGTATAAACTGATGTTGACTGAAGTAAGCAGGGACAAGGAGCACTCAATATGATAACCACTACAACGTACTGTAATAAAAACATAAGGAGTATGATCAATGAAGTAACCAGATCTGAATTCTATTGCATTCACCAGGTCAGATCATAAGACCAATAGCATTAAAGGTCCCCGCAGTGTTATATGGAGACATGTTCTCAGTCTGAGGTAATGAGTTGTTTTATTTACTTATTTCCTTGTTTATAAGAGAGTATCTTACTGGGAAGGAGACTTGTCAGGGAGAAGTGTCTGCAAGGTAAAGAAAAGTTACATTTCAACGAAGACAGCCCTTTGGATCAAACTAGTTTCTAGCCTAACACGTTTGGGGCCTTCAGAAAATGAGTAGAAACAACTAATTTACTTAAATATTCTTCTATTGGGTCTCTCACTATCATACTCACACCTCTTGAGCATTTCAACCATTCTCTGCACATCTGTCTTCAATTTTAGTTTTCACTCTTCTCAACTTTTCTGCTGAACAAAGAATTCAATTACAATGAACATAAAAATTTTTCAGTACATGCACAGAAGCTAAAATGGAAGAGTTGCACTCTTTAATTATAATTTCTAGATTTATTTAATCTCATTCCATGAATAACATTTATATCACCAAAGCTCAGATCTAACCAAGAAGTTTCTTCAAGCTGGGAAACAGCATGGTTCCCTATTACTACTAGGATAAACTATAAATTCCTTTGTTGGGTATTTAAAACACTTAACAATCTTGCTCTGAGCTATGGTTTCAGACTGATTCCACATCACTGCCCATAGACATATTATATAGTAAGGACACTCTGGGCCTATCGGTTATTACTGCTCACTCCATCCAAAATGCTTTTGCATTGGCTGCCCCCCTCGCCTATGGTAATCATAATCCGTAGGTAATTTCAAGGTTCACCTTTCAGGTTACCTGCCCCCCATCCCAATCCTCAGCAAAATCACTTGATATTTATTTTAAATACATTTGTATATTTACTTATCTGTGTACATGCACCTTGTTGGTAGACTTTTATTTTTTGTCTTTGTAACCCCAGCCTATCATGAAGCAATGCCTTGCCTTAACAAATGTCTATTTAACTGAATCGAATGACCATGAACCGCTGCATTAGACTTTCAAAATTCAGAAATTAAACTGTGAGTTTAAACAAAAACCTTTAGCACTATATATTCCCCTTTTATATTCCTTCTTAAACTTTTACTTCTGATCCCTATATGATTTGCCGTTTCACAAGTCTTTAGTAAGATTATGGCAAACTCATAAAAGCTGCCAAGAACTACAATAAATGTGTGAACTATAACACATTATTCAACTTCATGAATGAATGAAAAATAAACTGTAGCAAGTAGTAAATTCACTCTCCCTACCTAATTCTCACTTGTCTGCAGTTACTCAATATAGTCACTAGATGGCAATGGTGCATGAAATTAAGAAAACACCAGTTTTTATAAAGTACTAAAAGGTTGTAAAACCATCTTCCTCTAAGTTACAACATAGAGCAACTAATTTGGGCAAATTTTAGCATGTATTTTATCTAAAAAAATATACCATCCTCTACAAATTTGACCCTGTCTTGTTGATGACTGCTGATCACTATCAATTTTGTTGATAAGTGCTACTCTGCTACTCAAACAGGTATTCTATTTTTCCCCTATTATCATCTATAAACTTTATAGCTAGAAACTTATGAAAACTATGCACAAAATGATATTTGGGCATATTATGCCTTGGGTTTCCTAATATCCCTTTTCTGATTTTCGAGTATAATCAGACGGTAAAGTTGTTGTACATTTAAGTACATAAATACTGTCACCAATAAAGAAGGATTAACAGTTAAGAATAACAGAGAGCTGGATGGAGAGGCTAATGGCTCATATGCAAGTTCACAAGGGCATCATTTAGAAAGTCTAAAAGTGGCACTGTAAGAAAAGTGAAAGAAAGTACACACTTTAAAAGCAAATAAAATAACATGGAAAGAAAATTTCACTTAGTTCACAGCTTACCTAATTTATAGTTCAAACGAAAACAGTATTTCCCTGTTCAATAATAGTCTGATAACATTTTATCAAATTAAAACTTTCTAGTAATAAAGTCCATTTTTCTTTTTATTCATTCATTCATCATTTATTTATTTATTTATTTAACTTCTTACATTCATTTTGACAAAATTTTGGGTTCCAAATTTTCTCCCCTTTTCTCCCCTCCCCCCACCCCAATACCCCAAGCAATCTAATTTCCCCTATCTCCAATCTGCCCTCTCTTCTGTCATCCCTCCCTTCTCTTGTCTCCATTTTCTCTTTTCTCCTGTAGGGCCAGATGACTTTCTATTCCTCATTAACGGTATGTTTTCTTTCCCAGTAGAAACAACAATACTAAACAGTTGTTCCTAAAGGTTTGAGTTCCAAATTCTCCCCATCCCTCCCTCCCCACCCATTCCCTTTGGGAAGGCAGGCAATTCAATATAGGCCATATCTGTGTAGTTTTGCAAATGACTTCCCTGATAGTCGTGTTGTGTAAGACTAACTGAATTACCCTCCATTCTGTCCTGCCCCTCGTTGTTTCTCTTCTGTCTTATGATCCTGTCCCTCCCCAAGTGTTGACTTCAAATTGCTCCCTCCTCCCTTTGCCCTCCCTTCCATCATCCCCCCCCTTGCTTATCTAACCTTCTCCTCCACTTTCCTATACTGTAAGATAGGTATTCATACCAAAATGAGTGTGCATTTTATTCCTTCCTTTAGTCAAATGTGATGAGGGTAAACTTCTTGGTTTTTTTTTTCCCCTCAGCTCTCCTCTTTTTCCCTCCACTAAAAAGTCTCCTATTTGCCTCTTAAATGACATATAATTACCCCATTCCATTTCACCCTCTTTCCTCCCACAACATTTCTCTCTCACCATTTACCTTAATTTCTTTTAAGATATGGACCCATCCTATTCATTTCACTCTGTGCTCTCTGTCTCTGTATGTGTGTGTGCGTCCGTGTATATGTGTGTGTGTGGTCCCACCAACTACCCAGATACTGAAAAGTTTTAAGAGTTACAAATATTGTCTTTCCATGTAGGAATGTTAACAGCTCACTTCTGGTAAGTCCCTTAAGACTTCTCTTTGCTGTTTACTTTTTCATGCTTCTTCTCATTCTTGTGTCTGAAAGTCAAATTTTCTTTTCAGCTCTGGTTTTTTCATCAAGAATGATTGAAAGTCCTCTGTTTCATTGAAAGAAGATATTTTCCCCTGAAGTATTATACTCAGTTTAGCTGGGTAGGTGATTCTTGGTTTGAGTCCTAGTTCCTTTGACTTCTGGAATATCCTATTCCATGCCCTTCGATCCCTTAATGTAGAAGCTGCTAGATCTTGAATTATCCTGATTGTATTTCCACAGTACTGGAATTGTTTCTTTCTAGCTGCTTGCAAGATTTTCTCCTTGAGCTGGGAGTTCTGGAATTTGGCCACAATGTTCCTAGGAGTTTCTCTTTTTGGATCTCTTTCAGGTGGTGATCGATGGATTCCTTCAATACTTATTTTGCCCTCTGGTTGTAGAATGTCAGGACAGTTTTCCTCGATAATTTCATGGAAGATGATATCTAGGCTCTTTTTTTGATCATGACTTTCAGGTAGTCCCATAATTTTTAAATTGTCTCTCCTGGATCTATTTTCCAGGTCAGTTGTTTTTCCCATGAGATATTTCACATTCTCTTCCATTTTTTCATTCTTTTGGTTTTGTTTGGTGATTTCACTTGGTTTCTCGTAAAGTCATTAGACTCCATCTGTTCCATTCTAATTTTGAGAGAACTATTAAATTCAGTGAGCTTTTGAACCTCTTTCTCCATTTGGCTAATTCTGCTTTTGAAAGCATTCTTCTGCTCATTGGCTTTTTGAACCTCTTTTGCCAATTGAGTGAGCCTATTTTTCAAGGTGTTATTTTCTTCAGCATTTTTTTGGGTCTCCTTTACCAAGGTATTGACCCGTTTTTTCATACTTTGCTTGCATCTCTCTCATTTCTCTTCCCAGTTTTTCCTCCACCTGTCTAACTTGCTTTTCAAAATCCTTTTTGAGCTCTTCCAAGGCCTGAGGCCACCCGACATCCCCCTGGGATGTCTGGGGTACTGAGGCCCCGCCCTCCACGTCTTTCCCTGATGGCAAGAATATGTCCTCCTCGTCAGATCCGAAAGTCGGGATCATTTGCATTTGTTGGAAAAAACTCTCTATAGTCTTATTTTTCTTCCCTTTTCTAGGCATTTTCCCATCCAGTTACTTGACTTCTGAGATTCCTGTCCACCCCCGCCTAGATCCGCCCAGCTAGTGCTTGGGGGTCTGAGATTCAAATGGGCTTTCCGTACCGCCCAACTGCTAATCAATGTGACCTTTAGTTCTGGTGCTGGGGTGGGGGCCGGGCTGCCTCCCAGGCTCAGCTCCCTCAGGGGCTTTATGCAGAGACCTTCAGGAACGGAGCGGGTTGGGGGGGCCGCCTCCCAGGCTCAGTTCCCTCAGGGGCTTTATGCAGAGGCCTTCAGTAATGGAGCGGTGTGGGGCAGGGCCGTCTCCCAGGCTCAGCTCCCTCAGGGGCTTTATGCAGAGACCTTCAGGAACGGAGTGGGGGGGGGCCGCCTTCCAGGCTCAGTTCCCTCAGGGGCTTTATGCAGAGGCCTTCAGTAATGGAGCGGTGTGGGGCAGGGCCATCTCCCAGGCTCAGCTCCCTCAGGTTGTTTATGCAGAGACTTTCAGTAATGAAGATCCTGCCTGCTGCTGCGGGAGTCCCAGGCCGCAGCCGCCACTGCCTCCGCCCGCTGCCTCCACCGCCGCCCCCGCTTCCTCCTGAGGGGGCCCGAGTCACGGAGACACCCCGCTCCCCTCAGCCAGCCAGCCGTCTCTCTCACTGACCTGTAGCTTCTGTGGGCAGAGGGACTTTCCCAGCTGCCGGAGCTTCCGTCCCTGAAGCCTGCTCGAGTCAGCTTCTCTGGGGCCGCGACCAGGGCAGCGCTGGGGTGGGGTCCACTTTCTGGGGCGCGACGGACCCTGGGGACGGCTCTCCAGTTCTCTCTGGAATGGAAATCTCTTCCACTCTGTTTCTGTACACCTTTCAGTGGTCCAGAAGTTATGGGGGTCTCTTTTTACATTAATTCTATGGGCTGTGGTTTCAGAGCTCGTAAACTTGCGTCCTTCTACTCCACCATCTTGGCTCCGCCCCATAAAGTCCATTTTTCATAGACAGCTCCGAAGGCAAATAAAAATGAACAGCTCATATAATTAAACTCTTTTCTTTTCTCTATATATTCCCCATTGCCTTTCTGTGTAATGACTTAAAATTCACACACATGAATCTGCAACTTTAGTCAATAAACAAAACTGCTGAGAATGACTAATGTTTTTAAAGCAAAAAAGTCTAAAAAGAAATGTAACAATTTTGCTAGCAATGTAATTTAAAAAATAACTTTCCTCCCAGTGTTAACACCACTTTTTTTGGGTAATTTTGAAAATAAATTTTTTTGAAAGTACCACATGCACCTAAAACAAACAGATCTTTTAGGGCAGTGCTTCTCAGTGGGTTGCAATCCCATGTAGGGGCACGTAACTAAATGTGGGAGTCATGAAAAATATGGCAACAATTAAAGGTTCCTGAATGTGCAACATCCAAAAATTAATTCAAAATCAAATGCAGAACGAATCCAACTCTTTTCTGGCAGCACTTGTCTGTGCTGCCTTGTGCCACTTCACTGCAGTCTTGGTTCTGAACATACAACATGCACTTTGCACCGTGCATACCATCATGCCATGCAACGCCAATGAACACTGCCACAAACACCTTGGCTCAGATTCAAGACTATTGTATGTTATGAACTGCAATATTTTTATTGTACATACAAAATTTTCTCCTCTTACAGAAACAAAATAGTTTACTTACTAATTAATAAACATATTAATTTAATTAGTAAATACTTTTAATGTTTTCCTACTGCTTTTGCTCAGCATGTAAACATCAAATTAGGATATCTTTGGATTGTATTGTGTTTGATTTTTATAAGTTCTGTTATCTCCTTTTACAGAAACATAAGTGGTCCATTTCAGCAAGTAAAGACAAAAGCCCTTTAATAATATTTCTCCAATATCACTGCTGTATGGGTAAGCAAGTGTGAACATCAATTTTTTAAAATTAAGCACAAATGTAATTTCATAAACTAAAGCTAGTTTTTAATTGAAAAATTATTAGCAGCACTTATTTATATTTTAGGACAAAAATATTTTTTCAGTTATGGATAAGTGGCTAAATTTAGACAGAAGTAAAAATATTGATGACAATGTGGCAGTCTTCACTACTAGGTTGTAGTATACCTAAATTGACAGAAAAAGAAAGTATGTTGAATAATTTTTGCAATACAGATTTACTACTAATAATGATGGTGTGAAAAAATCTCTTTACATAATATGAAATACAGTTTTTGCTGCAGAAACCTTGGAACAAACTAAAACGACATCTTAATACTAAGCATGCAGTGTACTGCAATAAGCCAAAAGAATACTTTGAATGATTTTTAAATCTTCAAATAAAGAAAAACAATGCTTTGAGAAATTTGTTACTGCTATGGAAAAGTATTAACTTACATCTTACAAAACTTATTTAATTGCAAAAACTAAAAAGCTCTATGCAACAGAAGATGTGTTACCTGCTGCTATTAAAATGTCAGAAATAGTTCATAGGAAAAAGTATGAGGATGAAATTCACAAAATTCCTTTATTGAATGATACTGTTTCCAAAAGAATTTCTGAAATTGGTAATGACCAATTTTAGCAGCTTATCACCAGGCCTAAGGGAAGCCCAAAGCTTACAATTCAGTTAGATTTAACAACAGATATTTCTAACATGGCACAGTTGTTACTTTATGTAAGATATATTTGTGAAGAAATCATACATGAGGAATTACTGTTTTGTCATCCTTTGCAAGGGCACACAAGAAGGGAAGATACATATCCTAAAATAGATTAATTTTTCACAAATGAAGGTTTACAGTGGAAAAACTGCATTGGTGTATAGATGGTCCTGGAATAATGATGGGCGAGAATGCTGGATTTGTAGCAAAAGTTAAAGTTGGTGGCAATGAACATATCACTTTTACTCACTGCATGATCCATCGGGAGGCACTCATGGCCAAATATTACCAGTTAGAGGTTGTGCTTTGAGACACTATCAAAATCATTCATTTTATTAAAAGCTGTGCCCTTAACAGTAGTTTGTTTTAAACCATTACAAAGACATGGCCTCCAATGACAAAAGCTTATTATTCCATGTAGAGGTAAGGTAGCTCTCAAGAGGGTAAAGTTTAAATAAACGTATTAGTGAAACTGAAAGATAAAGTTCTATTTCTGACCTAGTTGAAATCTAATTTTGTTAATTTTTTTATAACAACTTATGGCTTTTAAAACTGTTATCTGTTTGATATTTTCAAAAAATTAAATGATTTAAACTTGTCACTTCAAGGAAAATATTGTAACATATTTATGTTAAAAGATAAAATTGAAAGTTTTACCAAAAATGTTAACATATAGAAGAATAAGGTAGAAAATAGAAAGGTTTATAGTTATAGATGACTGTACAATTGAAAATAACCTACACAAAGATTTAATTGTAAGAGTCATAATTGATCATCTGAAGTGCCTGGAGACACACCTTCAGAAATACTTCCCTTCAAATTTTGATTCTAAAAAACTAATTTGGGTTCGTAAACCATACTCAATTAAAATAAAATAGTTATCTGTCATTAAAAGTTCAAGAAGAGGGCAGCTAGGGGGTACAGGGGATAAAACACCAGCCCTGGAGTCAGGAGGACCTGAGTTCGAATCCAGCCTCAGACACTTCACACCTACTAGTTGTGTAACCCTAAGTAAGTCACTGCCCTCATCAAAAAAAAAAAAATCAAGAATAATTTGCTGAGTTATCAAGCACGACACAGTTTTAATACCTAAGTTTCCCAAAAAATTTCCAACAGAAATTTCCAACAATTTCTGAAATGGCCCTAACCATACTTCTGCTATATTATACTATGTATATAGTGGTGGTCTCAGCACTGACAATTATAAAATCAAAATATCGATCAACTCTAAAAAATGTTGAAGATGCTCTATGTTCCGTATTATCAAGATACTCTATGTTCCACCAAGATTTAATTCTTTATGTAAAAATAAACAAGATATCCATCTCATTAGTATGCAAATTTGCTGTTGTCTTTAATAAATGGTAAAATTATATACATACCAAAGAATTGTTTTAAAATAAATTTATGATTTGTTATCAGTGAATGTTTGATTTCTATGCCTGTTTTATATCTATTCACCCAGGGTTGTGTAAAATTTCTCAGGTGGAAAAGAGCCATGAGTAGAAAAAGTTTAAGAGGAGCTATTCTAAATCACACTATCTGTAAGATAGCAGAGTAATTTTCTGCAAATTTATTCAACTCAAAAGCCTCAAGAAGAGAAACTAAAGCGAAATCCAGAAGACAAAAAAACCCACAAAAGGTAAAAAAATCTTAAGAAATAACATCAGATTCACCATTTCATGTACAATCTTCTTTTTCTGTTCTACGCTGCATATAGAACGTGCAGACAACACAACAAACAAACCCGACAAAAACAATGGAGGAGGGGGAAGGCAGCAGAATGGGGCTTTTGGCCCTGAAAAGAAAAGCAACACCGTAACAGCAATATTGTCCTAAGAACAACTATGAACAACTAAGTCACTTTGAGCATTATAAATACTCAACTTAACTACAAAGGAACTATGAAAGAAGATGCCATCCACCTCAGGAGAAAGAAATTATAAACAGAAGTATATATAGTAAGGCTTTGTATATTATGTATATTTTGTATATTATATATACACAGACATATATTTGTGGTTAATGGTAGTGTTCTCTAAGGGAGAGGGGGAAAAATAAATAAAAAGTACACAGCAGAGAACAAAAGAAAACTTAGAAGGAAGAATAGAAGAGCAAGGTAACTTTGAAAATGACGATTTCATGATTTTTCAAAAAAAATAGTGTGAAATGGAAATTCATGCCTTTATACTGAATCCTCTTTATGTTGTGCTACATGGACATAAAAATTTCCGTCTTTCTGTATTTAAGTTCAAAATGAATAAATTTTTTTTAAAGAGACAAAGGAAATCCATAAAGAATGGTCCCATGAGGGGGGAGGTATATACCTGTTGTAAGGTTGGGACCCTATAATGGGTTTTGTCTGAGAGTAATTTGGATATTAGAATAGTTCTTCTTTAAGAAAATATTACACTTCTCAGAACTGTAATAAAAAACAGGAAAGGAGATATATGAGTTTTCAAGGGCTATCAGCACCCAGGATAGAAGGATGGACAAAGAACTTTTCCCTGTTCGTACTTCCTTTCAGGCCAGCTTTCAGATGCCCCATCTGTGTCTCAGCAATAATGGCCTGCTATGAGGCTGGACAGTGAGGGCTGCCACGGCCTGGGCCCAGGGAGGCCTTGACAACTGTAATCATTAGGCTCATCTCTTGATACCCTGCCCAGTGGCTAGCGTACTCTTCTATTCCTGTGAGGGAGTACTCCCATCTAGTGAAGAACAAGTCTCCCTTACCAACTCTCGCTGTCCACGTTCTCATTTCCATCCATCTCAACCCTGCTTCTCCAATATCCCATTTCAAATCGGCCCTCCCCAACCCACTCTGCCTCTAGAACTCCTGTTCTGTAATTAATGAACCTCCTTAGAGTTTAGATACATCTCTTTGCACCTTCTGAGACTTGGCTCCCCTAGATAACACTGCATTCCTGTCTAGCTTTTCTACTGTTCACTATAACTTCTAACATACTTCAAGTCCCCATGACCTAAGTGGGAGAGTCAGAGCGCTCCTCGCTAGCGCTTCCAAACTCTCCTCCCCTTCCATCACTCAGGTGAATCAAATGACTAATCCGACC
The DNA here is from genome assembly GCA_023548195.1 of Bettongia penicillata ogilbyi. Taxonomy (NCBI): domain Eukaryota; kingdom Metazoa; phylum Chordata; class Mammalia; order Diprotodontia; family Potoroidae; genus Bettongia; species Bettongia penicillata. The sequence goes on from JAJHZJ010000229.1 coordinate 4,915,970, forward strand.
TAGATTCTGGAAGCCATCATCTACAGACTCCAGCAGCATAACCCTCATTCTTTCTGAATAACTGCAGTACCTGTCTCATAGTTTCCCTTCACCCCAAATCCTATTAGGGCATGTCAGTGATAACTGTTCTCTCAAATGCCTTAATTTTCCAGTTCCTCAGTTTACTCAATTCTGATGACCTGCTGTTTCTCCACTCAATCCCAGCTAAACACATGGTCATACCTTTATTTAGTCATCATACACAAGTATTCCACTTCAGTTTTCAAGATTTCTGAAAATCCTTTATCATAATAAATTATAATTCTATCTATCCCAAAGCCTTACTACTCTAACACTATTCTTTTTTCCCTTTAAGTGACTAGTTCTCTATTTAGTTTTTAAATTTTTTTTAAATTTATAAGCATTTATTTGCTCTACCCAGTTTCCTCCCTCCCAAAGAAAAGAAAAATAAAAGAAAAACAAAACCCATGTAAGAAATACACATAGTCAGGGAAAACAATTTTCTGCACTCACCATGCAGAAATAGGTCTTATTCTGTATCTTGAGCTCACAGCTCCTCTGTCACAAGATGGGAAGGCAGCATTTTTCTCTAAAATGATACCACTGTCATTATGCCGACTAAGTCTTTCAAAGTTGTCCATCTTTATACTTTTATTATTGTAAAAACTTCCTATATCTGCTCCTTTCACTCTGCAGCTCTTTAGACAAGTCTTTCTAGAAGGTTCCTCTGAGCCCAGGCCTTGTCATTTTTTAATCTGTTCAGTCATTTCCCCCAATGATGAGAATCCTTCTTAGTTTCTAATTCTTTGTCAAACAAAAGGAGCTATAACAAATATTTTTGTACATAATGGCACTAGTTTCAAATTGCTTTCTATAATGGCTGTACTAATTCACTATTCTACTAAAATTGAATTAAAGTACCTCAGCCTCTAACACTTCTCATTTTACTTATCTGTAAACAAGTTTTAAGTTAGAACCTCAGAGTTGCTTTAATTTGCATTTCCTTATTAGTTACTTGGAAGATCTTTTCATCATGTGGCTAATGACAGCTGAAAAGTACCTGTTCAAATCCTTTGACAAATTATCATTTGGGGAATGGTTCTTGTTCTTATCAATTTGAATCAGTTCCTTATATATCTTGGAAATTAGACTTTTAGTGGAGAAACATGCTGCAAAGGTTTTTTTTTCCCTGTTGTTTCTCAGTCTCTTTAACTGCACGGAATACCTCTTTTTAAACATTTTTTTTCAATTAGTGAACATCCACCTTCTCTTCCTTCCACATTCCCCCTCCCAGTGAAAATAATGAGTGGACCTTTCTTGGTCCTGTTTTTTGTCTTCATAGTTTCAGCTGCTATTTTGCTAAAGATATTGAATGTTGCAATATTCCAGGATCTCAGGAACAGCTGAGGCTAGGGATCTGCAAGCTTTCAGTCTATCCAAATGTTTTGATCTAGGACGAAGTCTGAATGTTAGGGCATTTGAGTACAGAAAATTTATTATTTCTAGATTTCACAGGTAAAATCGCAGAGGAAAAATCCCATAAATATCTCCATGAAGCCTTTGCTTTCCCTCAAATGAACCGAAGATAATTCTCCTAACACCTGCCGATTACCTGGCATGTGTTCCATGTTTTGTTTTGTTTTTAACTCTAAAACTAGTTCAGGTCTCTTCCTATTTTCCCCACTAATTCTGGACATAAGTGTACATTAGGCCCAAGTGGTCCCAGAATACCTGGCATAACAGATAAGACATTTCACATACTCCTTATTAGTTAACCTTGAGTAAATCAAGGAGCACTGCACTCCCTAATTCTCATCCCCCTAAACCAATTACTGCAACCAAAAATCTCAAAGCATAGATCTAGAAGCAGAGGTCGTAGATAACACACTGTTTATCAATCACCATCCTGGAACCCATCATTTACCTCCTTGCCCCCCAAAAGGAAAGAACATCTTTATTACAAGTCAGGGATACTTGTGATACAAGGATACAGTAAGCAAGTCATTTAACCCTCTTTTTATACAAAAAAAGAAAGCTGAGAAGCCATTTTTAGAGTTGTCACATGACCTTACTCTGAATGTTGATTTGGAGGTCAACTGTACTGTACTATACTACAATATCCAGATTGCTAAAAAGCATATCCTTTAGAATTGATTTAAAGCGAAGTAAGCAGGGAGAAATTTAGGTGATAGAAAAACAAAAGATATAATGAAATTTTTATAAAAATAAGAATAAATAATTCTCCTGGGCATATGTACATGTTGTATATGGGTCTCTTTCTTGAGTAGACATAGGGTCACCATAAAATAATTCTTTTAGAGACAAATGTGTCACTAAATTAAAGAACTGAAATGGATAAGAGAAACTGATCTAGTCTCCATATCTTTAAACTCCTCAAACAAAAGGAGGCCTCAACTTTAACTGCTGCAATGAGGGCCTAATTTACAAGGCTAACTCCTCAAACTATACTGTTAACCCTATTCCCTCCTATATTCTTCATCAGATCTCATTATCCACACCCTCACCCATTTTTTATCTCTCCCTATCTAATGACTCCTTCCCTGATGCCTACAAATAGGCCCATCTCTCCTCTATTCTTTTAAAAAAACAAACCCTCACTAGAGCCTAACATTCTTATTAGATATCATATATTGGTCCTACCCATGTTAACTAAACTCCTTGAAAAAGCCATCTACTCTACACTTCATAACCCTACTTCCTCTCTTCTACCTCTCTTCTAAACCTTCTGAATCTTCCTTCCAAACTGTATTCTTCAAAATTTTCAATGAACTCTTGAGTGCCAAATCTGAGGGCCTTTTCTCAAACTTTATCCTTCTTGAACTTTCTCCAGGAGAGGTCACTTTGACCATATGACCACACTTCTTCCAGGGCACTTTCTACTTTGCTTTCTTTGACAAATACAATAGTATTTTTGACTCTCTATCTATCTGTCCTACTGCTACTTCTTATTCTCCTTTGTTGGCTCTTTTTCCATTTTACTACCGTGCGCGCGCATGCGTGTATGTGTGTGTGTCTGCCTCCAGAGTCTTGTACTGAGATCCCCTTTCTTTTCTCACCATGCACTTTCATTTGATGACCTCAGCTGCTTCCAAGAATTCAGGTATCATATCTATGCAGATGATGTCCCAGATCTATATATTCAATCTAGTCTTTCTCCTGAGCTCCAGTCCCACAACTGGTTATTGGACATTAAGAAATAAATGTGCTATAGACATCTCAAACTCAATATATATCTAAAACAAAATTCTTTATCTTGCCCCCCAAAACCCATCTTTTCCTAAACTTCCCTATTACTATGAAGGGTACTACCATGCCTCTAGTCACCCAAATTTACGTCACCTTCACAGGGTTGTTGATAGAATGAAATAATTATATAAAACACTCTGAAATGTTAAAATGCTTAATAAATGTTACCGGTTATTACTATTTTTAAAACCTATCATTCACCCCAATTGCCAAATCTTGTTACTTCTACATTCACAAAATCCTTTGTATGTCCCCTTCTCTCTATTCACACAGCTACCAAACTAATTCAGGCTCCCATCCCTTCTTACCTGATCTATTACAAAAGCCTCGTAATTGGTGTTCCTGCCTCAAGTCTCTCCACATTACAATTCAGTCTCTACATAGAGTCAAAGTAATTTTCCTAAACTGTACATCTTACTATGTCATGCCTCTACTCAGTAAGTCCCAGTGGCTCCCTATCATCTCTCACATCAGATATAAACTCCTTTGCTTCTTAAAGTTCTCTACAACTTAGCTCCTTCCTATATTTCCAGTCTTCTTTCTTAAACATTATGGTTCAGCCATATGGATATGAAGGAAACAAGAATTTCTTATGCATTTATTATGTGCTAGGTACTGTATTAAGCACTTTACAAATATTATCTTATTTTGATTGTCACAAAAACCCTGGGAGGAAGTTGAAGAAACTGAGGCACACAGAGATAAAGTGATTTGCTCAGGGTCATACAGCTAATAAACATATGAAGTCATATTTGTTCTTACATCTTCCTGACTCCAGATCCAGTGCTATCAAAGCACCACCAGCTGTCTCTACCTGCTGGTCCATCTTCCATGTTCACATCCATGCTATTGCAATCAGTGCATATATATCCCATGTCTACAAGGCTCTCCCACCTCACTTCTATCAGAATTTCTGACTTCCTCAGCTGGACTGCCACTTTCTGTATGAAAGCCAGTTGCTAGTATCTTCCCTTCTACGCGGTTTTTGCATTTATTCTTTGTGTATCTTGGTGGTATTCTCCATTTGAATATAAGTTCTTTGAGGATAGGGCTTATTTTTACCTTTTCTTTAAATCTCCAGTGCTTATTACTTTGCTGAGAACATAGAAATCACTTAAATATTTGTTGACTGATTCATTCCAGAATGATTCAACAGAAAAAGTAATATAATTACTCATATTAAAAAAAAACGCATGATATCAATAAATAGCCTTTGACAAGTAAAACACTAATTTGTGCTAAAACTCTAAAATGCATAAAGCAGAACAATATCTCTTTAACATGGCAAAAACATATACATGTACATATACATATGCACATACTTGCATATATATGTACACATATACACACACATATATGTACACATGTGCATGTGTGTGTATGCAGAAAACCAAAAGCTAGCATTATTCATCTGAAAGCACAAAATGTCTCAGAACTCAAGGAAAATAACAGAGAAAAGCAGGAATGAAGGAGAAAGAACATTCCAGACTTCAAATCACATACCATAAAGCAGCCATCATCAAAACTATTTGGTAATGATTGAAAAATAGAAAAACAGAGTGGTGGAACAGACTAAACACACAAAATTCAGAAACACTCAAATTCTGTCTTCAATAAACCTGAAGATATATTGTACTTGGGAAAAATTCTATATGACAAGAACTGCTGGGGGAAAAAAGTTTCCACTCTCCCCTACAAAAGACCTTCAGAATTTTATATACAATATAACAAAATAAGTTCCAAATGGATCTGACTTCAACATAAAAGGTTATATAGATTTTTTTTTTTAGTTTAAGATAAAAATCATAGGTATCTTTCACAACTTTGGTTAGGGAAAAAGTTTGTAACCAAACTTGAGATATAGGAGAACATGAAAGATTTTTTAAAATACTCAATTTGATTATATGAACCTAAAATGCTTTTGCATTAACAAAATCAATGCAAAAAAATCAGGAAAATTGTAAAATGAAAAAAAAAAATCTTTGCACCAAATATCTCTAATATAAATAGAATATCCAAGACAAAAAATTAACAAAAATGTTTCAAGACCAAAAGCTTTTTCTCAATGATAATAATCACAGGAAATAAACAAATAGTTCTCCAAAGAAGAAATGCAAACTTAATAACCTATAAAAGAATGCTCCAGATCACTTTTAGGATAAATGCAAATCAAAACAACTCTGAAATTCTACCACATACCCAGAATGAGAACAGTCAATGTTGGAGAGGTAATGAAAAGGCAGGCACACTTACATATTATTAATGAGCTAGGAACCACTCTAGAAGACAATTTATAACTATGCTACGAAGGTGTCTAAAATGTCCGTGCCCTGAGATCCAGAGCTCTCACTGCTAAGGATGTACTTTAAGGAGGTCAAAGATAAAAACAGTGGTCTCATACACACAAACTATTCATAGAAGCACTTTTTGTGGTAGCAAAGAATAACTAAAATTTATGCACAATTTCTAGGGAATGGGAAAAATTAAATGTAATGCATAATTACCATACTGTTAAGAACCATAAATATCAAAAATTCTGAAAAGCACAGCACGACTTAAGTGAACTGATGAATAAAATAAGGAGAACCAAGGAAAAAATAAACACATATTACAATGACGTAAAACAAAACAAACAAAAATCCCACCGAAGTTGAATGCTATATAATGAGCAATCTTGGCCCTAAAGAAGAGATGACAAAATGCCCCTCCCTCCATTCTTTGCAGGGGTGCAGAGATTTCATGTATAATCAGACTCCACATTTCATGTATAATCACACTGTGGTTTTTTTTGTTGTTGCTGCACTTACCAACACAATACTTTGTGCACAATACACACTTACTAAATAAAAGCTTTTTCATCGATTCACTCATCCCAATGGAATATCTAAGTTACTATGTCAAGAGAAAGTCAGGCCTTTTTGGTCTATTTTTATCCCACCCTCCCCTAGGAAAGGCTCTATGGAGAAGGTAGTACTTGAGTCAAATTATGAGGAAGACTAGAGTTTCTGAGGAAAGAGTGAATTCCAGACACAGGGAACAGAGCAAATGTAAAGACATGGAATGGCATATATTGGGGAAAATAAACCATTTTGGCTGAACTTCAGAGTATAGAAAGAGGAATAATATGGAATAAGGCTGGGAAGACAGATTGAGGCCAGACTGTGGAGGCCTTTAGATGCTAAACAGAAGCTTATGTTGGATCCCAGAGGTAATAAATTGATGGAGTTAAATGAGTAGGTCAGTATGACACCAGCACACCTGTGTTTCAGAAATAACACTTGGGCAGCTGTGTGGAGTATGGATTAAGGAAGGGAAGGGGAAAGGACGTAAGGCAGGAAGACTAATAAAGAGATTATTTCAGTAGTCTAAATGAAAAGTGTAGAAACCTTGGACTGTAGGGATGGCTTGGGTGAAATGATTTAATTTGAAGTGTCTTAATGAATCCTTAATAGAATTTTTCTGCAACAGATGTTGGTGAATAGACTAGTTATCTTAATGGTAGTCTTTTCTGTAAATGCATTCAAGAGCACTGCAGTGTAAGATGACCCAATTGTCCTATGATTTTTTTTAATTGCCTTTGGATGGCAGATTAAACACAACTCCTTTCTTTGCCTCTCAAGTAGAAACTGTCATCTTTCCCCCAGCAGAATGTAAGCTCCTTGAGAGCAGGACTGCTCATTTCCCCAGGAGGTATCACAATGCCTGAGATAAAAGTAGTTGGCTAATAACTGCTTGCTGAATTTAGCTTTTTCAGTTTAGCTTTAACTTCCTTTTGCTTTGCATAATATATAACAAGTGTGTTATGAATAATGTAATTCTGTTCCAGGGCTGTGTTTATTCTGGTCACTGGACAAGGATCTTCATAGGCAGGGCACCAATAGCTAAGTTAATGTCTATAGATGCGCTGAAAATTACATAGCACTTGGCACTGTTTGCTGCCATTGACTTTTTTACTCTGCTACTGTCGGTCTGCAAGAGTGAAAGAGCCCTACACAAGACTGAGGGACATTCTCCATTTGTTTCTTGGATTGACAGGTCCCCAAAACTCATCATCAACTGATCAGCTTATTGGTGATTAGTCCCTGAATATCTATGGAGGCTGGCACTGGAATACTGGAAGTTTTCAGATAGTTCAAAGACTTGAACCCTTTCTTATAGGGCAGACCTGCACAACTTGGCAGTAGGTAGGGGCCAAAATGAAAATAGGTTAAACTTCTTTGGGTCACAGATAGGTTAGACTAGAGACAGACTGATGATGGTTGGTTGCCTCGGGTCATGTGACAAACAGGAGCATGCGCAGTGGCAACCCTACATTTTTTGCAAGCTGCCCAAAATCCTCTGGCAAACCACAAGCAGCCTGTGGGCCACATGCTCTGCAGGCCTGTTGCAGGGCAACAATAATAATAACTGTAATTGTTAACATATTTGGTATTTTGCAGTTTACAAAATACATATATTACCTCATTTAACCTTACCAAAATCATATAAGGCAAAGACTTTTATTATTCCCATTTTACAGATGAGGAAACTGAAGCTAAGAGGTTTATTTTTTCAAGATCAAACAGCTAGTAAGTGGTATAATCCAGGGCTGAAGCTCAAATATTCCCATTTCCAAGTAAAATGCTCTAGCCATGACAATACCAAGCTACCAGAGCTTGTCTATGCAACAATGGGACTAAAATTTAAAAATATCTGTAATGATTCCTATAATGAATTTTTCGTCATCAAGAATAATGTATCTACTCCATTTGAACTTTTAACATCACAGTCCGAGATGTTCTGCATGAGGAGATGGAAATGGCAGGAAAGAAAACTGAACTAGAACAAATACTGAGAGGTCTATGTTGGGCATGACATTTGTAAGAGTACTCAGAGACTCATTCTCCAATCAATCAATGAATAAGTGTTTATTAAGACCCTTCTGTACCAACTACTTTGTTAGGTGGTGGGGAGAGAAATATAAAGAAGGAAACAATCTCTACTCACAAAGAATTTATATTCTTTTATTTATTTTTTTATTTATTTAACTTTTTACATTCATTTTCACAAAATTTTGGGTTCCAAATTTTCTCCCCTTTTATCCTCTCCTCCCACCCCAATACACCAAGCATTCTAATTTTCCCTATCTCCAATCTGCCCTCTCTTCTGTCATGCCTCCCTTCTCTTGTCCCCATCTTCTCTTTTGTCCTGTAGGGCCAGATGACTTTCTATTCCCCATTACCTGTATGTCTTATTTCCTAGTAGCAACAATACTAAACAGTTGTTCCTAAAACTTGAGGTCCAAATTCTCCCCATCCCTCCCTCCTCACCCATTCCCTTTGGGAAGGCAGGCAATTCAATATTGGCCCTATCTGTGTAGTTTTGCAAATGACTTCCATAATAGTCGTGTTGTGAAAGACTAACTGAATTACCCTGCATCCTATCCTGCCCCTCATTGTTTCTATTCTGTCTTTTGATCCTGTCCCTCCCTGAGTGTTGACTTCAAACTGCTCCCTCCTCCCACTGCCCTCCCTTCCATCATCTCCCCCGCCTTGCATCCTTCTCCCCCACTTTCCTGTACTGTAAGATAGGTTTTCATACCAAAATGAGTGTGCATTTTATTCCTTCCTTTAGTCAAATGTGATGAGGGTAAACTTCTTGTTTTTTTTCTCAGCTCTCCTCTTTTTTCCCTCCACTAAAAAGTCTCCTGCTTGCCTCTTAAATGACATATAATTTACCCCATTCCATTTCACCCTCTTTCCTCCCCCTACCTTTCTCTCTCACCATTTACCTTAATTTCTTTTAAGATATGGTCCCATCCTATTCAATTCACTCTGTGCTCTTTCTGTATGTGCGTGTATGCATGTGTGTGTGCATGCGTGTACATGTATGTGTGTGATCCCACCAACTACCCAGATACTGAAAAGTTTTAAGAGTTACAAATATTGTCTTTCCATGTAGGAATGTAAACAGTTCACTTCTGGTAAGTCCCTTAAGACTTCTCTTTGCTGTTTATTTTTTCATGCTTCTTCTCATTCTTGTGTTTGAAAGTCAAATTTTCTGTTCAGCTCTGGTCTTTTCATCAAGAATGCTTGAAAGTCCTCTGTTTCATTGAAAGACCATATTTTCCCCTGAAGTATTATACTCAGTTTAGCTGGGTAGGTGATTCTTGGTTTGAGTCCTAGTTCCTTTGACTTCTGGAATATCCTATTCCATGCCCTTCGATCCCTTAATGTAGAAGCTGCTAGATCTTGAGTTATCCTGATTGTATTTCCACAGTACTGGAATTGTTTCTTTCTAGCTGCTTGCAAGATTTTCTCCTTGAGCTGGGAGTTCTGGAATTTGGCCACAATGTTCCTAGGAGTTTCTCTTTTTGGATCTCTTTCAGGTGGTGATCGATGGATTCTTTCAATACTTATTATGCCCTCTGGTTGTAGAATGTCAGGACAGTTTTCCTCGATAATTTCATGGAAGATGATGTCTAAGCTCTTTTTTTGATCATGACTTTCAGGTAGTCCCATAATTTTTAAATTGTCTCTCCTGGATCTATTTTCCAGGTCAGTTGTTTTTCCCATGAGATATTTCACATTCTCTTCCATTTTTTCATTCTTTTGGTTTTGTTTGGTGATTTCTTGGTTTCTCGTAAAGTCATTAGACTCCATCTGTTCCATTCTAATTTTGAGAGAACTATTAAATTCAGTGAGCTTTTGAACCTCTTTCTCCATTTGGCTAATTCTGCTTTTGAAAGCATTCTTCTGCTCATTGGCTTTTTGAACCTCTTTTGCCAATTGAGTGAGCCTATTTTTCAAGGTGTTATTTTCTTCAGCATTTTTTTGGGTCTCCTTTACCAAGGTATTGACTCGTTTTTCATACTTTTCTTGCATCTCTTTCATTTCTCTTCCCAGTTTTTCCTCCACCTAACTTGATTTTCAAAATCCTTTTTGAGCTCTTCCAAAGCCTGAGCCCACCCGACATCCCCCTGGGATGTCTGGAATAGAGAGGCCCCCGCCCTCCACGTCTTTCCCTGATGGCAAGAATATTTCCTTGTCATCAGAACCGAAAGGTGGGAACATTTGCACCTGCTCAAAGAAGCTCTCTATAGTCTTATTTTTCTTCCCTTTTCTGGGCATTTTTCCAGCCAGTTACTTGACTTCTGAGATTCCTGTCCACCCCCGCCTAGATCTGCCCAGCTAGTGCTTGGGGGTCTGACATTCAAATGGGCTTTCCGTGGCAGGCGCGGCTGGTATTCAATGTGAGCTTTAGTTCTGGTGCTGGGGTGGGGGCAGGGCCGCCTCCCAGGCTCAGCTCCGTCAGGGGCTTTATGCAGAGATCTTCAGTAATGGAGTGGGTGGGGCAGGGCCATCTCCCAGGCTCAGCTCCTTCAGGTGGTTTATGCAGAGACTTTCAGTAATGAAGATCCCGCCTGCTCGGGGAGTCCCAGGCCACCGCTGCTGCCTCTGCCTCCGCCGCTTCCTGCCCCTGCCTCTGCCTCCGCTGCTTCCTCCCAAGGGGGCCCGAGCCACGGAGACACCCTGCTCCCCTCTAGGCCAGCCCAGACATGTCTCTCACTGACCTGTAGCGTCTGTGGGCGGAGGGACCTTCCTGGCCACTGGAGATTCCGTCCCTGAAGCCTGCTCGGATCTGCTCCTCTTGGCCACGCAGCCAGGGCAGCGCTGGGGTGGACTCCGCTTTCCGGGGCGTGACAGACCCTGGGGACCGCTCTCCAGGGCTCTCTGGAACGGAAATCTCTTCCACTGTGTTTCTACACACCCTGCAGTGATCCAGAACTTGTGGGGAGCTCTTCTTACATTAAATCCATGGGCTGTGGGTTTGGAGCTAGCATACATGAGTCTTTCTACTCCGCCATCTTGACTCCGCCCCCCAAGAATTTATATTCTAATGAGGGAGACATGTACATACAAAAATATATGCAACATAAAATTAATAAATACAAATATATAGAAACTACTTAAATACAGAATATCAAAGGCTTGGAAAAAACTCTTTTTACAAAAAAGAAAAATGACTGAGAAGTACCTGCCCATGTGTCTACTTTATCTTCTTTGTAAAATTAATGAGAATAATGTACATAGATATCAAAGGTAGCCTTCATAAGGATATGAGAAGGAAACAGGAAAATTTTCACAAAAGTCATTCTACCTCTGATCCTGTCTTGTCAACAAATGACACCAAAAGTACAGAGATTACAAAATTCTGCTGGCCTAATATTTATTCACTATATAAAAAAATGGCTTTAAATGGTTTTTTTAAGAGGGTGCTTCCTGTGCACGTCAAAATCATAGGTGATTCCTTGAAAAATATAACAGATAATGATGATTATTAATATCAAGCAAGCCATAAAAAGGAAAACATATGCTTGACAAAGGTTATTTGTCACTGTCATAGAAAATATCTAGGGCACTGTCCAAATGGAAAGGGAATTCCCTACAGATGGTGAGGTATTCCAGATAAGGCTAGTTTTTGGTTAATGAGCCAATTTCATTCAGCCACAGGATATTACAGAGCCTCCCAAAAAAGATCTGTAATCGCTCAAAGGAGTTGATTTTAACTATACACAAAAGGATAAATAGGTAAAGGATGCCTATTTCAAGACCATGATATGAAATCTGATGAACAACCAACAGAGCTGGCCCATCAGGACATAAACCTTCTTAGATACGCCAGATGGACAACGAGCTTGGCCTAGAACTGAACTGAGGGTTACGGGGGTGGGGGGCCTGGGAGAGGGAGGGAGAGAGAAAGTGTGTGTGTGTGTGTGTGTGTGTGTGTGTGTGTGTGTGTGTGTGTGTGTGTTTTAAGAGAACCTCAAGTTTCTCCCTAAAATAAATGCCAACTTTTGGTGGTGCTGCATAACTAAGTCAAGAAACACAGTGTCAAAAGAAATTAAGCCTGAGGGTCTCCTAAAGGGCAACACACACACACACACACACACACCCACACACACTCAGTACTGCTCCATTGGTTAAGATCAATAAACCTAACTTGCAAACTCTCTTATGGAGGTTTTAAAGAGGTATATGGAAAAGAATCATGGAATGAGAAAGCACTTCAGGGATTTATCGCACCCACAACGAGCCCACCAAATCTACTGAAGTATCAAAGTATGTTATGTTTACTCTATTAAAATACCAAAATATCCTCATGCAGTCTATCACTCCATCATCATATAGATATGCCATGTGAATTCATGCAAATTTCCCTTTTCCCTAACAATATCTGTATTAATATTTTACTAACTCTCTAGTCAGCTTCTCAGAATCATTATTCTAAAAGCTTCTTCATTCACCTCAAATCTTCAATCACAGACACAATTCATTCTCTGAATATGACCTTGCTCATCATATACTATTGATTTCTTCCTTTTCTGTATTCAAGCTATAGAATTATAAGAATGTTAAAGAACTTCAAAATCATGTTCAATTTCCAGAAAATGACAGCAAACTCTTCTGCAATAATACTGATAGGTAGACATCTGGTTATAACTGAAAACTTCTACTAATGGGAAACTGATTAACTCACGAGGCACATTTCACTCCATTATGACATTCTAATTGTAAACTAATTGCTATTATAAAGGAATTTCTTACACTGAGTCCAATCTATTCCCTTGTAATTACCACTGATGATATATATTTTAATCTCTAAAGCCACACAGAAAAGTCTTATCTCTGCCTAACCTTTTGCCTCGCACATATTAGGTACTCTGATAAATGCCTAAATTAAAGTTTATGCTGTTTACTCTCCCCACACTCAGTCTTTTCTTTTCTAGATTTCAATAATTAGTTGTTTTCCTTATACCAAATTCTCTATTTCCATTCTCATATCAACTCTCTCCAGAATACTTCGCTTATTGGGCTTTCTGCTTCCACGCTTTATATACCATCTCCATTCACACTAAAGTTAACCTTCCAACAATCATGATGGCATCACATATGACACAGAGCCAGGAATCATAAAAATGAACTACCCGGCCCACACTCCTTCCCGACCCCATCTCCCACCCTCATTTTATAGAAGAAAAAAATGGAACCCTGAAAGATGAAATCTAGGGCTGCCATTCTGTGGCTTCAAAAGTTTCAATCACTCCACATTGTCAAAAATCTAAAGTCAATGTCTCTTAGCATGCCATCTTTCAAAGTGAGCTTCCCTTATTCCCTTCTACCAATAATCTATTGCAGCTAAACTGGGCCATTCAGGAGAAACAGTGTCCCATATTGAAAAGAGAATGGAAAATAAGAGTCAGGAGATTTGGTTTCAAATTTCTGCTGAGAAACTTATGTATGCCTCTGGATAAATGACTTAATCTAAGACTCAGTTTCTTCATCTATAAAACCAAGATAACAATATGTGTATTACATTTACCACACAAGATTCCTTTGAAGAAACAGCCCTCTTCAAAGTTGCTCATTCATCTTTGATGTCCACCTGATTTACTTAACTCTTATCTGTTGTTCCAAGAAGCTGAAGCGTGCGCTCTGACCGTACCCTGGTAAACCCTCTTGGCAGACAGGTTAAACTAGGTTGAGGGTAACTGACAGGCTTCAAACCCGTCAGTGAGTTAGGGGGTTGTCTACCCCAATCATGTGAAGACTACCCAGTGGAATGGGTGAACGAGAACAATTTGTTCCAACAGCTATGAAGGTAGCTAAAGCAGGCACTGTGGAGTGCTTAGAGCTTGGTCAGAACATCAAAGACACCAGGGTCATCCACTGCATGCCAAGCCTTCACCAGTTGTCCTGACTTTTGTCTTGCCACTGGAGAAGCTCTAAAAGAGAAACTGAGGCTGACAACTTTGTGCAACTCTGCCTCACTTAAATCTAATGCAAGATTAAATCAAAGCAAAAAAACATCACCCTGTGTTAGCATTGGTCCTCTTTGTAAAATGATAAACAACAACTTTGAAGAAATAACTCGTGTACATAGTTTTAAATTTTACAAGGCACTTTCTTCGTTACTTTGATATATCTGCAATCTCATTCCATCTGATGGTACTGATTATAAACCTTTGATAACCCATCTTGTATGACCAGAACTTTCAGTCCATATCTTCCTATAAATTCTCCACAAGGAGTCTATTGGACTCTCGGGAACAAGAGCTTGAGAACATGACTTATGGCATCGTGGTTTTTGTAAACAGTAAAACAGCTCTCATAGGAAAATTTACATGTAACCTCCCATGTGACCACGGACCATCTCTTGGAACTAAGTCTTCTTTGTTTGCTTTCTATATAATGTCTGGCTTTGCCTAACTGTGGTGCAGAGATGTGTCACTGTCCTGCCTCTGCCATGGATTGGTCTTGGGAGTAAACTCACCCAAGTAAAGCCTACTTACAAATATGCTGGCATGCATGGGCCTTCTTCCTTTCTATCTCAGTATCCTCTTGGAGATGAGATCATCTCTCTAGACCCTTATAGTTCAGCCAATGGATATATGAGCTATCAGTGGGCTCTCAACTTTCCTTTCTTAGCATGAACATCCTTACCTTCTTTTCCAGTCATACATCTCTCTGATGATATCCTGCACAGCCTTCTCTTTGTTTTATGAAGGGATTTTGTTAATGTTCAGTCATTTTTCAGTCATGTCTGACTCTTTATCACTCAGGACACTGGAGTGGTTTGCCATTTCCTTCTCCAGCTCATTTTACTGATTAGGAAACAGAGGCAAACAGGGTTAAGTGACTTGCCCAGGGTCACACAGCTAGTGTCTGAGGCCAGATTTGAACTCACTCTATACACTATGCCACCAACTGCCTATTAGGAGTTGGTACTGATCAAAATCACCGCATTTCTCCATAAGATTTTACAAACAAATTTTTATTTAGTGTTATCTTTGTTATCTTACTTCAATTATTTCCTGGCTGAGGTTGTCACTAAGTTCTTTTGGTCTCCTTGAAGTAACTGATCTACTTCTTTGAAGAGGCTGTATGGCTTAGACCAGTGGTTCTTAACATTTGTGCATCAGGGATCCCCTGGCAGACTACTGAACCCTAATAACCCCTACGGACAAGTAGCATCTCTCTTTACCATCTCCTTACTCATATTGTGTATCAACACCCAGTATGACAGAGTAGGATAAGGCACTGGACTCATGGTCAGGAGGACCTTGGCTCAAATCTCACCTCAGATACTTCTCAGTGGTATGACTCTGGGCAGGTCACTTAATCACTCCTTATCTCAGTTTTATCATTTGTAAGATGAGGTGGTTGGACTCTTCTAAGGTCCCTTCCAACTCTTAAATCTATGATCTTCTGATTCATTTTTCTTCAATCAAAGATCATTCTTCTTGGCAAAGAAAATGAGGGCAAAATAAAAATTGGACAAATCTATGTTCTCTCTGTTGTCAGTTACCATCCCATTCAAGCTAAGTAAAGATAGTATCTTTTCTATAATTCTCTTTTTTCCACTACTGTTTTTTAAAAAGATAAAACACCAACCCTTTATTTTGTCTTTAGCTTTTCTCATTGTCTCATTTTATTCTAAGTTTTATCATTCTTGATACTCTTTTTTACAGGATAACATCTATCTTTGCTTCCATCTTCTGAACATTAAAAAAAAACAAACCTCTCTTTGTTGGTAAGTTCCCTATGCATCCATGTTGGTCTCTTTAGAAAAGTTTCCTCTTTATTCCTCATTAGAGCCATTTTCCTTTCATCCATTATTACTTCTCAGTTTGCCCTATGAGGCCAAGTAGAAAACAAAGGCAAAATTATAAAAGGAAATTATTTTGTAAAGATTCACCTGGATATAGAACTACTGTATAAGCTACAAAACAAACTAAAGACAAACACTGACCTGCTAAAGATGATATAGTCTAAGGACAAAAGGGAAAAAAGATAGAGGAAAAAAGTTATGAACAGAAAAAAAAAACAGTTATTGAATATTCAAGTGCTACCTATACCTTTCAGGCCTCATTCCATTTACTACCTCTAATAAAAAAATTTTAGCATTAAAAGAGGTCTTAAAGTTCATCAACCTGTTACTCAATTAGAGAATACTTTTTACAATATCTCTGATAAGTGTCCAGAAAACTTTTGTTGAAATACTCTCTAAAAAAAGAGAACTCATTCATGAAGAAACATTCAGTTTCATTGTTAAAGATCTCTTAATTGTTATAAAGCTCTTCCTTATCTTAAATTAAAGTCACCTACCTAGAACTTTCACAGAACTTCCCTAAGCTTATTCTCTTTCACAAGAGAAATGTTCAAATATTTTAAAGATAGTTTATCTCACTTAAAACATCTCAAGATATGGTCAGACCAGCAGAGAGTATAAATCTATTACTTCTTAGGTGTTCTCCTATCATTAATGTAGCCTAATATGAGACTGTTTTTCTTGATAGCCACATGACACTACTGGCTCAAAATAAATCTGTGGTCAACTAAAACCTTCAGATTAATTTCACATCGAATACTGTCAAAGTGGATCTGCCCTGCTTTTACTTGTGCAGTTAGTTTACTTAGTAACAAAAAATGCAGGACGTTAAAAGTTCATCTTATTATTAAAGTTCACCTTGTTGCTTTCAATCCAGTGTTCAGAGATAATTCTTGAATATTTATCCTACAGTATAATAAAAGGAGAGGAGGAACCAGGACAAAGCAGAGACAAGTGTTCTAGTACAATGAGAGAAGAGAGAGAACACAGATGGAAGACAAAAGGAGAATTTCAGTTCATTTCAACAAGCACTGATTGATAAGGCATCTTATCATCCAGAGCTATCTCTGGAGCTATAAAGAAGATAACTCCTGCTCAAACTGCCCTGGGAGTTTATAAGTTCCTAGGCCCAGGAGTTCCCAAACTGCTCCCTTTAAAAAAAAAAAAATGACTTAGCACCCTGTAACAGCAAGGACCCGGGCATACATAGGAAGGCCTGCTGTACAGGTTCTTAGATCTGCTTTTCTAAAAGGAAAGCACTTTTGAGGTGTCAACAATCACTTTAATCAAACACATATGCAGACAGAGAAAATGTAAGTAGTAAAATAAAGATCAACAGAAGGCGCTTACAATTGTCTGACCATAAGTAATGCATATATCACAGATCAACAGACAGATTCAACTGTCTGACCATTACATACATACATACAAAGTTACCAGAGAGAGAAGCACCAACATCTGGGTTTTCAAAGCTAGGAGACTCTTTAGCTGCTACCCAGGTTCATATAGCCAAATGAATGTTTTCAATGAATAAATCCCAAAGTAAAACCTTACCTCAGAGTACTAATACATTTTTCAGAGCCAGAAAACATGGCCCTCTGACCCAGTAATCCAATAGAAATTAAGGCCTATTAAAGGATGGGATTATCTTTAACTCTTCTCCCCACCCACCATTAACCTTACATTAACATTACATACCCCCCTGGAAATCTACTTTCTTTAACCCTCTAATGGTTTTTTATGGATTAGTTACTGAAAAATCTTGAATGACTCACCACTGCTTATAGAAAAGGGTACAGACTCTTTTGCCTATGGATTGTTCCAGTGTCCCCCACAGGGGGTGGTGTCACTCACTTTGGGAAACTATATCTACTCTAAGGAATACAACACAGCTTTAAACAGAGCTGGAAGATAAAAGGTAATCTGAAAAGAGAGAGAACCCAGCAACCTGCAACTTGAGGTGAGGAGAGCAGGGGGCCTGGGAATAAGGAGAAGTTTCATGACAGCTGAACTGAGGCTTAAAGGAAGCTAAGGTTTCAGAGGTAGAGAAGAAAAAGCATAGTCCAAGCACTGGGGCAGCCTGTGCAAAGGCAAAGACCGGGAGGATAGAAAATCAAGTTTTTTAAAAAATCACCCTACAATCTCAAGTAAGTCAGTTGGGTTAGAATGTAGTGTTACATGAAGGAGAGTAATATAGGCCTGGAAGCAGGAAAAAAAGGAGGAATGCCTACAGTCATGTGAATGCATAGAGGTAGGTCAAAGTATATCAAAGTTCAGTGAATAATACCATTAATATACAATATCACTGGCACTGCTATGAAATATTTAGCATTATACTAATACACACATATTTAATTTAATGCACATTTTCTATATGCAAGGCTCTGTACTAAGGATGCAAGAAAAATTAATATCTGTCATATATAACAGCTTATATTTATGTAGAGCTTTTAGGTTTGTAAATTGCTTTATATACATCATCTCATTTGCTCCTCACAATCCTGTACATATGTCAGACATTATCCCCATTTTATAGAACAGGAAACTGAGGATAACAAAAGTTAAGTAATCTGTCCAAGTCACAGAACTATTAAACATCAAACATGGAATTCAAACCCAGGTCTCTCCTAACTCTGATTTGAGTCAAGCCTGTCTGGAATAGAATATGTAAAAAAGAGCAATATGAAATTTAGCTTGAAAAGTATATTGGAGCCAGTTAATGGAGGATCTTAAATAATAGGCAAAAGAGTCTGTACCCTTTTCTATAAGCAATGGTGAGTCATTCAAGATTTTTCAGTAACTAAGTGACATGGTCAGTTCCTTAGGAAGGATTCTGGGAGCTATAAAGAATAAAATGGAGAAGCAAGAGACTGGTGGCAGAGAGTGAGAACTTACGTCCAGGAAGGGCTGTGATGAGCGCATCAATGAGGGCAGTAGTTGTATAAATATATAAATGATAAACAGCAGCCATGTTTAGAGGTATAGTCAACAGGACTAGGCAGGAATGTGATTAGATATGAGAAAGAAGAAAGATTCAAAGATGACTATATACTATTTCTAATGTAGGTGATCGGAAAGATGGAGCTATCATCAACAGATGTAAGGGAACTTGTAGCAACAGGTAGGTTTATGGTGAAATATGATGAGTTCTATTTTGGACATATTTGTTTTGAAATGCTGACAAGATGCCCAATATAGAAATTTTTCAAGCAGAGAGTTGGATACGTACAGTCAAAATTCAGGAGAGACATGAGGAGTGTGTATGTGTGTGCGTGCGTGTGTGCATGTGTGTGTATGAGTCATCTGCATTGAGATAATAACTGAATAGGAGAAAGGATGAAAAAGAGCATATTCTAGAGAAAGAAAAGAAAAAAAGGACCTAAGGCTGAGCCAAGAGAATGCGAGAATGAGAGAGGGGTAGAAGGGAGAGAGACAGAGAGACAGACAGACAGACAGACAGCCAGAGACACAGTTTTGGGAATTAAGACAGGCCTTTTGTAGTGGAACTTGAGCTAAGTCTTGAAGGAAATGAGTGGTTCCAATAGGTGAAGATGAAAAATTTTGAAGCACCAAGGTGTGGTAGGAGCAAAATGGTTTTCCACATGCAAGTAAGGCTACTTTTCCCTTTTCTTCCTTGTTAAGTAGTTGTTTATTGGAAAAATTGAGATGAGGAGGGATCACTAGATTCACCAGAGGGTAACAATACCACACAAGTTATGAATGATGAGAGAGGTCAGCACAAAGCTCTGGGATCTCAGCCTCTTCCTGGACTGTGAGGCCTGGAGTATTAGGGTATACTCAAGTGAAAGGCCTTGGCTTAAGTTAGTAGGCATGGTTAGAGACAAAGAGAGACTTGCTGACTGTAGCTCCTGATTTTCCACTTGGAGTATCCTTGCCTTGAGCAGCTCGGCTGTTAGCCATGGCCCACTTAACATATTCTTAGGCGGCCTGGACATTTTCATTCTTTACACCCCCAGGTCTTGAGGGCAGATGCCTGCAAAGCTCAGTTGTAAGAAAAGGTCAGGGTCCATGGCTTGTGCAGTGGGCTACTGTTGATGACACTGAGGTTGATGGAGGCATCCTCTTTACTCTGACCCCTAGAGAGGAAGGTGATATCAGTGACTGCAAGAGGCACAGTCTGGTGAAGGGAAGTTAGTTGCCATGGCAACCTCCTCATGTGAATACTTCTGGATACAGGAATAGCCAGGGGTGACCATGTTGGGCTTCAGCAAGGTCCCTTACAGATAGCCATGGTGGTCACTCACAAGCTTTTTAGACAAGAGCCAGGACATTCTCAATGACATACTGACAACACTTCAGGTCATGTTCTCCATCAGGAAGGATCTCTGGCTCCATGATGGGGATGATGCCATTCTGCTGGCAAATGCTAGCACACTGGACCAGCATGCTGGCATTCTCCATGATGGCAAGTGGGGAAGGTATATTATCCCCAATCTTCAGTAGACAATGCCACTTGGCAAAGTCAGCTCCATCCTTCTTATACTGGGCACAGCACTCACTCCCCCCATCCAGACCTTAGGTGGCAGTCTTGCCACTGGTCCCTGACAAGGACACTACACCCTTGTCCATCTTGAGGTCCACAATGCCACCTTTTGCCTTTATGACTCTGGGGAAGGGACAACCACCATCAGCTTTCTGGTAGAGTGTCTTGTGGAAAAGGGTAACACCTCCAATACAGGAGCTTATTCAATCATTTGCTATCAGAAGCAAGTGCCTATAGAGGTGCCAATTTTTCTCTGTGTCCTCAGTTCCAGAGGACTGCAGTCACTTTGCAATGTGGTGGACTCATCTGCTGCCAAGATTCCCTTGCCCAGAGCAACAACTCAGTGAGTTATATCAGACAGTTCTTTCTTTTGCTCTGGTGTCAATGCTGGGTATTGGCAAAGCATGTTTTCCTTGACTGTGCTGGTAGTTTCTGGCAGAAAGCAGACTGCTTATGGTCAAGAACTGAACTTCGGCCACTACTTTTTCCTTAAAAGGTACTGAGAACTTCCTTAAGACTTGATTGGCTTATGGGTACTAAAGGTTCAAACCATTAACATTACTGCCCTATCACTTGAGTACAGAAGAGCCATGAGTAGCTCCAGGGATGCTCCAAAGCTTGGTTGGTGCATCAAAAATGAGTAACTCAGGCAAAGGAGTTTCACTCGGTTGTATCAAATAAGATGTCCTCAAAACCTATTCTTCTTGAATATCCTTCTCTTAGTACAGCTAAGTAAATATCTTTTTTGTTAACTGTTGAATGATCTACAAATGTCTCATTATATTATAATATTGAACTCAAAACTACCAGGAAACTAACCTAAGTCAGTTCCAACCCAGAACAACTGGCATATTCTTGCAGGATTGTAACATGATGAGCTTAGTGGAGTAGTGGATAGTCAGTGCAGAAGAAAGTGAGCTTTCATGTTTCATTTGGAAATACTTACTATGGGGTGACTCACTCTCCTGGGATATTGAAGAGTAAACTGCGTTTGGCCATTCAGCAAGGAAAGAACTGAGAGAGTATGTCCTATGTTCTTAAGAACCACAACTTGAAGATAATTAGCTGGATATTTTAATCTGGTAATTTAGACCTCCTTCAAGATCTAGTATGGGAATTTTTCAGAACGCAGTTTACCTTCAAAGCAGCTTGAAAGAACTGAATTTTGGAAGGCTGAAGAAAGGTTTTCCTCTCAGTAAAAAAAGGATGGATTCAGAAGAACAAGCTGTGCTTAGTTAGCCCTTGCTGGGCTTGGATGCCTTTGAATTGCTAAAGGTCAAATAACTCAAATGCGATGGGGGATGCCTCTTAAAAGGAAGGCCTTATCAGCTTGAAGAGAATTATATTTGTGTAAGGGGTAGAGAACCTGCAGCCTTGAGGCCACATGTGGCCTTCTAGGTTCTTGGTGCAGCCTTCTGACAGAAGTTTTACAGAACAAATCCTTTTATTAAGGGGATTTATTCTGTGAAGTTTGAATTCAGTCAAAGGACCACACTTGAGGACCTAAAGGGCCACATGTGACCTTGAGGCTGTAGGTTCCCCACCTCTGGCAGTAAACTATTCAGAATATATACCCTTCTCTGATTTCTTGAAGGTGCAGAATAGTACTGTGTTATTTAAAATTTTTTTCCTTTATTTTTGAAGATCTTTATTTTTGTCACTGGAATTGACCATTTTTACTATTTTAGGTCTTGGAGTTTGCAGCATAAGATATCACTGTCGGTTTTTTCTGGAGACAATCTCTGGATTCTTTCCATTATCACTTTGTTTTCTAAGTTCAGAAGTTCTTGGAAGATTTCTTTTTCTTTGCATTTTGGTTTTCAGGCTTTTTGACTTGTGCTTCTTACACTGTGGGTTGTCACTCCATACAGGGTAGCAAAAAATTTGGCAACAGGCAAAGGTTTCTGAATGTACAACCAAAAATTAATTAAAAATCAAACACATATGAATCCAAGGGGTTTCTGGTAGGGTTTGCCCACGTTGTATCACGTAACTTCAATGCAGCTGTGGTTCTGAACACAAATATTATGCACTTTGTACTGTGCAAGTGTGCAGGCCACAAAACACCAACTAAGGAAAGATTGTCTAAACCTGAAAAGAGGCTGAGAGTGGAAAAAGTTTAAGAAGCCTTGTTCTAGGAGACCCCCAATTCTTAAACTGTCTCTAAAGTATCCTGTTTTCAAGATCTTTATGTACTGCTTGTATAGAGGCCATGTTTCCAGATTGTGTTTCAATACCATGTATTTGCATTCCCATCAGCTGTGAAGTTTACTTACTAACAGAAAGTGAAGGACTGTTACGTACCCCTGTTAAATTTCATCTTACTGCTTTCAATGCACTGTTCTGAGAAAATTTTTGAATATTTATCCTACAGTATAATAAAAAGAGGAGTAACTTAGGCAAAGCAGAGACAAATTTCTCTCTTAGATTGTCAGTTTGTGCTCAAGGTTTTTAGTTGAGTTTTCTTCCTCCTTACATCGTTGGTAATTTCAGGTTTTTCTTCTTATATTTCCCTATTGCTCACTTTCTGACCCCTTCCCCAGTGATGGAGGTTTCCAAAGAATTTTGAGATTTTCTTAGTTTCCTTCCACACTTAGGAATTCATTTTTCACTGGCCTCAGTCTCTGCCCCACATGACTTCGGGGAGATGAAACTAGTGGTATCAACTGGATGTAAATTCCCTTTCTTTCAAGCCTGGTGGAGCCCCTACACACGAAGGCACCCTGCACCCATTCTCCCAATTCATCAGTTCTCTGGCTGAGAACTATTAAAGTATAGGCATTGCCCTTCCCAGGCAGAGCATGCTTACTGCTTTCCTATACCCCCACTTTCTATGCATCAAGAGTGCAGGGCAGAGTTAAATTCTGTTGCTTGGTACTACAGAATCATGGGATGACTGAAAGAAGAAGGGAATACACTGTATGTTGGCAGAGGTTACTTAACAGCAAGAAAATCACTGAGTGGATCCCACAGCATAAGCCAACAGGTGTCCATTTTAAAGCATGAATTAAAGAGATAAAAGATTAGATTACTATAAATAGGGTGTTTATCGAGCATTTACTATGTGTCAACCACCATTCCTTCCATGTGTTCTCCCCATCCTTCTGCTTTTTGGCTCCTTTTCATGTCTTTGAAGCTGCTTCAGATGTTTGAACATGCCTGAAAAGTTGGCCTTCAGATAACTTGAGTTTTACTATATTTAGAAAATATTTTAAAGTAATTCGCTCCAGAAATTTGCCAGACACTGATGTCAAATATAACCAGTTTATAGTTTACTGAATATTATTACTAATATTAATGTTAATTTGTCTCTAGTCTTCTGGCACCTGGCTATCAATTCATTAAAGTTAAGAAAAATCACTATTTTCATTTCTATATTAAAAAATCATCCATTTAATAATCTATTCTAGAATTGTGTAGAAGATCAAAACCAACCAAGAGTTTATGAAATTCATTTTCATCCCCCTTTTAAAATCTGGAACTTTACTCATCTTTGGTCCTGAAGTACCTTTACTGTTCTCCAAGATTCCTCTAAAATCACTAGTGGCACTTAAAACAGTCATCTATACTAGTTCTAGGTTACAATGTCTGGGCTAAGTGCCATGTATGTATATAATGTATAAAATATTTTGCATTTATATAGCACTTTAAGGTTTAAGAAGCACCTGACATACATTATCTCACTGAATCCTCACAAAAACCCTGTGATATTAGTGCTATTATTACCACCATTTTACAGATTAAGTGTGCGTGCTTGTCCTTCGTTGCCAAAGAAGATCATGCCATGAGAGAAATAACGACATGACTTGCACTTGACTTTGTTTTGAGTGAGGGAGGGCTGTGCAGGTCACCAGCCTCACTTGTCCTCCAGAGCCATCTGAATCCAGTGACCTGATATTCATCAGGATGACTGGAGATGACCCAGGATGAAGCAACTGGGGTTAAGTGACTTGCCCAAGGTCACACTGCTAGTGAATGTCAAGTGTCTGAGGTGAGATTTGAACTCAGGTCTTCCGACTCCTGCACTGGTGCTCAGATTAAGACATTAAAGCTGAGAGAGGTTGAATGAATTGAGGAGATTCAAACATACGATATTCCTGACTCTAAGTCTACTACTCTGTCACCAATACTAGACAGCCTCATTCTCATTTAAGGCAACCAGGTGCTCTCTTAGTATTTTCTCACACCTTAAGTTTCAATGCCTCTTAATCTTTTCTGTTTTACTTCCTGTTTGAAGTTCATGGTCCTTGAGAAAACAAAAGTAATACTTCTTGAAGGAACTATGGCCTCAACCAAAGTGAACTCTCCAACTATCATATACATACTCTAGCAAAAACCTGAAATTCACAGAAGAAATAATGACCAAGAAATACAATGAGAAATTACACTGAGTAAATTCCCCCTGCCCAAACTGTACAAAAAGTCAGCCAGAAGCCCACAGGGAACAGGAAATGGGGTTACCCGGAAATCCAGCATTAGTCCACAAGAAGAAGCCAGGAGTCTCCCAGTAGGACAAGAGATGGGCAAAAAGACATATACAGCCTACAAGGCTGTGTCTAGAAAAGGCACGAGAGAATCACTTCCTACTTCCCCTTCTCCTCAACCCCTCTCCCCACAACAGAAAGCCCCAGAATAAGGTCAAAAAACCTCAAAAAATGATAGCAGTAATTAAGACACTCGGATTGGGGCAACCCAGGTCCAGGGACTCCAAAGAGTACACTGAAGACTCAGCATTCTGAACCTCAAAGATCCAGGAAGGACTAACTCCAAGAAAGTATGGTACAGGAACCCAGGTGAAGACCAAGAAAGGCTGACCATCATACTCAATCTGCCATACTATTCAGAACCCTGGTCTTGGCTCAAAATTCTACTTCAAAAATTACAGCCAGATAGATGAGTAAATAAAAGAGAACATTAACTAGCATCAAGCACTATAGGTCTAAGAGATCTCCCAAACAATGAACATACTTCTGTAACAAATGTAGGAGACTTGAAGGAGAAATAAGAACTAGAAGAACACCTAGAAGAAATGAAACAAGCTCTGGAAGACAGAACTAGAAGAAGAATGAATAGCTTCTAAGAGAAAATGGTATATCTTACTCAAGTAACAGATTCTGTGAAATCTAGAAGAAACTAAACAAAAAGAAATGACTTCATGAGATAGTAATATTAGAAATCAAAAGATTGAAAAAATACAAGAAATTATGTTATCTGATACCAAAAATGACCCAGAAAACAGATCTGAGAGATAATTTAAGAATCACTATACTTCTTGAATACTATCATTTTTTAAAAAGATCTGAATACTTTATTTCAAGAAACCATTACTATCATCAGATCTATTACAACCAGGGAAGAAAGGAAAGACAGATAGAACCGACCCATTATTTCCTGAAAGAAGCTCTAGAGAATAGTCACAGGAATATGACAGCCAAAATCCCAACCTCCTACCTCAAAGAAAAAAATATCATAAGCATCCAGAAAGATTATGTTCTAGTACCAAGGAACCAAAGAAGGGAATCATACAAGACCTTGTATCTTCTACTAAAAATGAATACACAAACATGAAAGAGGGGATGAGGAAGCAGGCCATCAGATGACACTTATTCTTATCTAAAACAAAGGAGGAGATTCTGGGTTAACTAAGCAACAAGAGAGGACTAGACATTTTTTTGTCACCCCCAAGACCTCTCCAAAACAGAAATTATCCACCAAAGATAAAGCAACTTCAGTTATCTCTATGGTCTAGGACACCTAGAATCCAAAGGACACCTATTCAGAGCTCACTCAGCACCCTCTTCTGCATCACCCACCGTGCCATCAATAGTAAGGCTACACTAATTGAACAAAGAATATGACACAACTGACACACAGGAATTGCAACAAAAACCCAACGCCAAATCCTAATCTCCCCTCCCTCTTTCCAGGGCTGTGGAGATTTAGGCTACAGGCTGCAGAAGCTTGCTTGGATCCCAGCACCTCAGCAATAGCATTCTGAATTCAAAAAAAATCTTTGCAGGAAAAGTAGAAAAACAAAGGAAAAGATGCAAGACATATGTCTGGGCTTGAAACAAGACCTTAATCCCACAACCCAAAATACCATCTCATTCCCAGAGTCTAGAAGACCCAAAGTCTAGGCATCAATCTCATAGTACAGCAGTTTGGTTCTCAAAGCTAACAATGCAAGGTCAGAGAACTGAGGAACAGAGGGAATGGGGCAGGTCAGAGAGAAAAGATGCCACTGGGGTGGTGGCTGGAGGGAACTGTGTAGCATCCCACTAAGCCTGAGGAAAAGAACATGGCATCCAATTGAGGCCAGTTTTATCTCCCCAAAAAACATCTGGGGCTGATTTAGGCTGGTGAACATGAACTGCCCAAGCATGGAAGGAGCCAGAGATGCTTTGGAATCTGACCCCCAGGAAAACCACTATCAGAGGGCAGGGAATTAGAAAGTGAATAACAGGCATAAATAAAGGGGACATGGGGGACCTGAAATTACTAAAAATTCCAGGAAGAAGAAAACTCAAAGACTTTGAACATAAGCAGATAAACCAACAAAGAAAACATTAACAGAAAAAAAATGGCCTCCATATTTAGTAAACTAATTCAGGGATCTACGAATAAATACAAAACAAAGGAAAACAATCTAACACTTGAGGTGGAATTTTAGGAGAATGTGGAACTCCAAGTGCTTTAAAGAGAAATAAGAATTATGAAAACAGAATTTATGACCTGCACGTAAAAAAGATGGATAGAATAGAAACATGTGACTCTCTCTCTGATAATGATGAGAGAGAGAGAGAGAGAGAGAGAGAGAGAGAGAGAGAGAGAGAGAGAGAGAGAGAGAGAGAGAGAGAGAGAACAATATATTGGGCCCACCAAGTACACAGGACAATCTAGAAGAGAAACAAAAACACCCAGTAACATTAAATGAAAATAGGTTCACAATACAAGCAAAACATAATGATCTTGAAGACAGGATGCATAGAGACACTTAAGAATGATAGACAGATCTCCCAGATGCATATTACAAGACAAAAAATTTGAACACTACAGTGCAGAAAATAATAGAAAATAATTGCTTGGAACTTTTGAATGCAAAAAAAAATAGTACCAATAGAAATAATTCATATATCACCTCTAGAAACAAACAAGTAAACAGAAAAACTAAGGCAGCCAATTCCAAGATACATACTGGTTAAATATAACAATTCAATTAAGAAATGTTTCCCAAATATTCTGGAAAAAGGCCTTTAAATACAAAAGAAAAAGAAATTCAAATAACCCCAGACTATTCTGGACTCACTAGAAAATGCAGAAGGAAATGAAATAATGCAGAGTGGAGCTCAGGATGCAGCCCTGGGCAACCTATCCTGAAAATCTGAGGTTAACCATAAATGAAAAAAATATGGACCTTCAAAAATAAAGAGATATTTGAATGACTCTTAGAAAGAAAACCAAACCTGAAAAGACTATTTGCTTCTTTAACATCCAAGACACCAGAAATGAAGAAGAGGTGAATGAATATAACAGCCAAGAACAGCAAGAGAATGACAGCAGAAAAAGCAAGTAAGAGATTTCATTCTAAATGTGCACAAGGAGACAGGAGTAAGATGGAAGTCAGGTGGAGGGAACAGAGAAGAGGTGGTCCTGGGACACTACTGACAGAAGATGCTGCTACCCTACCTCTAATGTTTTCATGGAACTACAATGGAAAATAGAAAAGTGTATGGAGAGGGCTAAGGCAGGACGGGGGTAGCGAACAGTCTATTATACCGGGTCAAAAGGAAAGCTAGCAATGAGAGGAAAGTGATTCCTGTGGTCTTTGAGGAAGTGAAGAGCCTGAAAAGGGAGCAGGTGAGAAGAGGGGGAAAGGACTGAAGAGTAGGGAAAGGGAATATCCTTGTTTGGTGGTAGGAGAAGGTTCCACTGATAAATGTAAAAAGAGATGTTCTGTGAAGGGAGATAGGAACCTTGTGCTAGGTATGGTCTGCAGGTTTTGGTGCTTGAAAAAAAAACAAAACTACTGGTCCTACCTTGGAACTGGGGGAGATGCAACTCTTGGAGGCACCTGGGGAGAATGGGAGGGCATGGACTCAGGGAGACTTCCAAGGCAAATCAAAGAAAGAAAGTAACCAGAGGTATATATGAGGGGTGAGGGGGAGGACTCCTTACTGTAGAACAGTATCTTCTCTATCACCTGCAGGAATTGGCATTGTTCTAAAAGTGAGACACAATGGAAAATGTAGGGCAAACTTTACAAGGCAGCGGTAGAAGCATCTTAGAGGAGATAGCCCAGAATGTCTAAGTTTTGATTCCATAAGGGATACAGAATATAAAGAAAGACCAGATATAAGGGCTCGTGAACCAGAGAATAAGAGAGGATGGATAACGAAGAAAGTGAGAGAAATCCTCTCTTGAAAGGGCCACAAAAATGAAATTAAAAAAACACTAATAAACAGAATTAGTGGAATGGGAGGAAAGGAAGAAAAAATTTACTTGATTAACTGAACTGAAAGAAAACAAAGGGGGAAAGAATTAAATAATCAGATAAAATCAGGAGAAAAATAAAGGAACAGATGAGCAAAACCCCAAAGGGAAAGGGGTAAGGAAATGAGTGGGGAGGGGAAAAAATGAGGTGGGTAAGCGGAAAAACCAGGGCGAACAGTCACCTTAAAAAAGATTAAAGTAACTAAAGAAACAAGTTTATATATTGTGTTTAGAGCATCAGAGGGAAAAAAAAATCATAACCTGAAAAAAATCAATTCTAAAACAAAGGGCTAAATACACAGTTTGGTGTCAGAATACATAAAATTCAACAAGGAAACAAATGGAGGGAGAGGGGTAGGAATAACAGGAAGGTTCATATCTCCCTTAACCAAAACAAAAACAGTTATCTTTTACACATAGAACCTTTACACATAGCAACTTTCCTCACCATACTTTTGATATATCACAAGAAAATTAAATGGGAATTTTGGGGGAATTTTGTGAAAGCCACAGATGGCAAACAAAGGCCAGCAGACTACACAGAAAAAATTTAGAAACTCAGAAATGCATAAAATATATGTATAGTATTGTATAATATCAACCCAAATTTTATAAGAAGGTACTGTAAATACTCCATAAAAGAAAAAGAAAAATTTGGACTTCTTTTATCTTATAATGCCAGAATAATTCAGACTTTTTCTCTGGTACAAAGGGAGGGTCAAAAAATTTTACATGGACTTTCCAGATCACAAGGGTGCTGCAGCCTTAAACCCCCACAATGTGGAAGGGACAGCTGTATTCTTTTGTGAAGAGAGCATAAAAAAGGGGAGGGGAAAGGGAGCAATGGAATCTCAGAAGGTACTCAATGACAGGTGAATGGTTCAATAAATTGCAGTATATGAACGTAATGGAATATTACTGTGCCAAGAAATGACCAAAAAAATGCTTTCAGAGAATCTTGGGAAGTAGGAACTGATGTGAAGTGAAATGAGTAGAACCAGTAGAATATTAAATACAAGGTCAACAAAACTGTAAAGAAAAATCCTTAAGAACTCTGATAAAAACATCTGCAAGGGATCTATAAAAAAGTATGTTACCTATATCTCCTGACACAGAGATGATGAACTCAAGGTACAGAAAGTGACATACCATTTTTGGACAAGGCCATTCTGTGGATTCATTTTACTTGAGGTTTATGTTGCTACACAGGTTTTTAGTTTTCCTTTGTGTTTTTTTCATTGGAGGGTGGGGTAGGAGTAGAGCTGGCAATGTGGAAACACCATCTCCCGCAAGGAGGGTTTCCAAGTATGGTGGCACATGTTTGTAAATCCCTGATATATCAGGAAGGTCAAAGATGTTCAATTACTTGGGCTTGGGAGTTCTGAACTGCAGTAGGGCTAAAGCTGACCAGGTGTCCATATTATATCTGGTACCAATATAAAGAGTCCTCAGAAGTGAGGGGTAGGGGAAGGAGGAACAGGACATCAGGTACCTAAAGAGGGGCAAAACCTACCCAAATGCCTGAAACAAGCAAGTCGAAGATTCCAGGCTGTGGTCATTTCACTTCCAACCTGGGCAACATTCAGAGACCCAGGTTCCCTCTCCACCATCACTCCCCAAAAAGCCATTGAAAATTTTTTTTTAATGCACAGAAGAGAACAGAAGGAAGTTCAGAAGAAAAAAAAAACACAAACACAAGTAAGCCAGCTTTTAAGTAAATGTAGAATTTATCTACTTTTTTAAAAATGGAGAGTCAGAATTTCATATACAATCTTTTTTTTCTGTGTGTGTGTTCTGTTGTGTATATTGGTGTCCAAGTTCAGAAAATAAAATAAAATAGAATAGAAACAAAGTAGTTAGACGTTTTGCTTTCACATAGTAATCTAATAACACTGCCCTAATGCACTCCAGACAGCAAACTTGATACTTTTTCTGTCATCCAGCCTCCAACATTAGTTTTCTTAGCATTTTTTTGTAAGCCTCAGATCATTTTGGATATTAACTTTCCTGACATTCTTATAGAAACATGACATTCATTTGCATTATTTGCATAGATCTTTTTAAAATCTAAATTTCTAATGATTTTCTCCCCAGGAAATCTGTCAATGCTGGGGGGGTAGGGTTCAAGCAACATGAAGCTTCATGGCTAGCAGACAGGAAAAAAAATAAGTCACAACAGGAAAATAGTAAAATAACCTGGCAAAAACGAGAAGGGCAGATCCTGACAATTATAAACATACTCTCATCCAGCAGCTAATTTCAATCCTCTATGGTCAATCTATGGTAATTTGCAGTGTTAGCTTTCACTACACCAGTGATACTTAACCTGGGGTCCATGTGAAGGATCTGGGGCTAGATTTCAGGGGCTCTATGAAACTCAATAGGGAAAAAATTACATCTTTATTTTCTCTAACTTCTAACTGAAATTTAGTGTTTCCTTTGATGATGAATATAGAACAACTACATTGGAAAGCTAGGTTTCACCAAACTGCTTGCACTATACTATCCTAGAAGAAAAAATAAATCCCTAGCAAGATCTAAGGCTGTATTTAGCGGGCTGACAGTGGAAGGACTGGAGAGTTAAAACCAGTACACCAAGATATATCTCTACATATGCATGTATGTGCATATGTGTGCATGCATACATACATATATAAGTAAAACTTCGGTAACATCCATCACCCTTTTATACAGCTAAGGCACAGACTTTTTTTTTTTTACTACCCACATATATTAAACTTCAAGAGTTTAACATGTACTGCTTATACAGAATAGCACATACAATATAACAAGAGTTTCAGAATGTTAAAAAGAGAAGAAAACGACCTAAGAGAATCTGGCTTCAACCTACATTTCCAACTTTATTACTCACTATTTTAAAAAACCTTCTTTACTCAGTCTCTAGCCAAAGGAAATTACTTTTTCTTCCCCACACAGGTTTATTCGCAACTCTCTTAATCTGTATTAACATGACTTTCCCTGCTTTGAATGTCTACTCCATCCATGCAAATCCTCTTCGACCTTTAAGGTCCAGATTAAGTTTCATTTCTTCCATAAACTCTTGCCTGAACAATTCAGCCTTCAGTAATTTGGCCCCAGTGTGAATTTGTCACCTACACCATTTATCTGATACTTAATCATATACTACCTTAAGACAGTAACATATTTTTACAACTACTTCACTACATTGAAAATTCTACCTCAGCCCAGTGCTATGTGGTACAGTATGCAAAGTCTAACTCTACCTTCAAATTTCTCTAAAACCAGGTCCGACTTAATTTCTCATTTATAAAACTGCCACACCCTAAACTCTGATTCAAAATCTTAGTCCTAGGCAGCATAAATATAAGCATCTCCTTCATTTATTAATTCATTAAGAAGTTATCTTGACTCCAGTTGTGACCTTGGTGTCTGAGCCCTACACCTGATTAGGTTTCTTACTGCTAGGCCCCAAGTTCATGAGGCACCAACACTTACTATGTGAAGTGCACAACTGTTTGAATCTCTATCACTACCAGCCCCACCTTTGCTTAGTTTTGAAATTCTAGACTCTGTTTGGACTACAGCTAACAGCACTTGCTATAACCTGTTCTTGTATACATAATCTCTTTAGTTCAGTACCCATTTTTTAAAAAAAATATTACTGCATTCTCATCCCTTTGATGCTTGACTTATCTGTCCTTCTTTCACTATTCCAATCTCAACCTTCATTTCAACCTTCCAATCTCAACCAACATCCAGGTCTGACTTGATTCCTGATTCCTGGCCTTCTCCTAGTGCACAGGAGATAAATAATATCTGTTCAAACAATGAAAACCATCAGGACAGTTTTTTTCTGGCTTTTCCACATTTCATGAATGGTTAAAGTAGGTTAGAGAAGATTATCTTTAGAATTCTAGTTCAAGTGCTTAGATACAAAATATGTTTTTACATATTTAGTTAAAAGGTGCACTGGCATCTCAATTTTGCCATATCCCCAACATCTGTCATTTTCATTTTCTATCCCATCAGCCAATCAGATGGTTATGAGGTGGTACTTCAGAGTTGTTTTAATCTACATTTCTCTCATCAATAGTGATTGAGGGCATTTTTTCATGACTTTAGCTTTGGTTTCTTCATCTGAATACTGCCTATTCATATCCTTTAACGACTTATCAACTGAGGAATGACTTGTATTCTTATAAATGTGACTCAGTTCCGTACATATTTGAGAAACGAGGCCTTTATCAGAGAAAGATGCTGTAAAAAATTTCCCCCAATTTTCTGCTTTTCTCCTAATCTTGGCTGCATTGGTTTTGATTGTAAAAAACTATTTAATGTAATCAAAATTATCCATTATATATCTTGGAATGCTCTTTATCTTCTGTTTGGTTATAAATTCTTCCCTTATCCATAGATCTGACCAGTAAACTACTCCATGCTCCCCTAGTTTGCTTAAGCTATCAGCCTATATGTCGAAATCATGTAATTCACTTAGATCCACTTCCATTTTATGGGTGAGCTCATCCCATTCACATTCACAGTAATGATTACTGTATTCCCCCTCCATCCTACTTTTTTTTCCTATTTATTCTTCTCTCTTCATTCACCCTGTCTCTCAAGAGTTTTGCTTCTGACCACTGCCTCCCCTAATCCATCCTCCCTTCCATCAGTTTCACCCCCCTCCATTATTCCCTTTCCCTACAGGGTAAGATAGATTTTATGTCCAACTGAGTATGTATGTTAATCCCTCTTTGAGCTAATTCTGATGACAGTAAAGTCCCAGCATTGCCCACCACCCCTTTCATCTTACCTTCTACTGTAAAAGCTCTTTGGGGTCCATAATTTTGTTTTTGGATATCATCCCATCATAGTTAACTCACACGTGTGCCTTCTGTCTTAATTTGAGGAGGTACGAATATTATTTTCCTATATGTAAATGCAAACAGTTTAACCTTATTGAATCTCTTATGATTTCTCCTTCCCGTTTGCCTTTTTATGCTTCTCTTAAGGCTTGTGTCTGAATGTCAAATTTTCCATTTAGCTCTGATATTTTCATCAGGATTGCTTGAAAGTCTTCTGTTTCATTAAATATCCATTTCCCTCCAAAGGACTGTACTCAGTTTTGCTGGATAGGTGATTCTTAGTTGTAATCTTAGCTCCTCTGACCATCAAAATATCATATTCTAAGCCCTCCAATCCTTTAATGTAAAAGTTGCTAAATCTTGTGTTCATTTGACTGTGGCTCTACAATATTTGAATTTTTTCCAATTGCTTGTAATATTTTCTCTTTAAACTGGGAGTTCTGGAATTTGGTTATAATATGCCTGGAAGTTTTCATCTTAAGAAGTGATCAAATGATTCTTTCAATTTCTATTTTATCCTAAGATATCAGGGCAACTTTCCTTGGTAATTTCTTGGAAGATGATGTTTAAAGTCTTTTATTGAGCATGTATTTCAGGTAGTTCATTAATTCTTAAATTACTTTTCCTTAATTTTCCATGTCAGCTATTATTTCCAATGAGCTATTTCCTTCTATTTTTCATTCTTTTGATTTGTCTTTTGATGTCCTGTGGTATCATTAACTTCGACTTGCCCAATTCTAATTTTTAAGGAATTGATTTTCTTCCTTGAACTTTTTTTTACCTCTTTTGTCATTTGGCCAATTCTACTTTTTAAGGAATTCTTTTCTTCAGTGGTTTTTTTACACATCTTTTCCCATTTGGCCAATTCTGCTTTTTAAGGAGTTCTCTCTTCAGTCAGTGTGTATTGCCCATCTTTTACCATCTGGCCTATTTTCTTTTTTAAAGTGTTATTTTCTTCAGTATTTTTTGTGCCTCCTTTACCAAACTATTGACTCTTTTTTCATAATCTCCTTGAATCACTCTAATTTCTTTTCCCAATTTTTTTCCTCCTATCTCTTTATCTGACTTTTAAAAGTCTTTTTTGAGTTCTTCTAGGAACTCTTTTCTTTTGGGGAAGGAGAGGGACAGACACACTAATATCAATTCACTTATTTTTCTTCGAGGCTTTGCATGGAGCTCTTTTGACACTGCTGTAGTCTTACAAGTTTGTGTTTTGATCTTTCCTGTCACCATAGTAATTTTTTACAGTCAGGTTCTTTTTTTGTTGTTTGCTCATTTTTTCTAGCCTATTTTTTGACTTTTAAGCTTTATGTTAAGATTGGGCTCTATTCCTAGGGAGGAGGGGAAGTTCTCCCAAGCTTCAGACTTTTTTTGTGCTGCTGTTTTTTCAGAGCCATTTGGGGAAAGGAGGCAAAGGGGGCTATATGATTTCAGTTCTTCCAAGGTAGTGCAATCTAAGGAGAGGTATGGTCACTATGCTGGCCTGTGGTCTAGTCTGTGACTGACTTTCTTTCACCCTGGACTACCCCACTCTTGCTAATGCTCCTCTTCACTTTGGGACTGTGACCCAGACTGTATGTTGGCAATGTAACAGAGTCTTGCTTCTGATGCCAGACAAGGATCTCTGTCATCTCCCTCTGACCAGTTTTCTGACCCCCTTACTGTCTGTGGGCTGAGAGCTCCAGGAGTCATGGCTGCTGTGGCCTAAAATGGACTCTGTTCCATTTTCACCCCAGTGGGACAGATCTTTCCTGCCAATCTTCTAAATTGTCCTAGGCTAGAAAATTGTTTCACCTTGTCCTTCTGTTAGTTCTGCCTCTACAGAATTCGTTCTGAGAAATTTTAACACCGTATGGAGGGAAAGTTGGGAGAGCTCAGGCGAGTCATTGCCTTTACTTTGCCTCTCAGCTTTGCCCCAAATCAGTGGATTCATTTCTAGTGCAGATTCCTAAAGAGGGTGATAGGTGCTGGAAAAGTCCAGGTAGGGTAGTGGTAGCCTCTGGTGCAACTGGGGGGCTTTGAATAAAAATAAGAGGGTAGTAGAAGCATAAGGAAAAAAGATAAGAAAATTTTGAAAAACCATTTGTACATATTTCACCTGTTGTACAACAGAGTTAAAGTTGCAGTGATTACATTATTTTCCAAAAACAACCCATACAGAACGCAAGTTATAACTGATCCGTGGTCAAGGCCACTGACAGGTCTTCATAAGCAACTGTTGGAAGGTGAGTGTGTTGCGCATTGTAGGGAAATCTAGCATGCATCGGCATGAATATGTACGTGGAATGACTTATTTACAATATGAAACTATACAACAGTTACATGATGTAATATGGCACAGTCAAAATTTCAATGCAAGAAAAAATTCACAAATTTACAATAAATTATTTAATTTAAGAAGTGTCATTGTTTTAAAAAATGTTTATATTTTTTTGAAATGATGCAAATTTAAAAAAATGTTAAAGGATTAAAGAAGTACATTTCCAGGGCTGATGGGGCACTGAGTATAATTTTTTTCAAGGGGGTGGTAGGACAAATAAGTTTGGGAACCTCTGATTTCTAGGAATGCATTAGACTACATAGCCTTGGGGATCTTCTTCAATCCATGTTATGCAATAGCATGCTCTTTTCTATTAGGAAGTTAGTCTCCTTGCTTACAGTCTTGTTCCTTTCCAATACATCCTCTGTACACTGCCAAAGTCCAGTGAAGTATGACCAGATCATCCCCCCACCCAAGACGCTTTATACCTTAGTGACTCTAGGATAAAATATAAACGACTCAAACTAGAACTGAAAAGGCTCTACAACTTATCTTTCCAGCCTGACCACTGCTGCTCACATATTAGAGGTCAGATAAATAGACCTACTTGTTATTCTCTACAACCTTCCATGTATCCACCTTCTCTGGTATTTCCAAAGACATAAATTGAAAAGCATACTAAATTCCTGACTTGAGATATATGGAATACAATCCCTTCTTCTCCTCATTAAAACCTCTGAAAATCTCTCAGCTTCCTGTGAAGTTCTGCTCAGGGCCCACCTCATACACCGGGTGTTTCCTGAACCTCTCCAGAGGGCTGTGTTCTCCCTCCCTGGTTACTTTGTGTATTTATTTGGCATATATTTTGTATTTACAAATCTGACAAGATCTAAGCACCATTCAATAGAGTGCAAGTTCCTTGGAGGTCAGGAACTCTTGTTTCTGTCCTATCTCTAGAGCTTGGCACACAGTACTTTGAATGCTGCAGCTACTTAAATATTTATGGAATTAAAGTGAATTCAGCTAATATAAATGGAAAATGTCAGTCATATGATCAGACTGCTAAGAAAAGTGAATACAATCTTAGGCTACATTAATACAAAGACAGTGTCAAGTTCATGTCAAAAAACAGTCTTACTATTCCCTGAGCTGATGAGATGACAACCAGTAATTGTGGACATCATATTTTAAAAGGAACACTAACAAATGACAGTGCATTCAGACACCCAAAACCATGATAGCGATGGGCTGGAAACCAACATCATCTGATGTACTATTTTAAAAACCAGGTAGTTTGTTTCCTGGAGAAGAGAAAATTAAGAGAATACTACTCATAGAGATCTTCAAATAGCTAAAGAGTTAAAAAAGTGAAAAAAATTTTCCCATGCTGACCAATGGATGGAAAATTATACAAGGAAAGGGGAACTCACAAAGCTAACATTTAACATTAAATATTCTAGGTCAGGCGGTACTAAGATTCTTGTCATTTCAAATATTCAGAAGTTGGATCTGTCAA
This sequence comes from Bettongia penicillata ogilbyi, assembly GCA_023548195.1. Taxonomy (NCBI): domain Eukaryota; kingdom Metazoa; phylum Chordata; class Mammalia; order Diprotodontia; family Potoroidae; genus Bettongia; species Bettongia penicillata. Next base: position 4,953,502 of record JAJHZJ010000229.1, read on the forward strand.
AGATAATACAAACCAGGGTTTCTTAAACTAGGGTCCATTAATTTTTTAAATTCGATAGCTGTATTTCAATATAACTGGTTTCCTTTGTTATTTTATTCATTTGTTTCCTAAGTATTTTGTTTAATGTACTTAAAATATGACTGAGAACTGGTTCCTCGGGTTCACAAGACCACCAAAAGAATTCTTAATCTATTTTGTGTCCTGAACCCCTTTGGCAGTCTACTATAGAAGACATTTCAATGTGAGGAACTGGCTTAGATGACCTCTAAGGCTTCTTTCAAGTCTAAAAGTTATGAGTCTATAAAAAATGGCAGAAGACTAAAGATTAAGAAAACCATCTCAGATTAAACAAATCTTATAAGACATCTTAATTCTCCAGAATAGACTACTGGTCAGAACAAATTCATTCAGCACCCCTCCCCCGCAAAAAATGATTACAAGCAATGTTATTAAAACTACAGGATAGGGATCAATTGATTCCCTCCAGGTAAACAATGGTAAGCTCAAAGAATCAGTAAATAGAATCTGTGGTTGCTTCTGCTTCTGTCTTGTTCATGCAACACCCTCTTCCTCAGTTTCTATGTACCCTACCCATACGCTCTCCCTTGACCACAGATTTTAAGTATACACACACTGTAAAGTCAGGGCAGGCATGTTGGAAAAAGTCTGTCATCCTGTCCTATGGCTGACAGCAGAAGGACACCAGGACACAGAAAGAAAAGAGCAAAGAGAGATAGTTCTGGAGTAAGAGGATATGGGTTCTTCTCCTGGCTCGGCCACTTCTACTTCAAGTGGCATTTACTTCTCTAAGACTCAGTTTCTTTATCTCCAAATGAGGGGGGGTGGACAAGAGGATTTCTAAAGTCCCTCCTCCAAGTCAATGAACCAATATGAATATTCAACAAATTCTATTTAAGTATCTACTAATGTATACAGTGAGAAGTAGCATGGCTTAGTGAATAGAAAGCTTTCTCTGACTGATACTTTGTGATCTTGGGAGAAAAAAAATCACTGAACTTTTCCGTGCCCAAGTCAATTCTTTAAGACTAAACTCTAGAATAGAGATCCGCATGAGAAGGAATTTCCTCCCTGGGAGTGTCCTGCACCAGTGGTGTTAAAACTCAAATAGATTTCTGCCTGCCACTTTTTGACAATTCACATTGTCAATGCTGCATTTTATCTTTATTTATTTTATTAAATATTTCTCAATTATATTTGACTCTGGTTCAGGCTGCCCTCTCCAGCTACAATGAGTTTGACATCTCTGCCCAGCGATGAGAAGAGGAAGCAGGATGGCATGGAGATGAAGGCAGTAGATCATAGATAAGAGCTATAATGGTCCTTGGAAGCTATTCTGTCCAACTACATCATTTTAGAGATGGAGACCCAGAGAAGTGATTTGTCAAGGTCACATAGACCTTGACAATAAGTAGCAGTATCAGCATTCAAACCCAGGTCCTTAATTCCAAATCCAGCACTGTGCCACATAGATTCCCATTGAAAGCTGTTCTTTCCAGTAGAGAACGCTGACTTTTAATTGATTCCATATAATTCCATAAATACTGAAGAGACAGGTGAGCAGCAAAGGTAAGGCAAAGAATCATTTTTTACTTTTTCTTCTTTATTTCCTAGAACCAGTCGGCCACTAGATCCATTTTTCCCTTTCCATCCCAATCTCCATCCCCAAGTTAAGCTGCAGGTGGAGGAACCTAAACCCTTTATAACCAGAGGTGGACAATGAGGAATAAGCCCAGAGGGAGTGTCACCTCCCAAAACACACAACTCATCATGTCACTGGAGAGACTGGACCAGAAACAAACAATGCATCAGACTGAGAGATGGAAGCAGGCCAGATACAACGAGAAAAGAAATCATGACCTCTTTGGGTTAAAAGAAGAGCAGTTTGTAATAAGCCACACATGCTCCAACCACAGGGCCCAACAGAGAGCTACTCATACCTTAGAGGAACTATGTGAGGATGCCAGGAAGGTAGAAAAGGGCTTTCATACAACCAAGAGCTGTGAGTAGTCCCTTTTTCACATGTGCTCTCTAACTCTGAGCCCACTTTCCCCTGGATTCTGTATGTATTCACGGGAGAAAAAGTTTCCCAAACTTTTGAGGAAAATGTTTTGTCCCAACTGTTCTTAATTTACAACCTTAGAAAATATCTCCAACTAAAGCTAATTAACTCTAGATGGCTAATTGTTATCAATGGGGAGCACAATGAAGAGGAGCAAGAGCATTAGAAAATCTACTCCCACCCTTCAGGGTCAGCCCTAGATTCCGAAGAGGAGAAGTTGTGAGTCATCCTCTGGGGCCCTGACCTGGCAGTCCAAGTAGGGGTTCTGAAGTAGTCCTACAGGGAGTGATACATGTAGCAGTCTCTTTCTGTCTTCCACTTCTCTAACCTTATCATCATTTGTTTTTACTCTCACCTGTCTTCCCATTCAAAACACACACACACACAAACACACACACACACACACACACACGTTCCTCAATCTGTTGTTTAAGCTATAATGTGGTGTCATCCGCTCTCATCAAGTTTCTCTCCCAGTTCTCTTCACAGTGCCCCATACACACCATAATGTATTGACATGCTTATGTGGTTTCCCTCCTTCTGGCATACTCTTCCCCTTTTTCCTCTCAAAAATCTAACCTGTCATTTAACCTGGGCACACTCCACGTCTTCCATGAACACTTCCAAAACACTATGGATATCTCCTTCATACGAACTCCTCCATCACTTGTTTCCTGTTATTATTTAGCTATTTCATGCATGTATGTCTTACCTCCTCAATCACATTATAAACTCGAGGTAGGCAAGCATTCCATCTGACATTTCATTTAAGAAAGCACTACACAAATACTAAAGTGTTCAGTAAATACTTGGCGAATGAATGATGTCAGCATCATCATCAACAACAACAACAAACACTGGAGGAAATGAGGGAAGAGTCAGGAATTCCAAAAGAGAAGGAAACCACAACTGCCCAAGGAGAAACAAATGCCTAAACTAAGGCAGCAATGACAGGAAAAAGGGAAGAGCAGAAGAGCAGAGCAGAAGCTGGCAACTGCCTCATCACACAGTACAAAGAACAGGTAACTTTAAGACTGTACTAATTTTCCTGGCTTGAGATGACACAGATGATGAAACTGCCCACGGAGAGGAGGGAAATAAAACACACAGGGGAAAATCCTGGGAGAAATAGAAGCAGTTTGGTCTTCAGCACATTTGCGTTAAGACATGCTATCAAATCCTCAAAGGTTTTATAAGCAGAGCATCACATGGGACAGTGATAATTCAATATATTTTATATTCCATGGATTGAATATTGTGAATCATGGTTGAAATTATATTAGATTGGCTTATCGGTGCACATTTCATTTTGCTCGGCCTCCCATGTTGCCTAACATACACACACACACACACACACACACACACGTACTTATATATAATATATAATATTATATAATATATAAAATCTATAAATATATATAAATATATAAAATATAATAAAATAAATAAGATAAATAAAATATATAAAATATATTATATAATATATAATATATAAAATCTCTTACTAAGTGGCTCACTACTACAAGTCAGATATTTCTTAATTTGGCTGTGATCATTTTCAATTTTATCCTTGAGGATTTAATTAATATGTGGAAGAAAAGTAATGTGTGTAAGAAACCTATAGAAAGAACAGAGTAAAATAAATGCCAAAATAAAAAGTGAATGTAACGTGGTTCTCATCACTTTTCTACACAGTGAAGACATTAACTGAAGTTAATATTTTCATATTAGAAAGCTTTATCTCTTCTGTCTTCAAAAGAAAACACACATGAAAAGATGACAATATTTTGAAGTATAAGTGTCCCAAATCCATAACATCAATGAAAGCTCAATTTTATTGAACTGGTTCTCTCTCAAATATAGAAAATATTAGAAATTCCAAAAATAATTTTCTATAGCTATTTCTGGGGTACAAAATAGTCTCCTTATGTACCATTAAATGAGATAAAAAGATTCTTTAAAGTCAAATTTAAACATATGTGAAAGTTCTCAATCCTGAAAACTGATAGCAAATATAGCACCCTATATATTGATATCACACTTGTATTTTTGTACAAGTATTACACACTTTATCTCATGCAATTTCATTATCCCTCTGTATCTTTGTTAGACTCACTTGCCAATTCTAAGGTTACTTCCAAATCCAGAATTTTAAAATTTCTTCTACAAATATAAAAACAATGTGAAAAAATTATACTGCAAAGGAACATTCATGACCAGGACAGAAAGAGATAGTATAAGGTACAGCAAGAATCAGGTAACTGACCTGGATTCTAGTCCCCACTCTGCCACTGACTCACCATGTGACCTCTGACTTCAGTCTTCTTACTCTAAAATGAGGGAGTTGGATTTGAGAGACTCTTTGAGTGATCCATTGCGTGACTGTATTAAATAAAACAATGATGAGACTGAAGAATTATTAGAATTATGTTTAGGGCCATATGACGGAACAAGAAACAATGGGTAGAAGTTACAAAGAGGTAAAATTAGGTTGGATGTAAGGAAAAACTTCTTTGTTAATTAGACATATTCAAAAGCAGAAGGAACTAAATGAGGCAGTTTAAGTTACCTGTCACTGGAGGTCTTCAAACTAAGTCTAGATGACCACTTATTGGGTATGATGTAAAGATTATTTTGGTGGTATGGAACAGACTAAATGGTCATAAGGTCCCTTCGAACTCTGAAATCTGTGATTCTGAAATGCTACTGTATCCTCCAACAACCAGACCACAAAATTCTAACATTTTCTTCCTTTTCTTTTTTTGGAAACTGGGTCTTCCCATCTTACCCAGTAGAAGTGCAGCTGCCAGAATCTTTTAACCTGTTGTTTTTCCAACCTGGGCTAGTTCATCCCACTGTAAAAAGCCTAGTGGCCCTACACACCCAGTGGTTCACTGTAACAGTGTGGGCATTAATGCAAACACCTGATACCAATCAACTTTAGCTACAGTAGCTCAGAATTTCTAAATTCAACTGATCCACTAGCCTGACCCTTCACAGCAACAAGAAGATGCAACACAACACCCAGTCCAACAACACTCTTCTTTCCCTCACTTCAGTCATATTGTTATGATGGTGTCACAACATCTCCAAGATTTTGAACTTCAAAATTCTCTCGAGCTATGACCCTTTATCTTCCCACCTCTCTCATTGTCTTCCCTCACTAAAAATGCTCCTACAACCTCCTCATCACCCCATCTCACTTAACCTTTTTCTAGTCTCCCAATCAATTCCCTCATTCGGGTCTTACCTGCCAATCTTGACCCCCATGAAGTTCACCACTTTCATTGTTCACTAGTCAGAACCCTAGAATCTCTGTAATATTCCACCCCCTAACTCACACCACTATTCAGACCTACTAATTCTCAAACCTGGGTAAACTCCAATAGTCCAGTTCCTCTACTCCTATCTTTCAGGCCAAGTTACTAGAGAAATTTAGTTCGTCCACTCACTAGAAATTTATGGCATACAATCTCAATGGCACCACTGCTCCTTAACACTGCTTTAATCTAATCTTATAGACTGCCCCTCTGATAGCAAATAGTAACAGTTACAAAATGTTTCTTCTCTCAAGATCTCTTCAACTCCCATGACTATACTCCAACACTTAGAGCAGAACAGATTCTCCAGAATTCTACTTTTCTGCCCCCAAGAAACATGCATTTTACTTCTTGTACATAAGTAAATACAGGTTAATATGAAAAGGAAAAAAGGAACAATTCTCTGGAATTCTCATTTTACTCTCCTCTACCTTACTCTCTGATCTAGTGGCTAGTCTAACCAGAGTTTCTCACAGTAGCTAAATATGTCTCATATCCTGCAACTTAAAGATGCTCTCCCCACACTGGCTACAGAATTCATATTTATCCTTTAAACCCAACAGTACTTCTTTCAAGAAGTATTTCTTTTTGATTGGCTGTCCTCCATTGACAGTGGTCTGACCCCCATTCCCACACAAAGTACTCGCAATTTTCTAATACACCAAAAATCACAGATTATTCTGTATTATATTTCCATGCCACATTTCTCTATAAGTTTCCTAACAATTGGGCCTACATCTGATTTAAATTTATCTCACTCAGCATCTAGCATAGTATTTCACACAATAAATGTCTGTTTTCTGAATTGCTAAAATTTTGTTCTCAAAAACACATGGCATATGACATGTCACAATAATCTGGCTTCCTAATGAATGTAATATGAAGGGGAAAAGTGATTATGAGGTACCAGGAAAAGATATTCAATGTTTCAACAATAGAGTCTTGCTACTAAAACTGAATTACACTGTGATTCTAAGATTTAGTTGTTTTCATATCCCAAGAACAGCCCATCAATGTTTGATTTTATAAATACCTGCATATATAATTTTATTAAAAGGGTAACAAGAACAAGTAAATTTATGTAACATCTGTGACACCAATAATAGATTCTAAAAAGGCAGATCACTAAGTATTTATTAAGCATCTGCTGCATGCTAAGCACCATCACATATCCTGGGGATACAAAAATAAAAGTACAGCAGTCTCTGCCCTCAAGAAGCTTACATTCTTAATAAGGGGATAAAACATGTTCACTTATAAGTAAATGCAGGATATTACACAAAATAATACCCAGTGATTCAAGTGAGAAGGCAATAACAACTGGGAGGAATCAGAAGAGACCTCTTGAAGGTAGTTGGGGTTCCAAGAGGAAGAAGTGAAGAGGGAAAGATATGGTGGTAAACCTCTGTAAAGGCATGGAGGAAGATGATGGAATGTCATTTACGGTAATAGCCGTTAGGGCAATTTGGCTTCAGTTAGGGCAATTTGGAATACGTGAGGGAGACTGATACATAATCAGTCTGGAAGACAGGTTGGAGGCAAGGACACAGAGGGTTTTAAATGGCAGAGTTAATTCAGATTTTAACCTATAGGCAATGGAGAGGCACTGAAGCCTTTGAAGCCCATCAGGAGCATAGTCAGATGTGGGTTCTCATACATCAGCCCTCTATACTTCTTCTCATCAGAGGACCTGGTTTTCACTTAACTAAGAGAATCCATTCTAAGCTCCCTCTCCACACCTAAAAATCCATCCTTTCTCTTGCTCATATCTGACTTGACTGATTGAAGGCATAATCCTTCAAGTTTTCTACTTAAGCCCTTGATCCATCACACTATCATCTCTTCATAGAACTTACCTTTCATCTTCAAATCTTCCTTTATCTAATGTTTTATTCCCTACTATAAACACAGTAATATCTTAAAACAAAATTTAACAATTCTTCATTTAAGGCTGCCATGTCCTAAAACTATCATCCTTTATTTTTTCTTCCTTTCAGAACCACAGTCCTAGAAATGACTTTATTCATGGCCTTCACTTCCTAATCTCCTTGAAAACTGAATTCCAGAGCTACCATATGTTTAAAACTATTCTTTGCAATGTTACCTTGGAATGCGTAAATGTTGGACCAAACGGCCTTCTCTCAGCACTCTTCTCTTTGGAGCTTTCTGCAATTTATGCACTGTCTACTGCCCCCTCCTCCTGAATACTTTCTTTTCCTTTACCTTCAGTGATGTTGCTCTTTCCTTCTCAGTCTTCCCTACGCCTTAAATGGAGATGTCTCATAAGATTCTATCCTAGGACTTAAGTCTTATCTGTCTCTGTATGTATATATAAACGGTGACCCCCCCTTGTCTGGAATACACACACACACACACACACACACACACACACACACACACACACACTTTTCTTTTGGTGAGCTCACAATTATTATCTCTAAGCATATGATTCTATATATCCAATCCTATTTTCTCTCCTAGATTTCTCAAATTCAACCTACCCCAAAACAGAACTTATCTAGGGGAAATATATTTCTTATAAATTCCCTCCAAATCTCCTCCTCTTCCCTATTTCTACTGAGGGCCACCATATCTAGGTTAACCAAGTCCCCAGCTTCAAAGCTATCTTTGACATATCTTTCATCCTTTTACCTCCACATCAGTCTTACCTTTCCACTCATACAGCTATATTCTATTCAAGGTCCTTATCACTTACATTAATAAAAATGTCTCCTAGTTGATCTCCTTGCTTCCAGTCCCTCCCCTATACAATCTATCTTCTGGGAAACTGCTAAGGAAATCTTCCTAGTGGAAAAGACCAATCAACAAGCCCAACACTTAATTAAGTCCTTACTAAGTGCCAGGCACTGTGCTAAGCCCTGGGGATTTAAAGAAAAGCAAACAGATGTTCCCTGCCCTAAAGTAGCTCATAATCTAATGGGTAATACAACATGTAAACAACTATGTAAATACAAGATATATACAGAGTAGAGGAAAAGTAAGTTCAGAAGGTATCACAAGTAGTAAGGGGAATTAGAAAGGCATTTTGCATTAGTTGTGATTTGAGTTAAATCTTGAAGAAAGCCAGTGAAAGAAGCCTCAACAAGGTAAAGGGCCACCTCTTACCATGCTACTCCCTTTTTCAAAAACCTACAGTAGCTCCCTTCTGACTCTAGGTTAGGCATCTCAAGCCATCATCTTCTGGTTTCAACTTACCTTTCCAGAATACTTTATTTTAATACCCTTTACATAGTCTGCATTCCAGACAAACTGATCTACTAGTTATTACCTGAAGTTAGGATTCTATTTCCTACCTCTGTGCCTACAGGCCTCCCCCCCTCCAATGTCTGGATGTACTCCTTCCTCATCTCCCATTTTGGAAATTCTTATTCTCCTTCAAGATTCAACTCAGCTGCCACCTCCTCCCCCACAGCTGCCCATCTGTTGTTGCCCTCTCTCTTACCTCAAATTATCTTGTATTTAATATTGCACATGCTGTATTCCCCAGCAAATCAAGGACAGGGGCTATTACATTTTTTGTTTCTGTATCCCTAGCGCATAGCAGAGCATCTTGAACCTATTAAGGCCTAAGTGTTGGCTGGATTTACTATACACTCACTATATATAAAAGTATGTTATTCATGTGCAGAGTAAGTTTAGGTGTACGGAGGGGAAGCTGCAAAAATCATTGGTGGATGGGAACACAAATATCTTCACTGCATCTAAAATTGATCCCCCAGCCTTTAAAAAACTCTCACTTGATCTATCCATCCCCACTAGCCATCATTCTGTATCTTGTCTCCCTTTTGTGACTAAAATCCTTGATTAAGTCATCAATAATTGATACCTCCACTTTCTTTCTCCTCACTCTCTTTAACTTTCTACAGTCTTGTTTGCAACTTCATCATTTAATCAAAACTACTCTATCCTATTAGCATGATCTGTTAATTGCCCAACCTGATGGTCTTTTTTTCCCAATCCTCATCCTTTTGATCTCTGTAGCCTTTTGACACTATCAATCACCTCTCTCTAAGTTTCCAAGAAATCTCTCTAACCTGGTTTTCCTTCTACCCGCCTGAGCACTCCTCACTCTCCTTTGCTAGATCTTATCCAAGTCATGCCCATTAAATGTGGGTATTTCTCAGAGATCTGTCCTAAGCCCTCTTCTCTTCTATCGCCATACTATTTCACTTAGTGACCTCACCAGCTCCCATGGTTTCAATGATCATCTCTATGCTATTGATTCTCCTATCTACTTCCCCAGCCCTAACTTGGTTCCCCAGACTCTCAAACTGGATATCTCTTTAAACTCATTACCCAAAAAGCCTCTGAACCCTTCTGAGATCCCTCCACCCTTCTAAACAGCAGTATTGTCCTCCCAGTTACCCAGGCTCTCAACCTCGTTATCATCCTTGCCTCTTTACTGTCTCTCACCTCTCATAACTAATCTGTTATTAAGTCCCATCTATTGTACCCTTAACAACATCTCTCAAATATGCCTCCTCTCTTACGACATTGTCAGCATTCTTGTGCAGTCCCTTCTCACCTCATACCTGGAATATTGTGACAAGCTACTGGTTGGTCCTTCCCCACTACAGTCCACTCTTCACTCAAATGTCTCTATCTCTCACACCCACTCACCCCTACATTCAATAAATTCCACTGGCTTCCTATCATTTCCAGGATCAAATATGAAATCCTCTGGTGTTCCAAGCCTTTTACAACCTGGCCCCGTCTTTCCAAATTCTTAAAACTTAAGACCCAGCGACACTGGCCTCCTTGTTGTTCCTCTCATAGACACTACAACTCCAGGCTGAGTGTTTTCAGCAGCTGTTCCCTGTGCCTGGAACTCTCCCTCCTCATCTCTGCTTCCTTTCTCTGGCTTCTATCAAGTCTCAGCTAATATCCTATCTTCTCCAAAAAGCCTTTCCTGATTCACCTTAATGCCAGTGCTTTCGCTCTCTTGATTATTCATAACTTAGCCCATATATGGCTTGCCTGTGCACAGTGGTTTGTGTATTGTCTCCCCCATGATAGTGAGCTCCTTGAAAGCATTGTCTTTTATCATTCTTTGTATCCCCACGGCTTAGCACTGTGCCTAGCACACAGTAGGTGCTTAATAAATGTTTACTGACTGGCTCCCTTCCCCATCAAAGTTTAAGTTGTTAAAATTTAAATTATATAGCAGTGTGGAAATCAAAGCAAGTTTATGCCCTCTCCCAGTCCAGGATAAGTTGATATCCTGAAATCTTGGCATCACGAACAATGATCTAGGTTTGAATACTCTACACCTTTCTCATTTGCATCTTCCCTTGGAGGGTTGCATGATGTACAAAACTCCTCCCAAAGCCTTCCTTTACACAAGGCTCACAATCCTTCCAGTTACTCCTTTCTCCATCAACAACTCTGCTTGGCTTTCATTCCATAGAAAAACACTTTCCCTTCTCCTTTCTCCAATGATTCCTCCCCTTTTTCATTTCAACTTCTTTTTATGTACTGTCTTTCCTCCATTAGGTAAGCTCCTTAAGAACAGGGACCATCTCTTTTTCTTATTTGTACCCCCAAAGATTAATACAGTGGTGGGCACATAGTAAACAGGTGCTTTAATAAATATCTATTGAATTGAACTGAAAGATATTTTTAGAAATCATTGGCAAACAGAACTTAAAAATCTTAGGCTTTAACTGTCAATACGTTCACAAATAGTGAATAATGGCAAAAAAAAATTACAGGATAGTTTCATAATGAGGGGCTATAAAATTACTTTTATACTACAGATTCACAGAAATTATACTAACAAGAGCTCTCAAAAAACTCTTAGTATGCCCACTTATCAAAGACACTTTAATCGTATTTACTTTTTCAAGTTGAATGTAACAGATTTTGCTATTGGTTTCAAAACGCAGATTTTAAAGCACAGAATTCAAGTGATAAGATTCGGTATTTGATAATATAGAAAATATAATATAGGTTTTAACAGAATTAAAGCATTTCTGGTAGAAATATATACTAAATTACTTTCAATGAAGAATAAATACTTAGGTTCTATTTGCCAAAGGAACTTATTTAGGACATGTTATAAAGGAGAAAGCATATTTTATAAATTCTCAAGCACAAAACAATAATTGCTGCCCTTATTTTAAAGTTAACTATTCAAAAACTGATTTAAGAAAACATTAAAATATTTCCTTTAAACTGGGTAAGTTTAAACCATTAAACTACTCTAAAAAGGCAACTTATGGAATGATATATAAAGCTGGAATAGAATGACATCCTAAAAAAGTAAGACAAACTTTATTATGGAATGTTAAAAAAACTTTCTTATGCTTCTGAGAAGTCAAAGAAATAAAGATTATGATTTATACGTAGGGATTTTAGTTATTTGTGGGACAGATCCATGTTCCCATACTCCTTCCTTTCCCCCTGAACACAAATAGTTAAAATATCTTTAATGGATTATTATATTAGGGAGGCTTATGCTAACTAGACCAACATCCTTTTCTTTAGCAATACATTCCCTCAAAGTGCTGTGGGTATTCAATAGCCGCATCACAAGAATGAAACTGATGCAAGCTTAGTCAGTTTCATCTCTACTTTTGTAGGGCTTCCAGAATATGTAAAGCTAATTAGGTTCAAAGCAGTTTACACACTATGTACAGAGGGCATCCCCAGGGCCTACCAAGATGGAATGTGAAACCAACTAAGCATCAATTTCACTCTGTAGGCATAATCTTGGTGTGGGGGAGGAAGGAGGATAATAGTAATAATAATAATAATAAATCTTAGGATAGAAGGTGGTAACCAAAAATAATCTCAGAGGGTAAAGCGGAGAAAAATAATTGCTTAATTTCAGGGTGGAGACTGTACCATGAGCTTCTTTTGGCGACCAAGCTAATTAAGTATGATAGTAAATTAGGTTGGCAGCAAAAAACAAAACAAAACAAAGAAAAAAGCCCTTAGAAATAAAGCTACCTCCCAGAAAAATTAACCCAGCCACCAAATGTCTAAAGGAGATAAGAATAACTCTACTTTTGGTTCCTATACAAATATTAAGCTACCTAAAACACTATTACTACACAAATAACTACTTAACCTTAGTACATAGGGATTTATTCTTCCAAACAGGTTCATCTATCTTGAACTGAGGACTCCCTCTAACAGATTCTAACTGAACAAAACAAACTAATAGTGGGTAAGATAGGTAGAGAAGTTGGAATAAGTTATTTAAGACTATTAACATTCATACAGATGGCACTTACATGATAATATCCCTTTTAAAGAAGCTATAGTCAAACAACTCACTTTACTGTCATCACTTTTACCAAAGGTTAAATAATGTAAGACCTTTAAACACATTTTAGGCTGTCAGAAAGGGAGTACAAGTTCACTTCTCAATCAAACGGCAATACATAATATCAAACAGAACAGCCACTTTACCACAGACTAGGAAAAAACAATTCATGAAAAATGTTACATTTTTAACTACTATCACAATTCTAATGTTGAAGTTTACATAGTCAATTAAGGTAACACCTACAGGATACGAAAACATTAAATGTCATCGAAAACATCATCAAATGTTTCAGAAGGCAAAAATTTACACTGGAGTCTTAGGAGAAAGTAGGAAGGGTTAAAGGACCCAAATTACACTCAAGCAATAAGTTAAATTTCAAGACAGAGTAAAGGTTATGTTCCTCCCATACCCAGAAAATCTCAGTAATAGATGTCAAGCAAGAAAAGGCATCTAACTAGTACCTTCTGGTTTTACAAAAGGGAGAATCACATCCCTCCTGAACAGCTCCCTCTTTCCCTGAGAGACTTTAAAGAGGTAGGCTGCCTTAGAGGGCCAACCAAGCAGAATTCTTACTTCAGGGCCCGTTCTTTCTCCACAATCTCTCTTCAGATGTTGATGTTTTGATATGGAATCATCATCGAAATAGAAAAAATAATTGTTATAGAGACAAAACTGAGAACCTCTAGGGAGAAGTTCCCACTGAACAGAGGGGATGGACACAAAAAAGAATTCTGAAAACACTGACAACAAATGTAAAAAGTTTGATGCCAGTCCCTTTCACATTGTGATAAAGAAGGAGGTAGAGAACAGTGAGTTGACTAATACAGAGAGGGGGAGAGAAAACAAAAAAAGGGAGTCCTAGGGTACAAAATTCAAAAGCTTTATGCAAATAGCTGTTCAAAAAGTTATTTTTTCCTGTATAAATACAAGTTGTAAAAGGAACACTGCCATTCAGTCAAAAATGCTTCACTTTATTTATGAAGATTTTTGTTTATCTGTCTTAATAGAAGCCTGTTCCCCTATAAAAGGAATGTATACCCAAAGAATTCATTAACTGAAGTTGTTACATTACCTAAGTAATGTAATCTATTCTCTTGACATCTCTACCTCAACATGCCCACAGTAGAACTCATTTCTTTCATACTAAACTTGCCCCTTTGCCATACTCCTATAGAAGACTCTCACCCTTCCAGTAGCCCAAATGGAAATATCCTTGACTCTTCCTTCTCACAATTTCCACTCCAGGTCAAACCCTCATCATTTCACACCTAGATTACTGAAACAATTTCCTTACTGATTTTCCTGCCTTTCCTCTCTCCAATACATCTTTTACATAGCTACCATCTGACACTGACCACCTCACATATCCCTGTTCAAGAAATTTGACTTCACATCTTCAAGGAGAAAATACAAATTTACCTGTGTGGCATTTAAAGGCTGCCACAACCTGGATCTATGGAACCTTTTTTTCCCCAGACTGATTTGACATCACTCCCTCTTGAGCACTCTATGGTCTTGCCAAACTGGCTTATTTCTGTTGCTGTAAACAACATCCCCTCCCCATGTCTTAGAAATCTTCCTTGTGGTCAAGGCTCAGCTCAACTGCCACTTCCTATAAGAGGCCTTTCCTGATTTTTCCCCAGATATCAGTGTTCCACCTCCCTGAAATTAGTTTGTATTTACTTGTATATAATTTGTATATACTTTACTGTGTACATATTTCCCCTCAACATAACATAAGCTCCCCAGGGGTAGGGACTGTTTTGTTTTGGATTTCTTTTCCTCTATCACACAGTAAGCACTATTTTAATTTGTGCTTATTGAAGATTAGGGATGATTTAGGAGAATGATAAAAGTATGCAACTTTTATGTATAACATGTATACACTGACATTATACAACTGGTATCTCAATACCAGGACAGGTGGGGTAAAATTAACTTTAGGACTAAACAGGAGGCAAGTTCAGAAGTACATGTCTCATATCAAAAGCCAACCACTGCTAATTGTGCTAAGAAAGCATACTAGTACAGTAGTTCTAAAGAAGATATACTTTGGTTACATTCTATACCTCTGAATTGCTTTCTTGTTCAAAACTCAGTACGTGAAATTACGTTTACAAATAGAATACTTGCAGTCTGTTCATCCCTTATTTCTTCTCTGTATAAAACTCTTCATTACATACATGGAACACTTCTTCGCTGAATCTGTTCTGATAATAATTCATAAAAGTATGATAGGATAGCCAAGTTCTAACTGGACTCTTGTACATTTCAGTTTTCATTTTTTAATAATACTAATTTTGACAGAAAAGGAATTTACTTTAGGGGAAATTACCTTCTTCAATGCTGACAACTACTGTATGTTCAAAAGTTATAGTATTCAGAACATTTAAAACAAAGGGAACAAATTCCACATCATTTCCAAGCGATAACAACTGAATCCCAAGGCCCAAAAACACAGAAAAACTACTTCTCCATGAGATTGATTCTACAACAGAAAAAGAAAAAAAAATGACATAAATTTTTCAGGGGTTGAAAATGAACTCATTATTTAGTCATAAAAAAACTAGGCTTAAAATCACAGTCGATTAAGGTACGCCTTGACAAGTTAATTGATCTGACAATAGTAAAATTTAAAAGGTTGCTGATAATAACAATGTTGCAATCAAATCTTTGGGCTACTCAATTCATAACAAGTCTTCATTTATTTGTAGAATCTTTTTTTTTTAATAAATTTGAAATAAGGATACAACCAAAAAGAATAATGTTAACTAACCTAGAAGCACCTGTGCCATCCGACAAAGACCCATCCAACTTAAGGAAAAAATAGACAACTAGCGCTTCGAATGAAACCATTAAAAACAATGTCTCCTAAAAATAAATTTCCATGTCAACAGAACAAAGCTGTTTATAAATAAGAAGGAGGTGTGAGGAAGATAAGAGGAAGTCTTACCAAGTAGCAAAAGCAGGAAACCACGCAGAATGAATGAAAACTGGGACAAATTAAACATGAAAGTATAAGCTGGAAATGAGGAATGGGTAAAAGTTTTAAAGGTGGAAAGAAGTTAGAAGAAATGAACCGAAACAGCAAAGGAAATTAAACTGAAAGGAAATGGGGACCTCAGTAAAAGTGGTAACTGAAAATGGGTATAATTTTGCCAGGTCATTAGGCTGGGTCATAGGATAGAGGTAGCAATATTATGGGCAACAATAGTATCAGGTTCAAGGTAGGAAAGTGTGAAAACAGAATGGTAGATTATCAAATCAGATAATGAAGAAAGCAGATCGTGTGAATTTCAAGGTAAAGCAATAGAGCATTAAATACAGACTTGAAAAGAAGCTAGGAGGAAGGAAAGAAAAGAAGTTATTAATTAAGGTAGAGACAAACAAAATCAACAGCCTATCCTTCTACTCAACTAATCACTATCAAACAAGTTACCTATCAGGTACTACCTTATTTTTTAACCTAACAAATTATAACAAAATAATATCATTTGAGAATGTGACAACAAGACTAATTCTAATTTAAAAAGCCAAGGGAGAAAAATAAAGGAGAAGGTAGAAGCGAAAACATTAAAAAAGAAGAGGACGAAGAAATAAATGTTAAGAAAGAGAGGGGGGAAATAGGTGTGAAATGAGAGACAGGATTCAACTGTGGGAAATGGTCCAGCATGGGGATACACAAGGTTAGTGCTGTGGAAACTTTGTGGGTTCTCAACAACTTTACAGACAACAGTCAAAGGCGTCCAAAGACATCTGAGAAAATAAGAGGGGTACATACAACGTGCGAGAGCCAAGGAACGAGGGAAAAGAGCAGAGGAGCCATGGAAGCAAAAACGGAGGGGGGGGAGGTCCTAACCCTGGCGGGGGAAGGGGAGCGTGGAGTCGGGATGTCGGTGACACGGTGTTTACCAAAATGGGGGGGGGGGGGGGCTGGTCTGCGAGGGGAGGGCACAAGGGTCCTCGGGCTTCAGGGATGGTCAGCGAATGGCAGAAACAGAAACCCAGCCTTCGCTGGCCGGGAAACACTCGGGGAGGCAGAGGGGGCGAGAGCGGAGGGCAGCCCGGGCCACCCGGGCCAGGCCCCCATCCTCCTCCTCCTCCTCGGCACCCCCACCCACGTACACATGCCCCAGCAGACACAGGCTATTCGGGCGAGCGGGGGTGGGGGGTGTCTCTCCCTTCTCCTTCGCAACATCCCCTACCCAGCACACACGGACGGGGGGAGGGGGGAGAACGAGGGGAACGTGGGTCCCAGGATCGCGGCGGGTCATGACCTTCTAGGGCCAAATCTGGGCTCAATTCCTCCTCCCCAACTTCTGCCGCCCCCCGCGTCCCCCCGGCCCGGGCCAAGGGGAGCTCGGTCCCCGGGGGGCCCCCGGGTGTTTACGTGTTGAAGGGCTGCGCCTGCGCGTGCGCGTGTAGGGGGGGGTCTCCCATCATGGGGGGGGCCGGAGGAGGGACCATCTTCATTAGCGCCCCTTCCCCCCCATCTGCGGTCGAGATGGGGGGAGGCCGGCGCCCGCCTGCCCGGCGGCCCAACCGGCAGTCTTCACTCACCTCCTCGGGGATGGCCGGCTCGGCAGCGGACGCCGAGCCGGCGCCAGCCTCGGGATCCATGTCCCCGTTGAAGAGAGCGGGGCCCTGCTCCGCGCCGCCGCCGCCGCCGCCGCTCAGCGCCGCCATCTTGTAACCAAGAGCAGGAGCCCGAGCGACCGCGGCTGGGCGGGGAGGAGGAGGGGCAACGGTGGGGGAGGGGGAGGAGGGCGGGGGCGGGGCCTGGGGGGAGCGAGTGGCTATGACTGTGGGAGTGTTCGCGGGCGCGCAACCTGGGGGACGGGAGGGGGGAGCCCAGATGGGAGAGGGAAGAGAAAGCGAGAAGGAAAGGAGCCCGGAGCGGGGCGGGGGAGGGGGTGAGAGCGCCGACCGTGGCGTCACCGGCGTGACGTCACCAGCGGGGAGCTGCATGGCGTCACTCGGGAGCCCCTCCCTTTATCGTCACGGGAGGCCACGGCCACGCCCACTTCGGTCCAGAGGGTCGAGCTGCCCTCGGAGGCGGCCGTATCCCCGCCGCCGGGCATCCCTTTAAGCGGCGATGCGGGTCTGCTGGACCCACGGGGTTCCGAGGGGACGGGAGGAGGGACAGCCCCACACACCGGGGTCACCGGACTGACGTCCTTCCGACACAGAAGCCTGAACAAGACCACGAGGAACGCTGGCCAGAAAAAAGCCCCGTCCAGCTCCTTTATTTCAAGCAGTATTGGATACAAACTAGTCCTAGTCCAGCCAAGGCATTCACGTGTTACTTTGTAGCTCTTAAAAGAGCTAAAAGAAACTTGACCTGTTCAGTCGCTCACGGGCCTGGCTTGACAAGACTATCACCCCAACTTTGTTAATAGTCTGTAGGTCACCTGTCTCTCACCAGTAGGGGATGAGGTGTTCCAGGATGGAGAGTTTTACCGATAATTGACACTCTTCACCCAAAACTGAAAATATTTCCGTTGGAAACCTCTTATGCATTTCTTTAATTTTTTTGAATATTGATGGGAAGAAACCGTTATAACAAAACTGCTACCTTCAGAATATGTTTTTAAAAAGTCACTTTAGGAAGGATTTGTTGTTAACTATGTTCAAAGCACTCTGGTAGGCCCTGGAAATAAAAAAGACAAAAATGCAATAGTCCCTGGCCTTTAAGGAGCTTATATAAATCCTTTGGAAGAGAACTGAAACGGACAAGTAAATACAGTTATAAGTTGAGGAAGGAGGTGGTCCTTAGAAGTAGGATGATTCAGAAAGCTTGGATCCCCACCTGAACAAGTTTGAATTTTGGACCCAATGTGGGAGGTGGGACATGAGATATTATTAAAAGCCAAGGTGAAGGCTACATGCCAGATGTAGACAAACTATATTCGAAGGCATGATCATGGAAGATGGAATGCTGAATTTGAATAATAGCAAGTAAGCCAGTTTGGCTGAAACTAGAGTGTGAAGAATGATAACGTGAACAAAGTCAGAAAAAGGTAAGCTGGAATCAGATTGTGAAGAGTTTTAATGGCCAAGTAGAGAAATTTATATATAACAATATTAATAGTGATAATAAGCATTCATAAATCATACCTACTATGTGTGAGATGCCTTATGATTTTTATTTAAATAACAACAACCCTAGGTAGTAGGTGCTCATTATCCCAATTTTATAGTTGAGAAAACTGATGCAAAGAGATACTAAGTAACTTGCTCAAGGTCACACAGTTAAGTGTCTGAGGATGGATTTAAACTCACATCTTTTTGATTCTATGCACTATGGGCTAACCTAGCTGCCCCTAATTATTCTTTAAACAATAAAAAACTGCCAAAGATTCTTTAGTAAGAGAGTAACATAGTCCTAGGCTTTGGAAAGATTCTTTTGGCAGCTGTATAGAAAATGGATTGAAGAAGAGTAAAGACAAGGGATGAGAAGAACCTGAAGGAGGGTCGTGGCTGTTGGAGTGGAAAGGAGAAATTGAATGCCAAATATGTTGTTGGGGCTGTTGATTATAAAAGCCTTGGCAGCTTATTGAATATGGCATGGAGGGGATAAAGGAGAGGGAAGTGGCAGAGATCACTGAGAGAGTGTTAAGTCCAGGTGACTAGAAGAATAGGTAAGTATGAAGAATGAGGTCAAGTTCAGAGGACAACAAGTGGTGATGAATCCTGTTCTGGATGCAGTAATTTTGAGAGACCATACGACATCTAGGGGGATCAGATGGAGACCTGGAAGGAAGCTCAGGCCATCCAGTCCAATTTGTTTATTTTACAGATGGGGATACTTGGGTTCAGGCAGGTTAATTACTTGCTGAAGGTCACACCGAGTATCAGAGACAGGATATTCAACAGGCTCCAAAAGTAGATTGAGGGGAAAGAAAGTAAAATCTGCTTGAAAAGTAATTTAACTTTGAATTTTATTATTTGACTTCCTAGCTGAATTAAGGAAATAAATCTTTTTCAGTGCCAAAAGCCCAGGAATTTGAAACAAAGAAGGAAATGAATGAAAAAGAATGGTTGATTTTTGAGTGCAAGGACCATGTGATATATGAACCTGCCTCAGCACCTAATACCTTATGCATCAGAGGTACTCTATAAGTGTTTGCTGAATATTAGTAACTTGGTCTCCTATGTTACAAGTATAAAATAATGACTCATTTCTTATACTTTAAGGTTTATACAACACTTTCTTTTGTAAGATAGATAGTACAAGGATTATCTCAATTTAACCAATGGGAAAGCCAATTCTCAGAAACAGGTTAAGTAACTTGCCTAGGGGTCATATAGCTAGTAGTTATCAATTATGTTCCATCCTTTGTTGTCGAAGAAGACCATGCCATCGGAGAAATGATGGCATGACTTGCACTTGACTTTGTTTTGAGTGAGGGAGGGCTGTGCAGCTCACCAGCCTCACTTCTCCTCTAGAGTTGTCTGAATCCAGTGACCTGATATTCCTCAGGATGGCTGGTAGCTATCAATAACCATAATATGATTGAAACATGAGATCACTTTCCCATATTTATGATATAAATATCTTGACTTGGCTTTTAGTTTAACCCTCTGCAATGCTGACCTACTTACTTCTCAGAGAATTATGGAGCAGGAAAGGATCGGAAAGACTTTCTAGTACAGTTCATTCATTTTACACATAAGGAAAATGAGGCCCAGGAGGCTGTGATTTGCTCAGAGTCAAGCTGTTAGTATGTGGGCTAAACAATATAAGTACAGGTAAATGAACTCAAGACTAGTGAAATGGCCAGACCCAAAGACCAGTCTCCAGGGAAGCACCTAAGGGATTTGTATTTGGCTGAATTAACATTTTTATTAATGACTTTGATAAAGTTATGATTATCAAATTTGCAGAGATGAAGCTTGAGAAGATAACTAACGCATTAGACAGACAAAAAATGATAGGCTAGAATTTTTTTTTTATCAAATGTAATAAGACAGCTTTTAATCAGGATAAATGCCATACTTGAAATCAGACAATCAACTTACATTTACAATTTGGAAGAGCTATAGTTAGACAGCAATTTGAAAAAGACCTGGGAGTTTTAGTTGACTGCAAGCTCATTATAAAGTACGATATAGTATCATGAGTAGGAAATAGTAGCTAATAGCTAACATTTCTATAGTGCTTGCAATATGCCAGGCACAGCGCTAAGTACATTACAATTATTATTTCATTTGTCCCTCACAGCAACCCTAGGAGGAAGATGCTGTTATTTATGCCCATTTTCATTGTGAGGAAGCTGAGGCAAACAGAGGTTAAATGACTTGCCCAGGGTCACACAGCTAGTAAGTGTCTGAGATCAACTTTGACCTCAGGTGTTCTTGATTCTGGGCCTAGTATCAAAAGCATGAAAAAGAGCTGATAGTCTCACTGTATGCTCTGCCCTTTTTAAACCATATCTAGAATATTTTGTTCAGTTCTAGTCATCACATTTTAAGAAGTATATTGGTAATTTAGAGGTAAAATATTTAGAGGATGGCAGCCAAAATGGTAAAGGGTCTTAAAGTCCATGTCATGTGAGACTCAAGGCTATTTTGATTAAAGAAGAGAAGATTCCTGAGAAACATGATAGCTGACTTCAGGTATTTGAAGGACCACATTATGGAAGAGAGATTAAACTTTTTTTACTTGGCCGAAGAGGGCAAAATTAGAAGCAGGGACTGAAAGTTGTAAGGAGACAAATTTGATTTGATATAAGGAAAAACTCCTTAAAAATTGGAGCTATCTAGAAATGAGTAGATTGGCCCTAAAGGTGAGGGCTTCCCTTTCAGTGGAGGTTTTCAAGGTCTGTGATGAGTCCTTTTCAAGGATATTTTAGAAGGGGGATTCTTATTCCTATATGGGTTGTGGTAGATGGCTTCTGAAGTACCTTCTAACTCTGAAAGCCTCTTACTCATCAGGTCTGGAGTTTCACAAAATGTATTTTCTAATAAGATGGCATTGTGTGTGTGCATAACACACTGGGAAGCATAGCCTTCCCCTCATTGATTTCCATTCTTCTTATAGATTTAATAGTATGATATATATGAATTTTGTAAATTTTTTAAAGTTAAGTTCATGGATAGAGTGCTGAACCTGAAATCAGGAAGACCTGAGTTCAGATATGGCCTTTGATACTTACTAGCTGTGTGACGCTGAGCAAGTCACTTAGCCCTGTTTGCCTCAGTTTCCTCATCCATAAAATGAGCTGGAGAAGCAAATGTCACATCACTCCAGTATCTTTGCCAAGAAAACCTCAATTCTGGTCAAAAAGAGTAGTCTGAAAAATAATTAAACAAAAAGTACAGAAACAGTAACTACTTCAAATATAACTACGTAGCCATAGGCAAATTTTGTATATAGCCCCGAGGTACTAATAGTAAGAGAGAAAAAGATCAATTAAATAGACTGTGTTTGTATTCAAGGAAATTAGAAAGTAAGTAGAGTAATACACTTAAAGAAAATGTAGAATTATTGTTAGAATAAGAGCATGAATTATTAAAATAGCAAATCAAAGAATGATTATGTTTATGAATAAAACCAAGAGCAGTTTCAAGTCAATAGTCATAACATTTCTAGTTGACAAGAAATTAATCCATAAAATGAGATACCAAAAACAAATTATTAGTGTTAGAAATGAGAAAAGGAAAAATCATGATTTCATGAAAGGAAATTAAGAAAACTTTTAAAATTACTCCATATAGCTTCATGACAGTAAAAATTTTAAAATACATGGATGAATATCTGCAAAGTATTTAAAACTCAAATTGACAAGACAAGAAATACCCTAGATAAATCAACCTCAGAAGAGGGAATTCTGCAAAAAATGAATGAACTGCCACATAAAAAGGCACTGGGACTATATTAATTTTTAGGTGGATTCTTTCCAACTATCAAAAAATAAATGATATTTATGCATACAAACCATTTTAAAACATAGAGAATGATAACATTCTACCCCTATAAAGTAAATATGAATTTGATCTCTAAAGCTTGCAAAGAGAGAGCAAAACAAATCATAGGTCAACGTATTAAATAAAATAATAAGAAATAGAATCTGGCAATGCTCTCAAAATAATTCTTGATCATGATTAATACTTAAGCATTTTTAGGGATCTGTAATACCATCAGGGTGGCTACCACCTCCATCAGTACAGATAGCAGCCTTTCTATGTCTTCTCATCAAGTGTTAGGATGTAAACTCTCAGAGGGCAAGAACTGTCGTGCTTTTTGTATTTGTATCCCCCAGCACCTGGTACAATGCCTGACACACAGCACTCAATAAATGTTCTTTCTTTCTCTCTCTCTCTCTCTCTCTCTCTCTCTCTCTCTCTCTCTCTCTCTCTCTCTCTCTCTCCTCTCTCTCTCTCTCTCTTCTCTCTCTCTTTCTCTCTCTCTCTTTCTCTCTCTCTCTCTCTCTCTCTCTCTCTCTCTCTCTCTCTCTCTCTCTCTCTCTCTCTCATTGTTTCATTTTAATAATTGAATAGGCCATCTGTTTTCCTTTGCTCTCACTACATCAACAGCCTACTCTTTTTTCTTTGTCTTAATGTCATTATTTCCTAGGAGATGTCTTTTATGCCATTTCTTGAATGTAAAACACCATTGATAATAATGCTATAACTAGATCTACTGTCTATTTTTTCTATTTTTTGGGGTCACTTAAATTATTGATCCATTTTTCCAGTTACTTAATTGAAATTCAGTGATTTTTCCAGAGTGGTTAGTTAGGTTGATCTTTTGAAATGGATTATGTATTTTCACTGAGAAATTCTTGCAGATTTCCAGGGCTCAATGCACTTGGCACAGTATTATCTGTGGATTAGAATATTTGAAGAATCTTGTCATCAACCAATATTCCTTCTTTTGTTCAGAATTTGCATAGAACATCTATCACTACACAATTGAACACCTTGGATGAATATATTGTCATGTTTAATTCTTCTTTTGAGGCAGAATAATTATTTCCAGGTTTACATAGGATCATAAAATGTGTTATGATTTTGATATATGTATGAGAGATAGCTTTGAGGACAATCTTTAAGACAACACTTTGTTCTACAAATATGTCTTTAAAGTCAACAATAAATAATGGAATTTTATGTTCTTTAAACCTCAAAGTCAGGTATGGGACTGTGCAGGAAATCATTTGAAAAACTATCTCTGTTCTCTCATGTTATAACTGAGGATATTCTTGCTATTTGCAGACAATTATCATAAAAATTGCAAAGGGCTAAGGAAGACATATATGAATGGATACTTCATAACGTCTTCTCAGACCTCTTTTGGGGTAAAGGCACTGTCTTTAATCTTTTCCATTTGGGGAGAATTTTCCCCATTTGAATTCTCTT
Source organism: Bettongia penicillata ogilbyi (assembly GCA_023548195.1). Taxonomy (NCBI): domain Eukaryota; kingdom Metazoa; phylum Chordata; class Mammalia; order Diprotodontia; family Potoroidae; genus Bettongia; species Bettongia penicillata. The sequence goes on from JAJHZJ010000229.1 coordinate 4,977,560, forward strand.
AAAAATTGATTCTCAAGGGTTTTTAAAATTATATTATCTCCAGCATGAATTTCTCCTGTATGGGTGTGTTTAGCTCAAGCTTCTTCTCTGAATTTAATTTTCCTAATTACTACTGCCACTTTCTCACATAATTAAGATAATAATATTTCCCTTAAGTGCTGCTTTTTTTGGCTACATCTCCAAATTTTTCATATGCTGTTTCATTGTTATCATTACCTTTAATAAAATTATTGATTGTTTCTGTGATTTGTTCTTTAGCCTACTCATTTTTTTGGATTAAGTGATTTAGTCTCCAACTAGTTTATAATCTTTGTTTTAGAGGTCCTTTACTGCATACAATTTTTATTGCATTGTGGACTGTAAAAGATAAGTTTAATATTTCTGCTTTTCTGTATTTGTCTATAAGGCTTTTGTGCCCCAATACCTAGTTAATTGTGTGATTCTTCCTTTCTATTCCCATTCAGTAATCTCCCAAGGTTTATCAAAGTTAACAGTTCTAAAATTCTATTCAGGTACTTTATTTCCTCTTTGTTAGTTTTATCTAAATCTGAGAAGAGTAAATTGAGATTCTCCACTATCATAATTTTACTCTCTGTAACTCATTTAACTTTTCCTTTAGGAATTCAAATGCTATGCTGTTTGATACATGTGTATTTAGTATTGATATTAATTCATTGAATAAAGTACCTTTCAGCAAGATGTAGCTTCCCTGTTTATCTCTTTTAACTGGGTCTATTGTTGCTGTTGTGTTGTCTGAGGTCACAATTGTTTCTCCTACATTTGTACTTCAGCCGAAGCATAATCAGTTTTTCTGGCTTAATTTAACTTTGTGTGTATCTTTCTATTTGAAGCTTGTTTCTTGTAAACAACATATTGTTGGATTTTGCTTTCTAATCCATTCTCCTATCCTCTTCCATTTAATAAGTAACTCCATCCCATTCATATTTACAATTTTGACAGTTGTGTGTTCCTCCTCATTCTATTCTTTTATACTTTTCCTTGTCTTTGTTTCCCACCCCCTTCTAAGAATTGGTTTTGCTTAAGAGTAATCCCTTTTATAACCTGTCATCCTTATTTGCATCTTTCCCTTATCTCCATTCCCTCCTGTTTCCCTGTTGATGAAATGTATTTCTGTAATCAGCTCTGTGTATATTCTTTCCTCTTTGGACCAGCTCATATGACAGTGAGGCTCAAGTCTTGACTATTCTTCCCCCTCCCCTTTTTTGTCCCTGTTTAAATAGACTTCTACTTGCATACCACAATTATGTGAAATAATCTTCCCCACCCTTCCTCTTCCTCCCCCTTTCTCCTAGTGTGTTCCTCTTCCCTTCCCTTTCTTCTTTAAGCTAATAAAAACATAACAGAGCTATTTCCTGGCCTTCTTTCTAATTGAACTTCCTCTATTACCCCTGATGATAGGACTCTGAGGGAATATATGTATTTTCTCCCCATACTAGAACATAAATAGTTTATCTTTATTTAGGCCAATATAATTGCTTGCTTGTGTTTGCCTTTTTATTATTCTCTTGACTCAAATATTTGTATTTCAGATTTTCTTCTCAGTTCTGGTCTTTTAATCAGGAATTCTTGATAGACCTTCATTTTATTAAAGATCCATTTCTCTCTCTGTGGGATTGGATTGTACTCTATTTTGCTGGGTAAGTTATTCTTGATTGTTAGCCAATATCTTTTGCCTTCTGGAATATCATATTCCAAGCTCTTTTCTTCTTTATTGTGGTGGCTGCTAAATCTTGTATGAACCTGGCTGTGACAATTGGTATTTGAATAATGAATTGAATACTGAAGTGATAGAGGGTAAATATGATAGCTCCACTGTTGTCATCAATGAGAATAAGACATTGAAGAAATGCTGGCAGATTTATTTTATGCTTATTTGTTGTATTTCTTCTCGTTTCATGTACAATGTTTTCACAATGATCTGGTTTACTTGGTTTATAACAAACTCTTTTTAGATTTCCTTTCTTTTTAACTCCTTTTCAGTATTTAGTGAGATATTGCTTATCTGGTTCCATTCCTCTCCATAAAATTTTCCATAAGCTTATACTCTAAATTTTTGTTGTTCTTAGCTTGGAATGTCTTTTTGGTCAGTTAAGGAGAGAAAATGCTTTCTGATAATATGGTTTCTGGGCTTTTTTGCTTCTTCATTAAGTGACTTTATATCATATACTTTTCTAAGAAACAGTGACAAAAGCAATGTCTAACATTTGGTATTTTCCATTTTTCAGAGTCAACAGCCTTATCAAATAGGCTAGTTTGGGGCTGCTTTAATCTCATCTTTATCTTTTTTTTCTAATTAGATGCAGATTCTGATTTTTAATCTATTAACTGATGATCTTACTACATAGATGGTTGATTGTGAAATGGCTGCTACATCTGCTCCTATTCTGCTTATTAAAATAGTGTGATTTTATTTTTTATGTGATATTTATTGTTTGTCTCAGTCTAAGCCTTCCAATTCTCTACCTGAGAAAAGTAGTTATGATACATGGGCATGAGATTCCTGAATAATATTCAAGCATTTGACTTCTTAATTCTTGTATGCAAACCATATTTCCCAGTATAGTTTTTGCCATTCACTCTTGTGGAGAACTTTATGTAAGGAAGTAACAAGGTGTATGTTGACTTAGTTCAGAGGATTTTGTCAAATAATGCATATACTTTCTCTTTAACAGAAATTAACACATAAGCTACATTTATCTTCATGGTGATCTGTTTGTGCTCATTATAACACTGCAAGTAGAGACAATCAAGTGTCCTGTGAAATGGGATGTGCCTTATTGCCTTTGGTTAAATGATGCAACTAATTCTCGCAACTTTTTTAATTTCACCATTTCAAGGAGAATCTGTGAACCTAACATTCCTTTAATTACAGTTTTTTTTTTTTATCTCCCTGTTTTGTTTGTAATGAGTGTTAATTTGGATATGGTTCACTTCTTTCATCGGTATATCAACTCTTACTTCTTCAGGGACTTTGGTTCCTGCCTCACACTTTTTTCACATCCCCAACTCTTACCATCCTATTAGGGGACTACAACATACATATTAACTGTCCCTCAAAAACCCAGGCTTCTCATTTCCTCAACCTACTCACTTTACATGACTTACTTCTCTACCCTACCACAGTCACACTCGAAGATGGCCATACCCTGGATCTTGGCATCACTCACAAATATACCACTTTCACATTCAAGAATTTTGAATTCCCCTTATCTGCCCATAATCTACTGGTCTTCTACCTCTCCTTCTGTCTTTTGTTACCAAAACCTATTCTTTATCTACACTGTGACCTCCAATCCTTTGACCTCTCACTTTTCTTTCAGATCATATCCCCTGCCACAGCCACTCTCTTCTCTTTTCTCTCTCTTGATCCCTCAGTGAGCTAATTCAACTTTATATTTCCACCTTGGGTTCCTGGACCCCTTATTTCATCAGTTACACCCTGCCAAACCTTGGCCTTGGGTCACTCCTACCATCTGCCTTCACTCCTACACATGTGCTCTTAAATGAAGGTGAAGAAAATCACTCAATTCTTATAATTGAGTTCACTATAAATTTAGAGTAAACAACTTTAACTGGGCCCTCACTGCTGTTAGGCAATCCTTCTCTGCTTCTCTTATCAACTCACTCTTCTACTCTCTACAAAAGTTGTTACAAAATCTTTTCTTCTCTCCCAAAATCTTCCATAGCTTCTGCTCCCCCACTATCTCAGCTAAGGTTCTTGTCTCTTATTTTACAGAAAAAATAGAGAAAAAATTCACCATGAACTCCCTCTTCCTCATCTCTTATCCCTCAGGTACCTTCTGCCACTCTCTTCTCCTTCATCCCCGTTTTACATGATGAAGTGGCCTTACCAAATATGTACCAAATACTCCTTACCGAGGCTAACCCCTTTACTTGTTCAAGAAATCCTAATCCATCCTGTTTCTTCCATTTTTTAATTCTTTTGGTTTTGTTTTGTGATTTCTTGGTTTCTCATAACGTCATTAGCCTCTATCTGTTCCATTCCAATTTTGAGAGAACTATTTATCTTCAGTGAGCTTTTGAACCTCCTTTTCCATTTGGCTAATTCTGCTTTTGAAAGCATTCTTCTCCTCATTGGCTTTTTGAACCTCTTTGGCCAATGGAGTGAGCCTATTTTTCAAGGTGTTATTTTCTCAGCATTTTTTTGGGTCTCCTTTAGCAAGGTATTGACCCGTTTTTCATGCTTTTCTTGCATCTCTCTCATTTCTCTTCCCAGTTTTTCCTCCACCTGTCTAACTTGATTTTCAAAATCCTTTTTGAGCCCATTGGATATCTATTTTGGATGTTTGGGATACAGAGGCCTTGACTTCTATGTCTTTCCCTGATGGTAGGCATTGTTCTTCCTCATCAGAAAGGAAAGGAGGAAATATCCGTTCACCAAGAAAGTAGCCTTCTATGGTCTTATTTTTTTTCCCTTTTCTGGGCATTTTCCCAGCCAGTTACTTGACTTCTGAGATTCCTCTCCACCCCGCCTCACTAGTGCTTAGGGTCTGAGATTCAAATGCTGCTCCCCAGCCTCCGGGCTTTCAGCAGGGGTGGGGGGGTGGGGGGGGAGGCAAGGCTGCTATTCAGTGTGAGAGATTAAGTTCAGGTTCTCAGGTGGGGGCAGGGCCGCCTCCCAGGTTCAGTTCCCTCAGGGGGTTTATGCAGAGACCTTCAGTAATGGATCTGAGGTCCTGCCTACTTTGGGAGCCTGGGTCTGCTGCTTCCTCCCAAGGGGGCCTGAGTTATGGAGACACCCCGCTCTCCTCTCGGCCAGCCCAGAAGTCTCTCTCACTGACCTGTAGTGCCTGTGGGTGGAGGGAACTGCATGGCTGCCAAAGATTCTGTCCCTGAAGCCTGCTTGGATCTGCTCCTCTTGGGGCTGCACGGCCAAGGCAGGGCTGGGCTCTGCTCTGAGTCTGGTGCGCGACAGACCTTTGGTGCCAGATTTTTCAGGGCTCTCTGGAACAGAAATCTCCTCCACTCTGTTGCTGCATGGCTTCCACTGCTCTAGAACCCATTGGGAGTTCTTTTTATAGGTAATTAATGGACTGTGGTTCGGAGCTAGCATATGTGACTCTTTCTACTCTGCCATCTTGGCTCCTCCCCCTGGCTAAATTTCTTGAAAAGGCTATTTATAATAGGTGCCTCTACTTTCTGTCCTTTCATGTTCTCCTCAACTCCTTATAATCTGGCTTCATACCTCATCATTCCACTGCAACTCTTCTCTCCAAAGTGCCATGTGTCACTTAATTGTGGAATCCAGTGGCCTTTTCTCAGTCCTCACTCTTCTTGACCTCTCTGTGGCTTTTAACACTATTAATCACACTCTCTTCCTTGCTACTCTCTTTCTCTCTAATTTTTCAGGACACCACTCTCTCCTGGTTCTTCTACTTATATGACTGCTTCTTCTTCATCTCCTTTGTTGGATCCTCCAACAGATTATGCCCTCTAACTGATTATGCCCCAGGGTTTTATCCTGGGCTGCCTTCTCTTCTATACTACTTCATTTATTGATGCCATCTACTCTCATGGCTTTAATGATCATCTTTATGCCAACAACTGTCAAGTCTACTTATCCTACCCATACCTCTCTGCTGACCTCCAATCTCATATCTCTGTCTGCCTTTCAGGCTTCTGAATTTGGATGTTCAGTAGACATGTACAAAACCAAATTCATTATTTCCCTCACACATACCTTCTCCACTCCTATTATCCCTTTTGCTGTAGAGGTCAACTCCATCCTCCCAGTCCCTCAGTCTTTCATCCTAGGTGTCATCCTAACTCCTCACTATCTCTCACCCTTCATATCAAATATGTTACCAAGGCATATCAATTTCACTTCCGTAACATCTCTCAAATATGCCCCCTTCTCTCCTTTGACAATGCTACTACTCTTGTGAAGGCCTTATCACCTCATATTTTGATTATTGCAAGAGCCAGCTGATGAATCTGCCTACCTCACTCTGGTCCATCCTCCACTGAACCACTAAAGTGATTTTTCTAAAATGCAGTTCTGGCCATGTCACCCACCTCTCCTAATCAATAATAGTGACTTCCTATTACCTCCAGGATCAATTATAAAATCCTCTGTTTGGTGTTCAAAACCCTTCATCACCCAGTCCCCTTCTACCTTTCCAGTTTTTTTACACCTGATCCCTGTCAGTATCCCATGAGCCTTGCCATCCATCTCACCACCTTTTTCTGTCTCTTTGATTGGAAGAAGGAGGCAAGAACCCTCCATTTAAGGAGGAAACTCTTCATTTCACATATAGATGCTGTGCTTTGGGACTTCTCTGACTTTTAGTTCATCACCTCACCCATTCCCCTTCCCTGTTAGGTACCTTCCCAGACATTCCCTGCCTCATCCTCATTTAGCTTTTCTTTGTGTGTTGTCTTTCCTAATTATATTGTAAGCTCCTTGAGGGCAGGAAGTCTTTCTTCTTACACACACACACACACACACACACACACACACACACGTAATATATGTATATATACAAAATATTTTCATATATTTGTTATAAAAATAACATATTTTTCATATATCTCTGTGTGTATACATACACACATATATTTATACACATTTATACACACATATATATATTTATACACAGTCCTTCACACTTAGTGGATGCTTAATAAATGCCTATTAATTGACTGACTAGCAATGTACTCTTCAACCTAGTGACTCTGACCTCCTTGTTGTTCCATGAACAAGCTATTCCATCTCTTGGCTCCAGGCATTTTTTCCTATCTCCCATGAGTGGAATTTTCTTTCTCATCTCTGCTCACTGCATTCCCTGATTTCCTTTAAGTCCCAATTAAAATCCCATTTTCTGCAGGAAATCTTTCCCAATCTCTCTTAATTTTAGTATCTTCCATCTCTTAATTATTTCCTTTTACCCCCCTCCCCATATAAATTGTTTGTACAATTGTTTTCTTCTTGCTTCCTCAGTTAGATCGTAAGGTTACTGACAGTAGAAACTATCTTGGCAGCTAGGTGGCACAGTGGATAGAACAGTGGGTCTGGAGTCACGAAGACTTGAGTTCAAATCCTACCTACTAGCTGAGTGACCCTGGGCAAGACACAACCCTGTTTTTCTCAGTTTCCTCATCTATAAAATGAAGATAATAATATCAACTACATCCTACGATTTTTGTGAAGATCAAATGAAATAATAATTGTAAAGCACTTAGGGCAGTGGCTGGCACAGAGTTGGTTGGTTGGTTGTTATCCTTTGTTCTCGAAGAGGATCAAAATGACACCACCATGATAAACTTAAGTTTCAATGTGTCCAACTGTGGCTGATCAGACCAATAATAACTTAGAATGCTTTACTACAGATTGGGTACAGATATTCTGTTTGAACATTTGGGGTAAATGCTCCAAATTTGTGCATCCTATGTTTACTTGCACTGTCTCAATTCTGCTTTGCTCATACAGCACAGCGCCCTTTCTGATGTGGGCATACCATGCTGAGTGGTCCTGTACCAATGTCTCCCATGTCACACAATCAAATCCAAAGTTCTTGAGAGAGACTTTGAGAATGTCCTTGTATCACTTCTTCTGACCACTATGTGATCACCTGCCCCATGTGAGCTCTCCATAAAATAGTCTTTTTGGCAAGTGTACATTTTGCATTCAGACAACATGGCCAGCCCATCAGAGTTGCACTCTCTGAAGCACAGTTTGAATGCTTGGCAGTTCAGCTCAAGCAAGGACTTCAGTGTCTGGTACCTTATGCTGCCAGGTGATCCTCAGAATCTTCCTAAGACAGTTCAAATGGAAGTGATTCAGTTTCCTGGCATGGCTCTGGTAGACCGACGATGTTTCACAGACATACAGCAATGAGGTCAGCACAACAGCTCTGTAGACCTTTAGTTTCGTAATCAGTCTAATACCTCTTATTTCCCAAACTGTTATAGTGGCCTGAGTGTTATTGACATTCTAGAAAATTCAGAAAAATAGAAGGATGTGGACTTTATATTCCAGGAAAACATTTATAGAAAATTTCTAGATTTGACAAAAAAACCAACCACCCCCCAAGAAAATTCCCAACATACAACAGTACACAAATACAAAATATCCATAAGACTGTGACATAGCTCAAATCACTTCTTCAAAGGTTCTCAACAAACACACACACATACATATACATGCAAGCACACATATACCATTTATTTATTAAAATTATATAAAATTCCTTGAAAGATATACCAAGAGAGATAACTGTATTTGATTTTTGACTCTATGATTTTTATTTTTTTACTTGATTATTTTTATTTTGATTGACTGATTTTTAATCTCAATCAAGGTATAAAACAAGGAGACATTAGTTCATCAAAAATGTTTACTCCTGTCATAGGGAATGTCTATTGTGGAGTCCAGATGGAAGAGGGATTCCTTAGAGATGATGAAACCTTTTAGATGCTCCTTTTTCTAAGTGGCATTATACATTAAGCCCTATTGCAGATTCCAAAACATGTTTTGTAATCTCTGAAAAGATTCAAGCCTAAGTATGCACATGGGATGATGAATGGCTATTGTCCAGACTGTGACATGCACTTGGGTAGAAAACAAGCTGGTCTTACATTATGTACATCTTCAATTGACATGGTAGATGGACAATGATTTTGGTATGGGATTAAAAAGGAAGAGGAAAATGACTGGATTACCTTCACGAAATTGTACAATTCTTTTGATAACTCCAGACTTCTTCCTCAAGCAAAGTTCATCTTTTTTTAACAACATTATTTTTCCAGTGAGTTTGTATAGCTACAAGTAACAGACTACTTCAGGAATGCTTATGATGATAAATTTGAGATCCTAAATGAAATGGATGATCATTTATAAATATGTAACTTGGTAAAATTAATGATATTAGAAGTAGATAACTAATTAGATAAATGTGAAAAGAAATCAGACTAGACGTGGAAGAACTACCCTGTTAAAAAACAAAACAAACAAACAAAAAAACCAAGCCCAAGTAGATTCAGGAGTGAATTTGAATGGATTTTTAAAAAAATTCTCTCACCTTGCCAGAATATTCCACTAGATTTTCTATTAGTGACCATGTTGAACTCTGATCACTTTAACTTCTTACTCTACCTAAAAAAGATACACCTATAAGATATTCTGACAAGTGATCATTCATCTTGTGCTTAAAGATGTAGATCTCTAAGCAACTTCTGAAGAAAACCCATTCCACTTTTAAGCTGCTGTAATAATTGGGGAGTTTTTCCTTATAAGTCAAAATCTTTCTCTGTAACTTTCACTCCCATTTTTTAGTTCTGCCTTCTAGAGTCAAATAAAACAAGTCCAACCCCATTTTCTATGAGACAACCTTTCCAGCACTTGAAGATAGCTATCATGTCCTCTTTGGTCTTCTCTTCCTTATGCTAAAATACCCAGTTCCTTTGGCTGGTCATTTTATGATGTGATTTTTGATACTCCCAACCTTCCTGGTCATCCTTTTCTGAAAATACTTCATGATCTTAATGTCCTTTCTAAAACTCATAGGTGGGAGGGGGTAAGAGCTAAGATGGCAGAGTAAAAGCAGGGATTTGCTTGAGCTGTCCCCCAAACTCCTCCAAATACCTGTGAAAAATGACTCAAAACAAATTCTAGAGTAGTAGAGTCCACAAAATGACAGAATGAAACAAATTTCCAGCCCAAGACAATCTGGAAGGTCAACAGGAAAGGTCTGCTGCACTTGTCTGAGAGAGGAATGCAGACCAACTCTGTCCATGCCAGCACACTCTGGATCCCTCGGTAAACCTGGAGCAGGGACTGAATCACTGGCAGCTGTGGAAGTCTCTAGACTTCACAACTCTCAAAAACCAAAGACAACTTAGAAAGTCAGTAGGAAATGTCTGACAGACCTGGGTTAGGGAGGAGCATGGTCTGGTCTCAGCCCTGACATGGTGGCAGCAGTGGTGGTGGCAGTTGCTGCTGCTTTAGGAGCTTTCAGCCCACAGTTTGTGGGGGAATCGAGCAGCTGATTAGAGGGGGATTGCAAGGATCCCTTTGCTGGTGCTGAGAAGCAAATGAAAGCTAATGGCTCTTTGAGAAATCAAAAACAAAACCAAAAGAATGAAAAAAATAGAAGACACTGTGAAATATCTCATTGGAAAAAACAACTTACCTGGAAAATAGATCCAGAAGAGATAATCTGAAAATTATTGGGCCACTTGAAAGTCATGACTAAAAAAAGAACCTAGACATCATCTTCCAAGAAATTATCAAGAAAAATTGCCAGAGGGTAAAATAGAAATGGAAAGAATCCACCAATCACCTCCTGAGATTCCAAAAGGAAAACTCTTAGGAAGATTGTAGCCAAATTTCAGAGTTCCCAGGTAAAGGAGCAAATATTGCAAGCAGCCAGAAAGAAACAATTCAAGAATTGTGGAAACAAAATCAGTATAAGCAGGTTTATGCTCATTTACAGATTTATAGATTAAAGAGGGCTTGGAATATGATATTCTGAAGATCAAAAGAGGTAAGATTAAAACCAAGAATCACCTACCCAGCAAAACTGAATATAATCCTTGAGGGGGTAAATTGGATATTTAATGAAATGGAAGATTTTCAACAGTTCTTGATGAAAAGACCAGAGCTGAATAGAAAATTTGACTTTCAAAAGATTCAAGAGAAACATGAAAAGGTAAACAAGAAAGAGAAACCATAAAGGACTTATTAAAGTTGAACCATTTACATTCTTACATGGAAAGATGTATATATTGTATATACATGTATATACATATATAAATATGAATATATTCACACACATACATAGAAGGCACAGATGAATTGAATATGAAGGGATGCTATCTAAAAATAAAATTAAGGGTTAAGAGACGAATATACTGGGAGAAGGAAAAAGGGAGAGGTAAATTGGGGGTAAATTATCTCACATAAAAGACAAGAAAAAGCTTTTACATTGGAGTGTAAGAGGTGGAGAGGTAAGATGGAATGAGTGAATCTTATTCTCACTGGATTTGGCTTAAGGAGGGAATAACATATACATTTATTTGGGTATGGAAATCTATCTTACCCTACAGGAAAGTGGTGGGAAGGTGATAAGAGAGGAGGGCATGATAGAAGGGAGGGAAAATAGGGGAAAGAGGTAATCAGAAGTGAACACTTCTGAGGAGAGACAGGGTCAAAGGAGAGAATAGAATAAATGGGCAGGATAGGATGGAAGGAAATGCAGTTAGTCTTTCACAACATGACTATTATGGAAGTGTTTTGTATGACTACGCACATATAACCTATATTGAGTTGCTTGCCTTCTCAATGAGGATGGGTGAGGAGGGAAGAGCGGAGAGAATTTGGAACTCAAAGTTTTAAAAACAAATATTAAAAATTGTTTTTAAATGTAACTGGGAAATAACATATATAGGCAATAGACTACAGAAATCTGTCATGCCCTACTGGAAAATAGAAGGGAAGTGGATAAGAGAAAGGCAGCGGGGGCAGGGGATGATAGAAAGGAGGGCCCATTGGGGGACAGGGTAATCAAAATGCATGCCATCTTGGGGTGGGAGGGAGGGGAAATATGGGAAAATAATGTGAACTCAAAATCTTGTGTCAGTGAATGTTGAAAACTAAAAGTAAATAACAAATAACTAAAAAAACCAAAAAAACTCTTAAGTGGAAATGCATATTAGACTTGCTTAGATTAGACAATGATCAACAAAAAATGGAATCTTTTAGACCCCTATCTTTGACCAATAATAGTTCACATTATTACGACACTTTAAAGTTTACAAAGCACTTTTATTATAACAACTTTTTGGAGTAGGTATTGCAAGTATTGTTATTCACATTTTACATATGAAGAAACTGAGGTACAGAGAACTGAAGTGAATTCTCAAGGTTCACACAGATAGAAAGTGTCAAAACCAGTGTATGAAACCAGGTCTCAAGGTTCTAGTGTACTCCACCATACTGCTTATCAACCAAAATAGTGTTTCTTGTGAAGGTTGCCTTTTTGAACAAAAATCGTGACATTTTACAGTGAATTTGTTTCATTCTATAGTCTTGTTCTTCTTAAGATTGTTAGTACTTGCTTTTTCTGTGATAAAGAAATTTTGAAAATTTGGAAAGGTTTTATAACTAAATGAAATCTGGGGAATTTTCAGCATCAGCTAACTGATGGTTATAAGACTATATAGAGCAGTATGATTTGTTGCAGTTCTGGGATATCTTATCCTTTATGGAGGGTATCATTTTTTTCATGGGGACAATAAAGGTTCAGTTCAAGCTGACTTTATTTAGATTAAGTTTTTTAGAGGGACGTCTGGCCAATCATTTCCTTCATCTTTATTGTTGTTCAGTCACATCTGACTCTTTGTGACCCTATTTTAGGGTTTTCTTGGCAAAGATACTAGAATGGTTTGCCATTTCTTTCTCCAGCTCATTTTACAATCGAGGAAACTGAGGAAAAGAGGGTTAAGTGACTTGCCCAGGGTCACACAGCTAGCAAATGTCTGATATGAGATTTGAATTCAGGCCCTCCCAATGGCAGGGCTGGCACTCTATCCACTGCGCCACCTAGTTGCCCTTTTCCTTGATTTTTACTATGTCTTTCAACAAACTTGTGTCCCATACAGCAGTATGCTTGAAAATGTTTAAAAACTGGACTGGGGGATGAAAGGGGAGATGTACACATTTTTAAATTTAATCTGCATTATTAACGTAAGAAACCAGATTATCAACAAAGCAGTAAACTAAGCTCTGGTTTTCAAGGTTTGCTGATTTCTGAGGTGTGAACACATTGAAAATCTAACAGCTGAGTCTTCTGGAGCTGGTAGAAGCTGGCCACAGCACATCTCTGCTCCTATAACTATGACTGTGTTATATAGATTGTGTCCTATAACAAAAAATTGTTAAATTCGAATCCAGTCCTTTATTATCCTTTGTAGTTTAAAAAGCTTACAGGAAATACTGGCATGATCTGAGAATGATGTTTATTCCTATCCCAGGTAACATAATTGAGCCCAAATTGATGACATTAGAGTAGATTCCAGTTTTGGGTAAGTGGCATCAAAATGAGTAAAAAGTAGTCATCTTGGTCAAACTCTCCAACTCTCTGGGGGATTATAATGAAGGTAGTTATTTGCAAATTAAGCTATTAATTTTTGTGGCTTAGAGCCTCTGATGGTACTCAGCCATCTTTGTTGTCACATTAAAAGTCTCCTCCAGTTTTCAGGTGAACATCCCCAAGGTTTTATAATATTTCAGAGTCTTGAGATGTAAATGCCTTTGTTGAGTATTGAGAGCATAAACCAATACCATTACTAACAGTTTATTAATGCAAAGTGCTTTGGACAAATCTAACCTATTCCTTAGAATCTATTTCAAGGCATTAGATATCAACTGGAATTTTTTTAAATAATTAGTTTGGCAACACCTCTTGCTAACCCATTTATAATTCAGTAGCATTAGTAGCTAATTAGATGAATTTCTATATATTTAATATAATATTACTATTCCAGAATTTTCCTTTAACTAGCTCTTCTATCTTTTTTTTTGACTAATCATTATAGTTTTAGGTGATTTTAAAAAATCCTTCAGTCATTCTCATAACAGAATTACTGGCTAGCTTTTGGATGAGGTCCCATTTTTAGAACCAAAACATTAACAAGCTAAAAATCCAAAAACCACTTCTTCCACCTGCAATAGCAATTGTAGCACAGTACCCCAAATGCCTAGAAAGTCTTAGCAGAAGCATGTGAATAAACTCTCAGTTGTGGAGAAAAGACAGAACCTCTGAATCAAGTTCTCTACTTAGGGTTCTTTCCTAATCACCAGGAGGCAGAAGGAGTAAGTTTTACACAGGCATAGTGAGAAATTGTTCACGTGGTGTTTCTTTTGATTGGTGATATTTTTTTCCTTTTCTCTGTTTCGCTCCCTTTTTTCTCCTTTTTCCCTCCTTGCTTTTTCAGTATTTTATGTGGATTTGGGAGCCACCACCAATAAATATTTTTATGTTTTATAGTGGCATGGAGGGAAATAAGAGCCCTAAGGATACTCAATTTTTGTGTCCGCAGAAATAACGTTACTTTTTTCATAGAAGCAGTATAGTGCATGGAGGAGGAGGGAGGCTGGTGACCTGCACAGCCCTCTCTCACTCAGAAAAACAAAAAGTGCAAGTCATGTCATCATTTCTCTGATGGCATGGTCTTCTTTGGCAACGAAAGATGAACACACACATGATGTAGTGGAGAAGTTGTTGGACCTGGAGTCAAGAAGTCCTGGGTTTGAATCCTACCTAGAACATTTATCACTACTGTGGCCTCCCAATCCATTTTTGTATCTCTAAAATGAGAATCATAATGCAACTCTTTGTAACAGGTTGTTATGAAGAGCAAATGAGATAGAGGTAAAATGCTGTGCAAACCTTCAAGTTGACATGGATTCCTCTTCAACATTAAATGTTATTATTTGTTACTAGTTATTCCAAATTGTTATTATTATCTCTGGCCCTTGGTTATCTCATCTGTAAAATGAAGGGTCAGACTCAGTGACCTCTAAGGTACCATCCAGATCTAAGTCTGTGATCGTCTTTACCCTTTTCCTTAAGGTCTCCAAGACTATACCTTGAAGTCCTGGGGTTTGCTTCTTCTGCTACTGCAGGGATGTCCTGTGTCTTGTTTTTGCCTTTGAGTCTTGTGTCTAGGACTACATATGTTCTATATGTGTATGCTTTCAATGGGACTTAGCTTTCTTCCACTTTGAAGCTTTATGCCCACCATCTTGTTGCTGTTTGTCCTTTGTTCTTGAAGAGGACCATGACATCAGGAAGGTGATAGCATGTGAAGTGAATTGCAAGTGAATTGGATTTAAGTGAAATGAATAAACATATTCAGTAAGCAGCTAACCCTAGGTTTTCTTTTTTAATGTTGAAGGTCTTGTGAAATTCCTCCAATCAAATATCAGGGCATTCAAAACAGGCAACAGAATATGCTGCCATATAGTAGAGGGGAAACATAGGCAAAATATCTTAAACAGAGTATCTCCATTTGCTTTCTGTTGCTGAAAGAGGACTCAGATCTTACACTTTTTTTTGCTCAATATTATTTATGAATAGGATTTTTCTCAATAAATAAGTTAATGTGAAAGGTATATATGTAATTATATCTTGTCTACAATTGCTGGAGAAGGTCACAATGGTAAGGATATAACTTACAGGATTGTAGGATTTACGACACTAAGGGGTATTAGGAATCATCTATTTAATTCTTGTATAGGCTAGCTCCATTCAACCTCATAGGGGAGGAGAGGCTGGTGCCCTTGTCTGAGTTTCAGTGGTATCAAACTCAGACAGAAATGGAGGCCACTAAACTACGTAAGGGTGCATGCAGACTGCATATTGACTTAGAAAACTACATGTTAATACAATCTATATTGTATTTTTATTTAGCTTGTTAAATATATCACAATTATATTTTAACCTGGTTCAGGCTGCACTTGTTGGTTTTGTGGATAGTTTTAGATACTTCTGATCTAATTCAAGCCTCTCTTTCATACAGATGAAGAAAAACTCTGTTGACTTAAATGACTTACCCAGGTCACAGAAGAAGTTAAGTGGTAGAGACAGGACAGAAAACCCTACTCCTCTGACTCAGCAACAGCCAGCATTCTTTGTACTATGCTACATTAGTGGTTATCAATATCATAGGGTCTGCAGCTTTAACTGATAGAAAAATCGATAGTCATTGTGGCACTATGAAGAACACCTACGTGTTAAAGGTTTGGGAGGTCAGATTGAAACTGCTCAAACCAATGATGGCCATTACAACAGGAGGAAAGAAGTCAAAGGGAAATGGCTTCCTCTTATAGGTATGACAACAACCAGGAAGGCAGAACAATTGATCTCTGGGGCAGGAGGGCTAGCTGTCATGGCCAATGACTATGACAAGGGCACTGACCTCCCTTCCGTCTGAGGCTGCACGTAGTTAGCCTATGTGAGTCAGACCAAAATGAGACTCCTGAGCTTGTGTTTCTGATCGAGGCCTCACGTCGGCTTAACTGATTGTGTTGTCAGAAAGAGTCAGAGATCCAGATGAGATCTCTGTGAGTTCCTGAATAACTCTCCCTGTGCACCTGCTTGGGGTTGTATTTCCCTGTCTTTGTTGACCCTGGAGAGAATCTCATGCAGTGGGTTCTAACACCAACGGGCATGGGGAGTGTTGATGTTCCCTTCTGAGTCCTTCCTTATTCTTTCTGGCGTGCTTGAGTCAGAGATATTGCAGAACATTGGCAGTCAGATGTGGTATCTTTGCAACAAAGAGACAATGGGTCAGCCAGCAAAAATGACTCAATAGCTCTGGAGTCTTTTACCTTCTTCCTCTTCTTCTTCCTCCTCTTCTAAAACAATAACAACACCTTAGAAGCTCTTTTGTTAAATTTGTTCATCTTTTGATAACATAAACATAGTCAAGCAAAACAAATCCACATATTTGTCATTTCTAAAGTGCTTATTTTACATCAATATACACCTCATTCACACTTGCTTTGTACTAGGTAATCTTCACTCCTACTAGTCACATTCTGCACCTTGGGTCCATCTCCCTGCTGTCACAGGGTGGGTGGCATGACTCATCTGTCCTCTGGTGTCATGGATGTTAATTGCATCGATCAGCTACATCTTTCAATGTTTGCCTTTACAAAGTCATTACTGCATAAATTATTTCCCTTGTCTCTCATAATTTCTCAAGTAGAAATGTCACAGTCGGTATGCTTTTAGCCTTTGGAAGCCTTGCAGCATAATTTTTGAAACTCTGTTAGGTTAGATAATGAAAGTTAAAGTTGAGAGTGGAGGGTTAGGGTAACAATTTCTCAGAGTTCTGCTTATATATCAAATCACTGGCAAAGTCCATCAACTCTTCTACAATAATCATTTGGGAGTTGACAATATATCCTATTTAGAAATTTCTATGAAATAAGTAAATTCATTTCACGTATGAAAAATCAGCATTATAGATTGCTTTTTTGTATGTCCAGACTAAAATCTATTGATGATTATCAAATCTCTAGTTTGTCCTTGTATTAACACAACTATTCTCAACGTAATGATAGATGTAAATTTTTTGTTAAGTGTGAAGCAATGGATTTTTTAAAAAGCTATTTGTGGGACAAAGGTGAAAAATGGAAATTTAGGGGATAACCAATATACAAGCAATACTTAATTTGGGGAGCACATTTACATTGTTGATTTAGGAACATGAAATATGTTACATATACTTGGTCTTCAAATTATCATGTTTTGTGTATTAAGTTTTAAAGAATAGTTTATTCAAGCTGTAATTACAATTTTATTAAGTATTTTTCTGATTTTGTTAACAATGGAGTTTTAAGCTGCCAAACTAGAATCTTTCAGCTTTTAATTTTTACTATTAATGAAAAAGTGGTAAAAACAAGAACAGATGAAACTATCAATATTGTCATTTTTAATTTAAATTTTGTTTTTATAAAGTCAATAAAAACCTTTCCTCTTTCCATTGAGAATGAAAAAGAGACAAAACTCCTTTACAAACACATATAGTCAAGCAAAACAAAATCTAGATTGTTCATGTCCAAAAGGAAAAAACTGTATATATGTACATACACAATGTGCTTATGTGCATATATATATTATATATATAGATCTATATACATACATAGAGACATATATATATATATATATACACACAGAGACATGTATATGTATATGCATACACAAACATCTCATTCTGCACTCCGTTTATTTCATTTTTCTATCAGGAGGTGAGTATTATGTTTTATTATTAGTTCTTTGAAATTGTGTTTGACCCTTTTATTGATCAGAGTTCCTAAGTCTTTCAAAGTTGTTTGTCTTTACAATACTGTTGCCATTTTATAAATTGATTACTTTTCTTTTTTTTTTAAATAAACTGTTCTCTTTTCACTTCACTGCATCAGTTCACACAAGTTTTTTCAGGGTTCTCTGAAATAATTTCCTTCATCAATTCTCCATCCCAGTAGTATTCTGTCACCTTTATAGGCTATAACTTGTTTAATCACTTTTCAGCTAATAGATACCCTCTCAGACTTCCGTTCTTTGCCAAGTCTAAAGGAGGTATGAACATTTTTGTATATTCTTAGTTTGTTTTGCTTAGGATTAATCCTTCCTTTTATCTACCTTCCCTCTAATTCCTCCTTCTCCCTTTTCTGCTTTCCTTCAAATTTCCCTGTTAAGTGAAATCTGTTTATGTACCCAGATGTGTGTGAGTGTATTCTGTTTCCCTCCTTTGATCAGGTCAGATGACAGTGAGTTAGTCATCCCCTACCCCTTCTTCCTTGTATGTATAGATGTGTGAACTAATTTACCTTCCTTTTCTTTCCTCTGCTAGTGTATTCTTCCTCCCTTCTCTTTCCATTTTTCTTTTAAGATCATAAATAGAACCACTCACAGGCCCTCCTTCTAATTACACTACTTCTATGACCCCTGATAAGCTTCAGAGGGGACACGTATTATATCCTTATTTTAGAATATAAGCAGTTTATCCTTGTTTAGTCCCTTATGATTGTGTTTATCTTTTTACGTTTCTCTTAATTCCTGTGTTTGAACTTCAAAAGTTCCATGTAACACTGATCTTTTCATCAGGATTCTTGAAAGTCCTCTATTTCATTAAAAGTCTATCATCAACATTGTTACAATGTTTTTGATGTTTTGTAGGCTATAATGTCTGCCTTGATATCAAGAAGATACAGAAAACACCAGAAAATGAGAGGGAAATACACAGGAGGTAACCCTAATAAATAATAATAATAGCTAATATTTTTATAGTACCTACTATGTACCAGGCACTGTGCTGTTTTACAGATATCTCATTTTATCCTTATCTTCTTTTCATCTCCATTTGATGGTTGAGGAAACTGAGGTAAACAGAACTTAAGTGACCTGTCCAGTGGGGTCGCAAAGCTAGTAAGTGTTGGAGGCTGGATTTTAATTGAGGTCTTCTTGATTCCAGGCCCACTACTCCTTCTCTTGTGCCACCTAGCTGCCTCCCTCTTCACAAAAATCCTCCAAACCTACACAGTTTAGTAAATACAACTATTTCCAGTGGAACTCCGTATAATCCATTACATTTTCTGAACTCTCGTCAGTAGTTTCTGTTTATTCCAATCTTTCACTTCATTCATATTTGCTAACATGAAAAGTAAAATTTTGTCTGTATTAAGATAAGATTCTCTGCCCTTTCATGCATTAGTTTGCTTATGTAATGTGACTATTTTCAGAGGTAGAATAGTTTCTTTCATATTCTACAGAAAATAAAGAAATCTGAAGCAAGTGAGAAACCAGAGACATCAAAACTAGTTTTGCCACCAAATTGCTAGCAGGAGGTGCTTTCCTGGACTCAATACCTTCCTCATGTGGAGATTTTTGGAAAGCTTTCTATAAAATTATAATTTTCATTAACAAAGATAAAAAAGTATAAAAAGCAAAGAAAAAATTCACATTAATCCTAAACATTTTAACAAAGTAGAATCAAGCAAATCCAGCAAAAAAATACATTTCACCATGTTATTTTTTTGAATCCATCTAAAGTTCTGGCTTAAAAAAATGTTGTTGGTACAATGGAAAGCACTCTGGAGACAGCAGACCTGATTTTGGGTCCAACTTTTGACTATACCGGTGTGATCTTGGATAACTCTTAAACATCTGGGACTTCAGTTTTCTCATATATAAGATGTGGGTGGTAGACTGGATTACTTCTGAGATCCCTTCTGGCCCTACCTCTATGAATCTATGAATATCCCATAACTATTTCAACCACTGTCAAGGTATATCTATGGAGTATCTATAGAATCATTGCATGTCACACAGGTAGAAGATTGATCCAAGGAGTTCATCAACTTGGAGAGGTTATAGGAAGCTAAGGGACTTTGATTACATTTTGATTACACTATGAAGAGTAAAAGACATGCTTATCAACACTTCATTGAGAAGGATAAAAACATCTTTTGAATCTGGTCTATTTTGTCTGATCTATTTTCCTCTTGTTGAAGAGAAGGATGATTGAATTGGCTCAGGTTACTTGGATTGGACCTAGACCTCTATACAAGGACACCAAAAAGAAGCCAATATGCCCTCTATAGGACAGACTGAGAGATCCAGAGAGAGTAGAGAATAAATGCAAGACTCAGTCTCCTTTGATGGATCCTCAGCCAGGTCATCTATCTACTGTAAGTGTTCCACAGGGCTCTGCCCTGGGTCCTCTTCTCTTTTCCCTCTGTACTACTTCACTTGGTGATGTCATCACTTCCATGGATTCAATTGTTAATTCTATACTTTTGCCTATTTTTGTGACCCCAGTACTTCTTATATGCCTGGAACACAATAGGTGCTTAATAAATGCCTAGTGACTGACTGATTAGAGTTTAGTTCCTATGCATTGGCACATCTCCCCAGGAACCAAACCCACCTGTAGTCACGGTTCTTGTACATCAAATGAGTGAATCCCAAATGCCCTGGATAAGCAGTAGGAAATGCATGTTGAAATTGTATATGCTGTTAACCATATCACTCCAGGAGGGGGAAAAAATCACACAGTCAATTCCAGCTGCCTTTTGAAGGAGTAGCTACAGTTCCTGCACCAAGAATTGAGCATATGGCTCTGGAGTTATGAAGCAGAAAGGGACTGAACCATAATTTTCCCTAAGGGAGAGAGAAGACATGTCATGTGACAGCAAAGTCAAAACCTACCAGCAATTCGACTGCCTCATACCCTCAGACTTGAATGGAGACAACCCAGGACCCTGAGCCCAAGAAGCCTGGGGATCGTAGCACCTGCTTAGACCAGCAGCCTTGCTTCCATCTAAGTCTTCACAACCATCCTCTGGGTAATCAACCCTTTTGGTGATGTACCCTGGCAAGTCTTTCTACAGGAGCTACAACCCTTGATTCCGTAGAAGCCACCACTGCTGAAGACTTGGAGGAGAGCCACTTCTGGGCCATTTCCACACCGTGTGCGTGTGTGTGTGTGTGTGTGTACACTTACATATACATATATAAAATTATGTATTGATATGTCATCTTACAATTTGCCATGTTTGGAATTATATATGCATATATTTCACTAGATACAATTCAGTTCAACTGAAATGCATGGAAATAGCATTGTGAGATAGGTAGGTGTGACCAGTTTTCTCCTACTTGAACAATCTCATGTGATTTATCCACTGTCACACAGGAGCAGAAAAAGATAAAACTAAAGGTTTCCTCAGGGCAGTGTTGTTTCTGGTTTTTTCACAAACACTTGAGTCTAATTTAGTTGCTTCATTTATTCTTCCAGAGTTTTCCTCTGTTTCATTTGAATATTCAGTAAAGGTTTTTGACCTCTAGCCCTAAAGCTTCTGGAGGGACTACCTTTGCCTTTCTTTGTATCCCTGTGTCTGGCATATAGTAGGCACTTAATAAATGCTTATTGTCTGATGGACTAAGCAGGACAGGGAAAAGTTTCCAAAGAGGGTGAGAGAATTGAAGAGTGGGGAAGTAGAAGTGTTGGGCAGTATAGGGGATCACGGGGAACCCGGACCGAATGTGTGATACCAGTTAGGATGACACTCCCCTGAAAGCTCATTGAATAATTAGGCCAACACATTTTTCATTCAATAAAATTTAATAAACATTTATTAAACACCTAGTAAACATGTATTACTTGACTCCTGACTCTGAAATTTTTTGTTTTTTAGTCGTGTCTGACTTTTGATGATCTCATTTGGAGTTTTCTTGGCAAAGATACTGGAATGGCTTGCCATTTCCTTCTCTAGCTCATTTTACAGATGAGGAAATGGAGGCAAAATGGTTTAAATGGCTTGCTCAGGGTCACACAGCTAGTAGGTATCTGAGGCCAGATTTGGACTCAGAAAGATGAATCTTCCTGACTCCAGGCTCGGCGTTCTATCCACTACACAAATTAGCTGCCGTACCACTGAAACACTTTTTCATTTCACTGTGTTAGAAATTCTTTCCACTCTTCAAGGATCATCTGAAATACCATTCCCTCCCTGAAGTCTCCCCTTACTTGAGCAGTTGAGAATGATTCTTCCTAACTAAACTCCCTTAACGTGATGTCTCTCTACTTCATCTGTGAGCCTTAGTCAGAGGCTGCTCCCAGGAGCCCAGCAGCAAGCACTGACAGAGAACCCAACTGACACCAAAGGAGGGTGCTCAATTGGCTGATGGGTGTGACGTGTCACCTGATTGCTCCTTCAAGGACTGTTTGAAGTGGGATGGCCTTCTGGTGATACTTTGTCTTGGAGGGGCAATAATATGATTTCCATATACCCTATTCCCTATTTAGATTATATTTCCCCTCTCAGAATGTAAGTAAATTTTTTGAGGGCAGGGACTATTTCATTCTTGTATTTGTATCTCTGTCGGCTAGCACAGTACTTGGCATGTAGTAGGTGCTTAATAAAAGCTTATTTATTCATTCATTCAGAGATAGAATAATATTGCCTTTGACTACTAGCCCATTTTATAGGTAAAGAAACTGAGGCTTGAATAGGTTGTGACTTGTCCAGAATCACACAAGTAGTAAATAATACAGATCGGATTCGAACCCAGATCTTTTAGCTCCAAATCCAGTCCTCTTTCTACTGTACTTTGTTTCTGGGGAAGGAGAGGGAACATCTCTGGACCTGGGAACTCTTTATCTCAGCAAGGGGGAACAGCCCTCTTCTAAATGATATACTAGTGCTCTCTAGGAGCTCAAAGAGATTTTTTTTCCCCTCCCTCCCTGGCTTTGCAGACATACCGTACATTAATCACCCAGTCATACATTAGTCACCCAGTTACACTTCCAAAGTATGGGCTGCTAGAAGACCAGCCCATCTGGTTTCATGGGCAAGTATAGTCCCTTTCCACCCTCAGTCTCATTTCTTACCAAATCTCTCAGTACTTCCCAGTGTTCAACTAACCTGTTCCTCACCTTTAAGTTTAAACTTCCCAGCTCCCAGGTATTCCAGGTTCCAAAAATTACTCTGGTGACTGGGAATTTTATGGAACTTCTCAATAGAAGTAAGTACCCTTGCAACCCTGTGCATCCAAGGTATTAACCAAGGTGACCGGCAGGGCCCACTTTTCTCAGACCCCATGAGATCAAAGCCCTGGAAGCCAGAAGGGGTCCTTATGAATTTCTCAACCCTGGGTATCACTCATTTCTCTTTCTTCCCAGCTGTATTAAAGTTTTGTTGCCTGGTTTTGCAAAGTTGAGGGAAAAGAAAGAGAAAGAAAAGAAGAAAGGAACAGACAAAAAGTAAGAGAGGGGAGGGAATGAGAAACATAAGGAAAAGGAAGGAAAGGGAAAGGAATGAAAGGGAAGGAAAGAAGAGAAGGGAAAATCCAAGGAAAAGGGAAAGTAAAGGAAAAGCAGAGGGAAGAGAGAAGTTACTCTCCACTCCCCAAACTTCCAGAAGCTTTGTTTCGAGAAAGTACACGTATACTGTCATGCATCTATGGTCCAAGCCAGGGCTGGACGTGTAAGTTAGAGTCAATACAGTTAAGGGAATAAGTTAACCCCACACAGATCTCAAAACTGTGCCACTAACCTGCTCTCGGGAGCACCAATAGCAGCCAGCCAGATGTATTCATTTATACCGTGACTTTTTAGGAATTTCTGGAAAAGTGTCGCACCTGCCCTGAATTTGTATCTGTGGCTTTCAGACGCGGACCGAGTCCTTCAGTCTAAGTTACTTAGACCTTTGTAGATCTGAATAGCCTCAGATGTTATTATCTTGATCTCTAGAGCAGGTCATTGTGCCAGATCATGTCTTCTCCACCCCAGGAATGTATATGGGAAGAACAATGATGCAAGTATAAAATTAAAAGAATTTAGTACAAAGGTTGTCATTTCTAGCCACCACTCCTTACTGCCTGGCTAAGTGAACCTCCTAGTTAATCTGCATGCGTCGAGTGTTGGCTGCCTGGGGCATAATACAAGGTGAAATAACCTTAATTTACTTCAACCCTAACAGCCGGAGGCCCTGGGGGAGGTTTTGAAAGGGAATGTTGAAAGCAATTCAGAACATAGATTTTAACTAAGAGACTCTGGTTGAGTGTAGTGGTACATTTAATTCACAAAAGAGCTAAAATATCCCAGAGGCTACCGGTGATCCTGATAAAAGAACTTAGAAGCCCTAAGGCTATTTTATAGCTGGGAGCCCTTCCCTCTGGAGGAGAAACTGCTGATAGATGGCAGCACAGTGAATAAAGCAGCCAAGATACTTTAGCAAGCACCAGCAGCTCAGAATCCAGTGGGATAGAAAATGACATCTGCAGTTCTTCAAGAAAACGACAAGTGGTAGCTTCAGGGGTAGAGAGATATTCTACTTGGGATGCAACCCTAGGATGATAAATTGTTTGGGCTATCAAAACCAATGTGACCAAGATTAGAAGGAAAGAAGAAACATGGGAAACAACAGGAACAGCCAGTGTTTCTGATAAAGGTCTTCTTTCTCAAATATATTAGAGAATTGAGTCAAATTTATAAGAATACAACTGACTCTTCAATTGACAAAATGGTCAAAGGATATGAACAGGCAGTTTTCAGATGAAGAAATTCAAACTATCTTATAGTCATGAAAAAAATGTTCTAAATAACTATTGATCCAAGAAATGCAAATTAAGATAACTCTGAGGTACCACCTCACACCTATAAAATTGGCTAATACTATGGAAAAGGAAAATGATATATGTTGGGGAAGATGTGGGAAAATTGGGATACTAATGAATTGTTGGTAGAGTTGTGAACTTGATCCAGCCATTCTGGAGAGCAATTTGAAACTATGCCCAAAGGGCAACCAAGTGATGCATACACCACCACTAGATCTGTATTCCAAAGAGATCATAAAGAAGGGAAAAGGACTTACATATACCAAAATATTTATAGCAACCCTTTTTTTTTTTGTGGCAAAGAATTGGGAGGTAGGTGCTATTATTATCCCCATTTACAAATAAGGTAACTGAGTTGGAGGTTAAGTGATTTGCCCAGGGTCATACAATTAGTAGATATTTGAGGTAAGATTTGAATTTAGGTCTTCCTGACTCCAAGTACACAAATGTCAATTTTTTGGGTTTGTTTCCTAAACCTTTCTCTCATTCTGTCTCAGCTAAGCATGAGGAAGACACTGTCAAGTCCTTATGTCTCCCATACCACTGCCTTCTCCCATCCTCACAACTGCCTCATACTTTACTCAGGAAGTAAGAGCATTTACCCTTAACCTTTATGTCTTCCCTTCTCATCTCACAATCCTTTGATATGATTCTCTATTTTTCCCTTTATTCTAGGCTCTGATAAAGGTGTTTGTTTTTTTTAACAAGGCTAACCCTTGGGGCAACTTTACCTACCCTTGCTCTGATCTCCCACCATCTTTTTCTGCAGATTGGCCCCATAAGCATTTCCTACTCTCTCTAAACTTCAATCTCTCCTTATACTTAAGACAAAAAAAATAAACTAATAACCCTTACCAGGTTCTCTACCATTCTAACAACAACAACCATAACAATAACTTTTATATGGTGCTTTCAGGTTTGCAACATGCTTTACATAAGTTATTTCATCTTTTATCTTCTCTTTTCTTGCTGAACGGGCAGGAGCTGTGTATGCTCCTTCTTCCTCCTTGTCTCCCTCCACTCACTTCTCAGCCCTTTGCAATCTAGCTTCCCTCCTCATCACTCAGCTGAAACCATTCTTTCTTCATTTAGCAGTAATCTCTTCATTGCCAAATCCAATAGCCTTTCTCAATCTTCATCCTCCTTGGCCTCTGCAACTTTTGACACTCTTGACCACCTTCTTCCTCTGTGGTTTTCGTGACACTGTTCTCCATCTGGTCCCTCTTTATTAGTCTCCTTTGCTGCATCCATGTCATGCACTCTAACTGGAGGTATATCCCAAGGTTCTGTCGTGGACCCTGCTTTCTCCTTATACTCTCTTTTACTAATCTTAGCAGCTCACATAAATTTAATGACCACTTCTATCTTTCAGACTCTCAGATCTGTATTTTCAGCTATAGTCTCTTTCCTGAGTCCTGATGCAGTATTATCAACTGTTTATCAGACTTTTCAAAGCAGATGTCCCATCAGCACCCCAAGGTTGACATGTCCAAAACAGAATCCATTATCCTTTTGTCCTCCTCCCTCCCAATTCCAGGCACCCAGTTTAGCAACCTTGAAACTTTGACTCCTTCCTCACTCACTCCATATATCAAGCCATTTGGCAGTTATTATTGTTTATGCCTCCATAACATCTTTTGCATCTGCTTCGTTTCCATCACACAGCTAGTGTCCAGGTAGTAGTTCTTCCTTTCAGGTCTTCGTGCCCACTCAAGTAGACATTTCAGTAGCTTGCTGACTGGTTTCCCTGACTTGCCTCCTCTCCCTTCCTCCCTTAACTCCCCAATCCATCCACCATAACTGACAAAGTGATTTTCCTGAAATGCAAATCTAATTCTCACATTCCCCTTTGGGCTTCCTATTACTTCTGAGATTAAATACAAACTTCTCTGGAATACTTCCTCTCATCTCCACTTAGCAGACCTCTTGGTTTTTTCCCTAGACTCACAGCTTGGGGACCATGCTTAGTATGAAACTTTTCTGACCTACCCACTCGGAACTGCTAAATGTCTTCTCCTCAAAATTATCTTGTATCTATTTTGTATATATGTATGTATTTATGTTATATACATATATGTATATATAAATACACACAGGTATATGCATGCATGTAGGGATAGAAAAATAGAATTATAAATATGTAAATATAAACCATATAGACATATAAATATATACATTTATATGCAAAATATACACATATAAATATATACATCTATAAACATATTTATTTCACACACATATGTTGATTCCTTTGGCCAGATTGTAAGTTCCTCAAAGGCAAGGATTTTTTTTCTTTGTACCCTCTGTGTTAGGAACAATATTCCAAAGCCTTATCCTACTTGGGCTCAGGTAATTTTTCCTTAAAAGGTATTCATTCAAACAGCCCTTGAGGCTTTAACTGGCCCAGGGATTAAGGCTAATACTATTGGCATTGCTTCTTGGTGATCCTAGTATGAAAGGCCAGCACAGGAGGAGTCAGGAGCCACCTATACCAACACAGAGGCAGGGCAGCTCAACTTAGCAGAATCAATGCTGTATTCTTGCTAAATATCCTTTCCGTGCTATAGCTAGTAAATCTTTTGTGAATTTTTAGATGGTCTTTGAGTGTCTAATTGCATTCCAATCTGAAACATGAACCATCATGTCAGACTGGCCCAAGTCAGGTCTATATGGCAACACCCTGTACATTTAGTAAATACTTTCTGATTAATTGGTTGATTAAGGGAAGAACAGAAAAATAAGTTTTCTCCATTGTTCCGTGTTCCTGCCTTTTTCTTCCATATCCCCTGAAAAATAAGCACTTAAATGTTTTATGGATGACAGCCTGCATAAAACCCTGGGACTGATTTTTTTTTTTTTTTTTACAATCAGAAGGTTCTTATGTACATACTAGCCTATTTGTTTTCTTTTTGATATCTCATTTGAACTTGAATATTTTGCTTTACATCTCATTAATTAAATTCAGAAAAAATTTGTGTCACTGTGCAAGATATTGAGTTAGGTACTGTAGGAGTTACTGAGATGAATCATGTTTCCTTGCCTAGAGAAGGACTTAATTATCAATAGTTGCTTTATTAGTTTTACTTTTCTAATATGTCTTTATTGATTACTTTTTTATATCAACAGAATTTTTCCCTTTTGCTTTTCCAGAGGACTATTTTAATAACAAATAATATTTTTAAATAAAAAATAAGAAGAGAAAAAATAACAAAAATATCAATATATCAAAAAGTATGAAAATATATGAAATATACCATCTCTCTTGCCCTTACTCTCAAACCCTATCACTGTTCTTTTCTGGTCACCCCTTTCCTTATGTTAGAGTCCTGCTTTTTAAATTCTTTTTATTTCTTTTATAAATTTATCTAATTCATCCCTTCCTTTTCTTCTCTCGTTAACTAGTTAAGTAAAGTTCCCCTTTATTGCCTCATTTTATTTTCACTTTTTTGTGCTTTTTACTGAAAAGGATTTCTTTCTCTCAGTCCTTTCATTAATTTTCTTCCTTCCTGTGCATTCTAGAAATTTAGTTTTTTGATTCATCAGTCTGTGGATTCCTTCCCTTGGTACTTTGCTTTCTGGGTTGACAAGGTATAGGCAGATATATTATTTGTTGCATTATGGTCAAGATTTTTGACTTGCTGTGTTCTTCTGGGAGACATAGGATCATTAAATTATCTCTGTACATCCTGCCTTTCAGATCAATATGTTTGGCTGGTATAGAGATCATATGCTGTGTTAACATGATGACTTCTAGCTTCTCTTTTTTCAGATTGCACTTCACTTCTGTGTATTTGCATTCCCAGTCAGTTATCCTCTCTTTGGAAGGTCATTGCTATGGATTCAAGTTTTCCTATTCTGCGAGTTATTTCTGTTGTGTAAGCCACAAATTGTTCTCTCACAATTTTCATTTCCATCTTAAGCCACCCAGGAGAATCCTGCTTTAATTCTTCAGTCTCTTGGGATGCCACAGGATCCTCTGCCTCATCATGTGTTGAATCATTTTCCTTTTTCAGAGCAATATTTATTTGGAGATATTTGAACTTATCTATAAGTTCTAGAGGCTATATTCTCTTCTGTTGTTATCTTCACTATTGACCTATTTGTTTAAGTTTAAGGTTTTAAAATGAACTTTCTTCCTCCTGAAATTTTTGATCATTTCAGTCTTTTCTCCTTATAATCCTTTATTATTCACTTTCTGACTTCTCCCCTTTTCATAGTAACTCCCTGAGGGATGGAACCTTAAAGATGTCTGGGTTTCCTCCCAAGCTTAGCAATTCACTTTTAACCCACTTCGATCTTTGCCTTAAATGATTTATTAAGGGACATAACTAGCCCCAGCTGAATGCCTGCTGGCCATCCCAATAAATCAGGGGACCACTCGGTTAGTATTCCCCTTGGTACTTTGCCTCATTGCTCTTTTTTTAGTTTTCTGGATGAGTATAGTTGCAATGTAGGAACTGTCACCTGAGGGAGAGGAAGCTTCCTGACTTCCTATCACTCAGTGTCTTCTACAAGGGCATGTTGAGTTCTATTGTTTTTTGACATAGAATGATGGAGTGGGGGCAGGGGCAGAGGAAAATTCTTGCTGAGACCGCAATAGTAGCAAGGGAATTGTTGAGTGGATCTCAAAGCACAAGCCAGTGAGCTCTATTGTACCACTCTACCAGAGAATGAGGGCTGGTGGGAGAGGGGATGCTGAGTCTATTAGAGATTGGCCTTCTCTGCTGTTTATTCATCAGGTTATTAACTTAGTGAGATTCTTGGTGTCTTAACCTGTGACAACAACTACAATTTATTTTACATCTTGTGCATAATTCTTTCCTGGGATAGTTTGGATAGGTCAAGAGGATTGGAGAAAATGTATAGTCTTCCATCTTGTTAGTCATGTGATCTGGAAGTCTCCTTTTATTAGTTCTGGCTAACAGGCTTGGTTCAGAAATAAAATGCTTTACATTAGAGAAAGAACGCTTGTCTCTTTCCATGATTTTAAATATAAATTTAAAATTGTATTTTACCACGGGTACCAAAGGCAAGTACTGTAAAAGCTTCAGAGAATAGTGAATAAGAATGTGAATAAGAGTATTTGGAGAATTAAAGATTTGAGGCAGTCCTTGAAGACTGAAGAGGCTGGGAAAGGCAGACATGAAGCTCTCATGCCGTGATCCTAGCTTGCTTTGTTTTATACTGTTAATACTTCAGCATGTCAATCAGGGTCCTCATTGTCATTGGACAACAATAATATTTTTAATGGGGGGGCTTGTGATTTCATTCATCAACATACTTAACTATAAAGTTAGCCTGAAATTGTTCATTTCAGGCCTTGTTTTTTAAAATTTCATATTAAGAGTCACGATGGCAAGAATGCTGAGAGAAGCTGTCAACTTCTATGTCTGCCCTTCCAATTAATGTTTCTAATGCCTTCTTGGGATTTCCTGGAGCTTCTAGGTCATCACCACAGCCTGGCCTTAGGAGGATGAAATTTGGAAGAGCAAATGGAATGAGACTTCAGTGTTTATTTAGCCACCAAAAAGCCCAGTAGGAATAGCTGAACACCTGGGAGGTGAGCTGCCTGCCCCTTGAGGTAGGGATGAAGTGAATGTCATTTAGTTACCTGAAACCAGCTAGAAGTAAGGGCAAAAAAGTCTTCATTTCCTGAGTTGTCCCTTTGTGCACCTGCCTGGGAAAGCTATGACACTGACAGCAGAGCTCAAATGTATCAGTTAGCTGTAAGGCATGTAAACTGAGGTGTTTTCTCTAAAAATCCCCACCACAATGACAAGTCTATGAAACACCAGCAGTGGGGTCAAGAAAGGGGGGAAGTGGGGGCGGAGCCAAGCTGGCAGAGTAGAAGGACGCACGTTTACGAGCTCCGAAACCACAGCCCATAGAATTAATGTAAAAAGAGACCCCCATAACTTCTTGACCATTGAAAGGGGTACAGAAACGGAGTGGAAGAGATTTCCATTCCAGGGAGCCCTGGAGACCCGTCCCCAGGGTCCGTCACACCCCGGAAAGCGGACCCCACCCCAGCGCTGCCCTGGCCGCGGCCACAGAGAAGCTGACCCGAGCAGGCTTCAGGCACGGAAGCTCCGGCAGCCAGGAAAGTCCCTCCGCCCACAGAAGCTACAGGTCAGTGAGAGAGAAGGCTGGGCTGGACGAGAGGGGGAACGGAGTGTCTCCGTGACTCGGGCCCCCTCGGGAGGAAGCGGCGGCGGCAGAGACGGGGGCAGGAAGCTGCGGAGGCAGAGGCGTGGGTGGCAGCAGAGGCAGCAGCAGCTGCGGCTGGCCCGGGACTCCCCCCAGCAGCAGGCAGGATCCTCATTACGGAAGGTCTCTGCATAAACAACCTGAGGGAGCTGAGCCTGGGAGACGGCCCTGCCCCACCCCGCTCTTTTACTGAAGGCCTCTGCATAAAGCCCCTGAGGGAGCTGAGCCTGGGAGGCGCCCCCCCCCTCCGTTCCTGAAAGTCTCTGCATAAAGCCCCTGAGGGAGCTGAGCCTGGGAGGCGGCCCTGCCCCCACCCCAGCGCCAGAACTAAAGCTCACATTGATTAGCGGCGCAAAAAGCCCATTTGAATCTCAGAGCCCAAGCACTAGCTGGGCAGATCTAGGCGTGGGTGGACAGGAATCTCAGAAGTCAAGTAACCGGCTGGGAAAATGCCTAGAAAAAAAAGAAAAATAAGACTATAGAGAGTTTTTTCCAACAAATGCAAATGATCCCGACATTCAGATCTGATGACGAGGACATATTCTCGCCATCGGGGAAAGACGTGGAGGGTGGGGCCTCAGTACCCCAGACACCCGAGGGGGATGTCAGGTGGGCTCAGGCCTTGGAAGAGCTCAAAAAGGATTTTGAAAAGCAAGTTAGACAGGTGGAGGAAAAACTGGGAAGAGAAATGAGAGAGATGCAAGAAAAGTATGAAAAACGGGTTAACCCAAAAAAATGCTGAGGAAAATAACACCTTGAAAAATAGGCTCGCTCAATTGGCAAAAGAGGTTCAAAAAGCCAATGAGGAGAAGAGTGCTTTCAAAAGCAGAATTAGCCAAATGGAAAAAGAGGTTCAAAAGCTCACTGAAGAAAATAGTTCTCTCAAAATTAGAATGGAACAGATGGAGTCTAATGACTTTACGAGAAACCAAGAAATCACCAAACAAAACCAAAAGAATGAAAAAATGGAAGAGAATGTGAAATATCTCATGGGAAAAACAACTGACCTGGAAAATAGATCCAGGAGAGACAGTTTAAAAATTATGGGACTACCTGAAAGCCATGATCAAAAAAAGAGCCTAGATATCATCTTCCATGAAATTATCGAGGAAAAACTGTCCTGACATTCTACAACCAGAGGGCAAAATAAGTATTGAAAGAATCCATCGATCACCACCTGAAAGAAATCCAAAAAGAGAAACTCCTAGGAACATTGTGGCCAAATTCCAGAACTCCCAGCTCAAGGAGAAAATCTTGCAAGCAGCTAGAAAGAAACAATTCCAGTACTGTGGAAATACAATCAGGATAACTCAAGATCTAGCAGCTTCTACATTAAGGGATCAGAGGGCGTGGAATAGGATATTCCAGAAGGCAAAGGAACTAGGACTCAAACCAAGAATCACCTACCCAGCTAAACTGAGTATAATACTTCAAGGGAAAATATGGTCTTTCAATGAAGCAGAGGACTTCCAATCATTCTTGATGAAAAGACCAGAGCTGAAAAGAAAATTTGACTTTCAAACACAAGAATAAGAAGCATGAAAAAGTAAACAGCAAAGTAAACAGTCATAAGGGACTTACCAAAGGTGAACTGTTTACATTCCTACATGGAAAGACAATATTTGTAACTCTTAAAACTTTTCAGTATCTGGGTAGTTGGTGGGATCACACACACACGTACATGCATGCACGCACACACACATACACACATGCACACACATACAGAGACAGAGAGCACAGAGTGAATTGAATAGGATGGGTCCATATCTTAAAAGAAATTAAGGTAAATGGTGAGAGAGAAATGTAGTGGGAGGAAAGAGGGTGAAATGGAATGGGGTAATTATATGTCATTTAAGAGGCAAGTAGGAGACTTCTTAGTGGAGGGAAAAAGAGGAGAGCTGAGAAAAAAACCAAGAAGTTTACCCTCATCACATTTGACTAAAGGAAGGAATAAAATGCACACTCATTTTGGTATGAAAACCTATCTTACAGTACAGGAAAGTGGGGGAGAAGGATGCAAGGGGGGGGAGGATGGAAGGGAGGGCAGTGGGAGGAGGGAGCAATTTGAAGTCAACACTCAGGGAGGGACAGGATCAAATGACAGAATAGAAACAATGAGGGGCAGGATAGGATGGAGGGTAATTCAGTTAGTCTTATACAACACGACTATCAGGGAAGACATTTGCAAAATTACACAGATATGGCCTATATTGAATTGCCTGCCTTCCCAAAGGGAATGGGTGGGGAGGGAGGGATGGGGAGAATTTGGAACTCATAGTTTTAGGAACAACTGTTTAGTATTGCTGTTGCTACTAGGAAAGAAGACATACAGTTAATGAGGAATAGAAAGTCATCTGGCCCTACAGGAGAAAAGAGAAGATGGAGACAAGAGAAGGGAGAGATGACAGAAGAGAGGGCAGATTGGAGATAGGGAAAATTAGATTGCTTGGGGTATTGGGGTGGGGGGAGGGGTTAAAAGGGGAGAAAATTTGGAACCCAAAATTTTGTGAAAATGATCGTAAAAAGTTACAGAAAGAAAGAAAGAAAGGGGGGAAGCAGGGCTTCCACAGAAAGCAGCTTTGGGGCAGAAGAGTGGCAGCAGTGAGTGATGCTTAACAGTGGAGAGATAAGCTGGATTAGGAGCAGATGTGAGGTGGCATGGCTAGGAGGGCTTGGGAATTTCTGGGCTGTACCAAGGAGCTATGGGAGGCAGAGTCAGGGAAGAATATGATATGCTTGGCTGACAGAAGATGGAAACATGAGGCCTCAGACAGAAGAATTGTTGGAGTTACAACATAAGACAAATGTCACTGAAGCCATCTCACCTTTGGGTGTGATATTTCTGAGAATGCTCTCAATGAGAAGTCTTTAAACCTTTTCTAGCTTTCCCACTAGCATGTGAATCTTTAAGAAATTTTGTCCATACAATCAACCAACATTTATTGAGTCTTTACTGAGTGCCAGGCACTGTGCTAGGCACTAGGGGATGTGATGAAATACTTTGCTATTTAATTTATGATTCCTGCCTGATTTTTCAGTAGAGTAGGCCCTGGATGTTGGTTTGAACCGTATATTGCCAGTGACAATGGGAAGAAATCAGAAAGGAAATAAGGAAAGAGAATAAGCATTTATTAAGTGCCTACTCTGTGCCAGGCATTACACTAAGAGCTTTACAAATATCTCATTTGATCCTCACAGCAACCCTATAAAGTAGCTGATACTGTCATCCTCATTTTATGATTGAAGAAACTGAGGCAAACAGAGGATAAGTGACTTGACTAGGGTCATACAGCTAGTAAGTGTCTGGGGTTAGATTTGAACTCAAGATTCCA
This sequence comes from Bettongia penicillata ogilbyi, assembly GCA_023548195.1. Lineage (NCBI taxonomy): Eukaryota > Metazoa > Chordata > Mammalia > Diprotodontia > Potoroidae > Bettongia > Bettongia penicillata. The sequence continues at coordinate 5,011,773 of JAJHZJ010000229.1, forward strand.
GGAAGTTCTAACCACTTAGCATCCCAGTCAGAGATGGCTTCAAACTTCTCTACATGATGAACAATAAAAATACACTTTTTATCACATTATTTAAGTAAAGGAACTTTCAAGGTTTTTACTCTCCTCCTCCTCCAACCCTCAGAAATGTTCACTAGGGTATATATGAAAATCAGTGCATGGTATCTCAGTGAAGATTTTGCTGGCTTACGCAAGCATTGTAGATTCTAAAAGCCTGGCTGCTCTGTGATTTTGATGTTTGATAAACAGTGAGAATTTGTTATACAACTTCTTAATAATGTATACAGTATAGCTAAAGATTTGAATGTAAAGAGGAAAATAAAACCCTTCAGGAATCACAGAAACTTGCATTTCAATAGCCGCCTGTTGAAGGCTCTAACCTCCTTAGAGTTTGTGGGAGCAAGGTGAATGAAATGATGCCAGTAGGAGAATGGGGCAAACACTGACCTCAGAAAACATCCAAAAAGTGAGTCAAGATAAAGTTAAGGTCAAGGTCATTGTCAGATGGTTGTACAGAATGCTGACTGTCCCTGGATTTCCAAAACACATTTTTGTGTCAGTTATGAGTTACCAAGGTTCAAGTTGATGGAGGTTATTGGGAATGGAAAATAAAAGTCTTTGAGAGATAATCGTTAACATTACCTCCCCTTCTCCTTTCAGAACAACTTTCAAAAATATAGCTATCTTTTGAGGTCTTCTTATCTATATTATATGTGCTTGACTTATTTATCTTGATAAATTACTAGGCAGCACATTCTGTAAGGTGCTCAATTGCTGCAAGAACATTTCATGGTCACAATAATACATGCAATAGGAGGAACAAATTGGAAAGTAAAAAAAAAGCATAGTGAATATCTAATAATTTCTGACAAACTGAGGAAAAGATCAACTTGCTTTTGTGAAAACTCTGAATGACAGTTTAAAAATAAGGTTTTATTACTTTCCAGTACATAGAATAACTAGAACTAGGTGAAGGAAAAATTCCCAGGTAAAGACTCCTATAAGAACAGGTTTAACCATCAGATATGAATGCTCTGAAATTACTGTGTATGTGTGTGGATGCACCTCCAGCAAGATGTTTGTCTACATAGATCTTTGATTTCATTAGTGTAAGTAGGAAAGTCCTCTCAGTTCATTTCAGCAATTGTTTTTCAATTTATAATCTTGGAAAGTTAGTTGGTATATTAAGAGGTGAAGTGACTCACCTGGGGTTTGTATTAGAGGCAGGGCTTAAATCCTTATCTACCTGACTCCAAGGCCTATTTTCTATCTGCTATGGCATGCTGACTGTTACATTTTTATGTAAACTATTAATTTACTTAGCACATTCTTTGTTTATATACAATGAAAAGAGGAATTTCAAGTCTGCCCTGACCAAATAATTGCAAGTTCTAAACAATTCATGTTCACATCTAGGAGCTTTGTCTAAGGTAGTAGTAGTAGTAATAGTAACTATTATTCATGTATTCCTTTAAGGTTTGCAAAACACTGTACAGCTATTAGTCCTTATCTTCTTAGGATTTATATTATAGCAGTCCTGCTGTTTAGATGTGGTATTTTTTCTTCATTTCTTCTGCATTTTGTAAAGAATAAGCATTAGTCACCATTATTTCTCTTTAGCACACAAAACCATGCCAGAATTCTTTTCTTGAATTCTTTCTAAAATTTTAACTCACCCAGAAAATAACAGAAATAAGAATAAGCATCTCTGCTTCTGAGGTAAATGGTGAACTTGAGGCAACTTAGTTTTGCTAGGCAAGCAACTATTTTAAGGAGAGAAAAAAACCTACAAGATGCCCAGGATTTCCATGATATTCAAGAGAGGGGAAGACTTGCTTCACAGGCAGTCAGTAGCAGAACTGAAATTTAAAGCCAGGTCTTTTATTCCAAAGTCAGCATGTGTTCCTCTGGAACACACTATATTAGAACTGCTATTGCATTGTTATTGTAGTGATTAAATGATATGAGAGAAGAAAAAAAGCCCAACCTTTGAAAATGTTCTACACATTCGTGGTATTGAACCAGGTTTTGTCAGTACTCAAGCTATTAACCAATTATAAATGATGCAGCATTGAAAGCTGAAAAAGATCATTTAGCCTCTAGAATACTGTTTCAGTCCTCTAAAGTGACGCCTGAAAATGTTTTAATGTAGCTTCCAAAAATAAAACTTAATTTGCTAATGACTAAGAAGTTTCCTCCTTACTATGATGATGCCTGTGTGTATACCCTAGGCAAGAGGGAAGGTTGCATTAGAACAGAGACCCTTAACTTATTTTCTGTCAGGGATACCTTTGGCAGTCTGGTAAAACCAATGTCAAGTAGAATTTGGCTCAAGTGAAGCTTGGTTCAATTAAAAGACTCTTCATCACGCAGTTTGCCAACAAGAAACAGAAGATACTTGCACATGCTCCAAAGCAAGGGATGAGACATCTTTCTTACACATGCTCAGAAGCAGACTCACCAAGTCTCTATGTTTCTTGCTTTCTTCCCTGGCAGCTTTCAAGTGAAAAGATTTACTGTGAAATGGCAAGTAGAGAAGAAGCAGGCTGCAAATCAGAGATCAGTCAATCAATCAAGCAGTCCATCAATTTATTAAGTGCTTGCTGTGAGCCAGGTACTGTGTTAAGTGCTGGAGATACAGAACAAAGTAAAACACAGTCCCTTCCTTCACGGAGCTTACAATTTAATGGGAAAGACTGTATGTAGGCAGATATGGCCAAAGCAAGTTACATATAGGATAGATGGGAAATAATTAGCAAAGAAAGACACTTGAATTAAGAGGAGCTGAGAAAGGCTTCCTGTAAAAGGCAGGATTTAGTTGGGACTTGAAGGAAGTCAGGGAAGCCAGGTGAAGCTGAAAAGGGAGAGTATTCCCGGCATGAGAGACAGCCGAAAACATGCCCAGAGCTGAGACGGAGAATCTTCTTTGTAGAGCAACCAGGAGCCAATTGATTGGATTGAGGAGTATATGACAGAGAATAAAGTGTGTTATGAAGGACTTAGAACACCAAACAGAAGATTTTACATTTGATCCTGGAGATCATAGGGAGCCACTGGATATTTTTGATGGTCAGACCTGTGCTTTGGGAAAATCACTTTGGTGGCTGAATGGAGGATGGATTGAAATGAGGAGGTCAGTAGTCAAGGTGTAAAGTGATGAGGGTATGTCAGAGAAAGAGGCATATTTGAGAGATATTGCAGAGATGATGCTGATAGACCTTGGCAATAACTTGGACATGGCGGGGGCCAGGGGGCAAGGGGACAGTTAGAGATAGTGAGGAGTTGAGGATAACTCCTAGGTTGTAAGCCTGAGGGACTGGGAAGATGGTGTTGCCCTTTACAGTAATGGGAGGGAAAGTTCTGTCTTGAATATGCCTAGTTTAATGTCTCTATTTTCCATCCAGTTTGAGATGTCTGAAAGGCAATTGGAGATGCAAGACTGGAAGTCAATAGAGAGATCAGGGCAGGATTTGAGGGTCATCAGCATATATCCATGAGAGCTGAAGAGATCACCAAGGGAAACAATGTAGATGGAGAAGAGAAGAGAGCCTAGGACAGAAACTTGACAGATGCTTACAATTAAACCACATGATCTGGACAAGGATTCAGCAAAGGAGACTGAGAAGAAAGAGAATCAGGAGAGCAAAGGTATCCTGAAAACCTAGAGAAAAAAGAGTATCAAGGAGGAGAAGGTAATCAATAGTGTTAAAGTCTGCAGAGAGGTCAAACAGAATGAAGACTGAGAAAAAGCCCGTGGATTTGGTAACTCTAGAGAGAATATTTTGATGGAATGATAAGGTCAGAAGACAGATTATAAGGAATTAAGGAAGAGAGTGAGAAGAGAGAAAGTGAAATAAAGAAGGTTAACAATTGAAAGCAAAAAAATTTTGAACTAATAAATAAAAATCAGAAACTGATTTTTATGAAAAAATAAAATAAACCATTAGCTAATTTGATTTTTTAAAAAAGAAAAACCAAATCACTGGTATCAAAAATGAAAAAGAACTTACAAAAAAAGGAGAAATAAAAGATATTATTAGAAACTATTTTGCCCAACTACGTGCCACCATTGTTGTACTGATAAAGGAAATGGATGAATATTTAGAAAAATAAAAAATAGATTAACAGAACAAGAGATAGAGATTTTTAACAACCTCATATCAGAAAAAGAAATGGAATAAATCATATATAAACTCCTAGAGAGGATGGGAGTGGGGTGAGGAAGTAAACCTTGCAACCAGTTTGATTTATAAACAAATTTTTTCAAACATTCAAAGAATAATCAATTCCAACATTAGATAAACTATTTGCAAATTCCTTCTATGATATATCTAAACCAGGGAGAGTTGAAACAGAGAAAGAAAATGATAATGTAGTATCCCTAATGAATACTGATGCAAACATTTTAAACAAAATATTAGTAGAGAGGCTACAGCAACATATTGCAAAGATTATACACTATGACTAGATTGGATTTATGCCAAAAATACAAGTTTGGTTCAATATTTGGGAAAACTATAAGCATAATTGATCACATTACTTACAAGAACAACAAAAAACATATGATTACATTAATAAATAGAAAAAAGCTTTTGAAAAGATATAATACTCATTTCTATTTTAAAAAAATCCTAGAAAATATAGGAATAAATAGAACTACTCTTAACATAGTAAAAATTGTATGCCCCAAATTAAGAGCCAAAATTATCTATAGAGAGGATAAATTAGAGGCCTTTACGACCAAGGGTAAAGAAAGGATGAACATTATTACTACAACTATTTAATGTAGTACTAGAAATGCTTGCCATAGAAATAAGGCAAGGAAAAAGAAACTGAGGGAGTGAGCATAGGCAAAGAAGAAACAAAATGATTACTTTTTCTAGACAGTATGATGATGTACTTAGAAAACTCTAAAATTAATTGAAACAATAACTTTGGCAAAGTTGCAGGATATAAAATAAATCCACATGAATTTTCTGCCTATTACCAATAGAACTCAGGAAGAAGCGATAGAGAAATTCTGTTTGAAACAACTACAGAATGTATAAAATACTTGGGGCTTTAACTATCAGGATAGTTCAGGAGCTATATAAATACAACTGCAAACACTATACAGGCTTAAATAATTGGAGGAATCTTAAGCTCTAGGAGTAGACTGAGTCAATATCATAACCATGACAGTAGTACCTAATTCATTTATTCATTTCCATATCAAATTACCAAAGGATTACTTTATAGAGCTAGAAAAAATAATAATCAAATTTATATAGAAGAACAAATAAATCAAGAATCTCTGGGGAATTAATGAAAAAAAGTGGAAAGAAGGGAGCCTAACATTTCTAGACCTCACATTATACTGCAAAGCAGTAATCAAAATAATTTGGTAGTGGTTAAAAATTGAATGAGTCAGTGGAACAGATTAGGCATACAATGTACAGATGCAAATAAACTTAATAGCTTAGTGTTCAATAAACCGAAATACCTAGATACTTTGATAAGAATTCATTATTTGAGAAACAGTACTGGAAAATCTTGACAGCAGTCTGGCAGAAATTGGGTTTAGATCAACAGAATACCAAAATAAGCTCCAAATGAATACAAACTATGCATGAAAGGTCACAGCATACCCAAATGAGAGGAGTGAAGAAGAAACTACCTTTTGAATTTATGGATAGGATGACCAAACAAGTGATAAAGAGAATCACAGAAGATAAAATGGACGCTTTTTATTATTGAAAAACTTTTGCACAAACAAAACCAATGTAGGTATTATTATAAAGGAAAGAGCTAACTAGGAAAAAGCAAATTTCTCTGATAAAGGTCTCATTTCCAAGATATATAAGGAATTGATTCAAATTTATGAGAATAGTAGTCTTTCTTCAATTGATAAATGGTCAGGGTCATGAGCAGGCAGTTTTCAAAGGATGAAATCTAAGCTATTACTATATTAAAAAAGAATTCTCCAAATTACTAACAATTAGAGGAATGCAAATTAAAATCATGTTGAAATTCTATCTCACATCCATAAAATTAGCAAAGATGACCGACGAGAAAAATGACAACTATTGGTGGAGCTGTGGGAAAACAGGTACACTAATACATTGCTGATGGAACTGTGAATTGGTACATCCACTCTGAAGGCAATTTGAAACTATGACCCAAAAGTTACTAAATTGTGCATGCTGGATGATACTATTACTAGGCCTATGCCCCAAAGAGAGCAAATAAAAAGGAAAAGAACTCATATATATATATATATATATATATATATATATATATATATATATATATATATATATATATATATATATATATATACACACATACATACACACACACACATTTAAAAAAGCTAATTATACAACCGTTTAATTGATATTGGAGGATCACATTGGATTGGGGCTTAGGAGTGAAAGTATTAGGATCTACAACCTTTCAGGGTTACCCCTAGAGGTCTGAGGGGAGAAATAGTCATCTGCCCTTTAGGGACCTGATTGCCATGTAAGTAGACTTAAGAGGGAGAATCCAGATGGGGTACTATTCTTTAATATCATTCTTTCTTTTCTTCTTTTTTCCTTCTTCCTGTCTTCCTTTCTCTTCTTCCTTCCTTCCTTCCTTCCTTCCTTCCTTCCTTCCTTCCTTCCTTCCTTCCTTCCTTCCTTCCTTCCTTCCTTCCTTCCTTCCTTCCTTCCTTCCTTCCTTCCTTCTTTCCTTCCTTCCTTCCTTCCTTTTTCCCTTCTGTCCTTCTTTCTTTCCTTTCTCTCTCTTTCCATCACTATCACTAACCCCTCCCCTCACCCCAATTTGCCCCAATTGCAAAAAATCATTCCCTTTTAACAAAGAGGCAAGATGAAGCAAAATAAATCCACAAATTGGCAATGTCAGAAAATGTATTTTTCATTCTGCTTCTCTAGGCTGACACCACTCTCTCAGGAGATGTGTAACATGCTTCATCATCCGGAGTCATGGTTAGTCATAATTAGTCATAATTCTTAAGTCTTTTAAAGTTGCATTTATTCACGATGTTATGGTTAATGTATAAATCATTCTCCTGGTTCTTTTCACTTTACCCAGCAATAGTTCATGCACATCTTCCAAAGTTTCTTTGAATCCATCCCTTTCATCGTTTATTTTCCCCCTTTTAAAATTTCCTGTCTTCTGCATTCTCTGCTTGATAAACACCAAAAACCTGAGTATTTCTACGTACAAAATAGAGCAGAAAAAATGGAATACGTGTGAAACTGAAAGTATGTACTACATAAAGCTTGATTTTTTTAAAGTACATAAATTCTTCTTTAATATTTATTTTTCCCTAGTTACATGTAAAAACAATTTAAATATTCATTTTTAAAACTTTGAATTACAAATTCTTTCCTTTCTCCTTCCCCAATCTCCCCCCCATATTGAGAAGGCAAGCAGTTCAATAAAGATTATACACATGTATTCATGCAAAATATATCCATAATAGTCATAGTGTGAAAGAAAACATAGACAAAAAACCCTCAAGAAAAATAAAATTAAAAAAGTGTGTTTCAATCTGTATTCAGACACTGTCAGTTCTTTCTCTGGGGATGGATAGCATTTTTCATCATAAGTCCTTCAGAATTGTCTTGGATCGTTACATTGCTGAGAACAGCTAAGTCATTCACAGCTGTTTATCTTACATTATTGCTATTGCGCCGTACACAATACATTTCACCTTATATCAGCTCACGCAGTTCTTTCCAGGTGTTTCTGAGAACATCTTGCTCATCATTTCTTATAGTGCAATAGTATTCCATCATACTCACATAACACTACTTGTTCAGCCATTCCCTAATTGATGGACTTGCCCTCAACTTCTAATTCTTTACTCCTAGAAAAGAGCTGCTGTAAGTATGTTTGTACATTTAAGTCCTTTTCCTTTTTGTTTTTTTATCTCTTTTGGGATACAGACCTAGTAATAGTATTGCTAGGTCAAAGGGTGTGCATGCTTATATAGTTCTTTTGGCATGGTTTCAAATTGCTCTACACAATGGCTGAATCAGTTCACGGCTCTACCAGCTATGTATTTAAGTCTCATTTTTTCCACATCCTCTCCAACATTTGTCATTTACCTTTTCTCTCCTGTTAGCCAATCTAATAGGTGTGATATAGTGCCTCAGAATTGTTGTAATTTGCATTTCTCCAATAAATAGTAAATTAGAGTATTTTTTCATATGGCTATAAATAGCTTTGGTTACTTCATCTGAAAACTGATTCTATCTTTTAATCATTCATCAGTTGAGGAAATGGATCTTATTTTTTATAAATCTGACTCAATTCTCTATATGTTTGAGAAATGAGGCCTTTATCAGAGGAACTTGCTTCAAAATTTTTTTCATAGTTACTATTGCTAACAAATACACCCTCCATCTTATTCCCCCTACCCAATTTATTCTATTCTCTCTCATTTCACCCTGTCCCTCCTCAAAAGTGTTTTGCTTCTGATTACCCCTTACCCCAATCTGCCCTCCCTTCTATTACACTCTCTCCCCTTCTTACATACTTCCCTTCCTACTTTCCTGTAGGGTAAGTAAGATAGGTTTCTATACCCAATTGAGTGTATATGTTATTCCCTCTTTGAGCTAATTCTGATGAGAGTAATTCCCTCTTACCTTCCTTCTTCTCCACTGCAAAAGCTTTTTCTAGTTTCTTTTATGTGAGATAATTTATACCATTCCACCTCTCTTTCTCTTTCTCCTAGTACATTCCTCTCTTATCCCTTAATCTTATTTTTTGTAGATATCATCCCTTCATATTCAACTCACATCTATCCCCTCTGTCTATATATGTTCCTACTAACTGCCCTAATAATGAGAAAGGTCTTATGAGTTACAAATATCATCTTCCCATGTAGGATTGTAAACAGTTTAAACTTATTAACTCCCTTATGATTTCCCTTTCTTGTTTATCTTTGTATGCTTCTCTTGAGTCTTCTATTTGAAAGACAAATTTTCTATTCAGCTCTTGTCTTTTCATCAAGAATACTTGAAAGTCCTCTGTATCATTGAATATCCATTTTTTTTCACCTAAAGGATTATGCTAATTTTTGCTCAATAGATGATTTTGGTTGTAATTCTAGGTCCTTTGCCCTCTGGAATATTATATTCCAAGCCCTCTGATCCTTTAGTGAAGAAGCTGTTAAATCTTATGTTATCCTGACTACGTCTCCACAATATTGGAATTGTTTCTTTCTGGCTGCTTGCAGTATTTTCTCCTTGACCTGGGAACCCTGGAAATTTGGCTATAATATTCTTTATAGTTTTCATTTTGGGATCCCTTTCAGGAGTTGATTGGTGAATTCTTTCAATTTCTATTTTACCCTCTGGTTCTAGAATATGAGTAGTTTTCCATGATAATTTCTTGAAAGATGATGTCTAGGCTCTTTTTTTATCATGGCTTTTAGTTAGTCCAATAATTTTTAAATTATATATAATATATTACATTATACATATATAATATATATGTATAACATAATATATAAAATTATATATATTTATAAATCTCTCCTGGATCTGTTTTCCAGGACAGTTGTTTTTCCAATGAGATATTTCACACTGTCTTCTATTTTTTCATTCTTTTGGTTTGTTTTATTGTTTCTTGACTTCTCATAGAGTCATTAACTTCCATTTGCTCTATTCTCATTTTTAAGGAATTATTTTCTTCAGTGAGCTTTTGGACAGCCTTTTCCATTTGGCCAATTCTGCTTTTAAAAAGAGTTTCTCTCCTCATTGGCTTTTTGGACCTCTTTCACAATTTGGCCTAGTCTGTTTTTTTAAGGTGTTATTTTCTTCAGTATATTTTGTGTCTCCTTTACCATGCTTGTTTTGCATGATTTTTCTTGCATCATTCTTATTCTCTTCCCAATTTTTCCTCTACCTCTCTCACTTGATATTCAAAATCTTTTTTGAGCTCTTCTATTGCCTGAGACCAATTCATATTTTTCTTGGAGGCTTTGGAGGAGCTTTGATGGAGCTGTTGTTGTCTTCTTCTGAGTGTGTTTTCATCTTCCTTGTCACCATAATAACTTTCAATAGTCAGAGTTGTTTGCTCATTTTTCTAGCTTATTAGGTGATTTTTAACTCTTTGTTAAAGTAGAATTCTGCTTCTAGGGTAGAGGGTGTACTGTCCCAAGTTTCAGGCGATTTGTGTGGCTATTTTCAGAGAGACTTCTAGGGGACCTCAAAGTTTTCAGTTCTTCTAAGCTGCTATGATCTAAGGAGAGGTGTTTACTACTCTCCTGGTCTGTGCTCTGGTCTTGAGTAAACATAAGCACTCTTTTCTTCCCTGGAACTGGGAGAGGTTCCCCCCTCCACTGTGGCCATAACCTCTGCTATGCTAGTGCTCCTCCTAGTCCTTGGACTATCAACCAGGACTGCAAACTGGATCTGAGTATGGATAAAACAACAGAGTTTTAACAGAGTAAAACAACAGTCTTGCTTCACTCCTAGGAAAAAAACCCCTATAATCTCCTTCTGACCAGTTGTTTGACCCATCTTACCATCTGTGGGCTGCAAGATCTGGAAACTGTCACTGCTGCCACTGATTCAGTTGCCTTGAGGCCTGCTCTGGGTTTGCTGGGGCCTGGTATGCACTGGCATATCCTGCTCCGAACTGTTCTCTTCTCTCGCCTTGATACACCCGACTTTTTTTTCAGACCTTCCACATTGTCTTGGGATGGAAATTTGTTTCATTCCCTCCTTTTGTGGGTTCTGCTGCTTTAGAATTTGTTTAGACATTTTTAAAAAGGAATTTGGAGACATTTGGAGGAGAGCTCAGTCAAGTCCCTGCCTTTACTCTGCCATTTTGGTTTCTCTTCCTCTAACAGTATGTAATAGATTCAGCATGCTTCTTCAAGCCCATCCTCCTTCTCTGTATCCCATTCTAAAGTTCTTCTGTTCTCTTTTGCTTATTTTTTAAAAAATATTTCAATGACCCTCTTTCTTTACCTTTTTTTGGTAACAGTTTTGTAGCATGCTAACTTCAATTGAAAACAATAAAGCAAAACCAGCATTCTTGAAATAAATAAACAAAATCAAGTAAAATAAATCTGCACATTGGTAGTGTCCAACAATGTATTTTTTTTTCATATTTACTCTATCACCTCTCTGTTAGAAGGTGGGTAGTTTATTTTATCATCCCCCTTCTGGACTTATGGTTCCAGATTATTTTTTGAGGCAGCTAGGGGTTACAGTGGCTAGACTAGAATATAAGACTTGGAAACAAGAAGACCTGAGTTCTAATTCTGCCTCAGACACTAACTGGCTATGTGACCCCAGTCACAACTTCTTTGTGACTCAGTTTCCTTACCTGAAAAATGGAGATAATAATAGCACCTACCTCCCAAAGTTGTTACAAGGATCAAATTGATTGACATATGTAAAGCACTTTGAAATTTTAAAGTGCTACATAAATACTAGCTATTTTTATCTTTTTTCTTTACAATGTTATCATTGTATAAATGGTTCTCCTGGTTCTGTTCATTTCATTCTGCATTGGTTCATACGAGTCTTCCCAAGTTTCTCTCAAATCATCCTTGTCATCATCTATTATTGTACAGTAATAATATTCAGATACTCTCTATTATCTTATTTACTTTTCAAATTATTTAATTATTTAATTATGTTTATGCTATTATATTATATACTACATATTGTTCAGCTATCCCCTACCTGTGCTAATTTTTCCGCTTTGTTAAAAGTGGATGCATTAAAATGTTAGAGATTTTTAGCTTTTAGAGGTAAATTTTAGATTTACCTCAATTTGAGGTAATATCAAAGTGCAGTGTTATCATTTAAAAATATCTGGATAATTGTCTCATTTTTTCTGTTTCTTTTTGTGAGTATACTCACAAAGTTGACCTTGATGCATCAGACTCCTCCTCTTGTAAAAGAGACCCCAAAAGAGCCTTATGTGAACACTGGAACAATATTTGGCCTCATAAGCTGAAAGGCCATAAAAACTGAGAGACGATAGTCACATACACCTTATTTAGGTCAGTTGGTAATAATCTCTATCAGTGGAAGTCAGCTCATCCAAAAAACTCAGGGATCATCCAAGTGATTGGTAATATTAAGTCCTCACTGTGAATGTTTTGCTAATTTAAGGGTAGTAATTAAGTCCCACTTGAGAAAATTGATTCTCACAGTGAAACTTGAGAAGTTACCTACTTGAGAAGTCACCCGTCCAATCATTAAGGGGTCTATGTCCTAATACACACCATCCTAGCTATTTTGTCATAAAGGTCAGTAGCAAATACCAAAAACTCTACTGAGTAATGCCATGCTCTCTTAGAGTGTGTGATGGAAACTGGAGATTGGCATGGAAACGAAACAGAACATGTTTAGAATTCCTTGAAGAAATATCTCTCCATCTAAAGTAGAGTCAATTACAACTGTTTTCCTTCCACAGGGTAGTTGGTTTTGAATTTCTGGTATATATTTTTTTCTTTTGCAAAGTGATTCTTCCAGTTTGGCAACCCCCTAATTGCAGTAATTGCTAAAGATCATCTCACATGTTATTGCAGAAAACTCTGTGAAGTCTCAGCCACAACAGGAGAGTTTTCATTGTCCCATATGAATGTTGAAGTTAGCCAACACATCAGTACAAACATTAGGTAGGAGGCAGAACTTGAGAGACTTGCTATGGGAGATTGTGGTTTGGAGGTGGGAGGGGGGAGAGAAATGAAAATAAAAATTATTAGGTTAGTTTGAATCTTTCCCTTTGTTTATTAACACCTTTTCTTCAGCTCTGCCTGAGTACTTTTGAGGACTTCTCTACTTATGCAAATCTCTGTAACCTCAGCTCTAGAGTGACCTACTACAGGAGCCCTTTCTTGATTTACCCAGTGTTTAATGCTTTCCCCTTAAATAAAATTACTTTTCATTGATTGTGTGAAAGGCCAGTTGGTGAAGTAGATAGTGAGCTGGCCTTAGAGGCAGGAAAACCTTGGTTAAATGTTGAGTATGATGTCGAGCAAATTGAAAATTTCTCGGTGACCAGTGACTAAAAATTACAGAGAAATTGACGATTTACCTTCTCGATAAAGGCAGTTCTTTACCAGGATTTCCCTAAATTGATGAAATCACAAGTCTAAGTAAAATAAAATTGAACGTGCACGATTTAATTTACTTATCCGTGACTATATTGTTTTTCTTCAGTAAAATATCAGTTCCTTATGGGTAGGAGCCCTCTTGTTCATGTTTGTATCCCTAGCACCTAACACAGTGCCTGGCACATAATAGGTGCTTAATAAATGCTTGTTGAATTATATTGTTAAACTGAAAATTTACAAGCTTTTGATTTTATATTCCTTCCCAAGCATCTAGGACACCCCATATTGCCCTTACTGCAACCAGCTCCCCAAATTCCTGCCATTAAATCCCTAAGGTTCTACCTGTCAATAGATATGTTGGGGGGAAAATTGAAGAAGATGAGCAAAGAGCTTTCTAAAGGACTGAGTATGGAAAGCTGCAGGAGAGCTATAAAAATCCAACTCTGGTACCTTCTCTTCTATGAATAATTTCCTATCAATGCAGCCCAAACCCTAAACCCAGAAAGTGATCCTTTCCTCAAATATATCAAGGCATACTCCTTTGACCCCTTCATTGCACTTAATCATAGGATTTAGATCTTGAAAGGATTTGAAAGATAGTCTAGTTCACTCACCTCTCCCTTCTTTTGCAAATGAGGAAAATGAGGCCCCAAGAGATTTGCTTAAGGCCCTTCCAGTAGCTAGTAGCACAGTCAGGAATCAAACCTAAATTTTCTTACTTAAAATGCAATGCTCTTTCTACAAAGCATGATGCAACTCTCTTAGTCCCCAGGCTTCCTAGTTATTGACATACATGACATTCACTCTATTAGATGGAGAGCAAGTCTAGGTGATATTTATCTTTCCATCGCCAGGACCTAGCACATTACCATATATCATAGTAGATGCTTAACAAATATCCATTGACTAGAACTGATTAAAGATGTCCTCCTCAAAAATCTTAGTAATTCTGGAACTAATAGACCAATTTGTGGAAAGAAATTTTGAGTCAGGCAGTGAATAGATGCTAGAGGAACAAGACAGAACCCAGAAGAGGATTCTAGGGCAATTATATATTTATAGTGCATTGTGAGCCATAGTTCTCCCCATTCCCCCATAAATGGCCTCCTCTAGTGACCTAATAGGACCCAGTAAACATGGCTGTCCCTTCATATCAATGCTCATGTCTTCAGTGCTTGCAATAGATCATCTCTTTCAATCATAAGAAAAATCTCTGCCTACTGAAATCATAGGATCATAGATTTAAAACTGGAAGGGACCTTAGAGATCATCTACTTCAAGTCCCTCATGTTCTGATTGAGAATATAAAAATCCTAAAAAGGTGAAATTATTTTTCCCAAAGTTACAGCTATAAAACAACAGAGGCTGAATTAAAAATCTGGTCCTCTGACTCAAAACCCAGTGTTTTTTCCTCTATTCCACACTGTTTTATGTCCATCTTTTATGTCTCCCTGGACCCTTCCTTTAGTCTTACCCTTGGCATTCCCCCATCTCTATTCTAAACCAGCAGGAAATGAATTCTCAGTAACACAAACTTTCTAAGATAAAAGAGATGTCAGAGGTTACCTAGTCAAACCCATGCCTAAACAAAAATCCCCCCAAAGGGGATTTAGGTTTTGCTAGATTGAGTCATGATGACTCAGTGTGGTCACATTTTCTAGGTGTCCAGTAATCATCTCTTTCATAATACTCTCTAGCTTTTTTCCCCCAGAAAGACAAGGCAATCTCCTGTGGTCTTCAGGTTAGAAAGTAGGAACAAAAATGGCTAATAAGAGAATTGAAATCCAAGATAATCCAAGAGACAGTAATGGAGCATTTAGCTAGCTTCAGCAAACTCAAGGCTCCTTGAATTTTAAGCCTACACAAAATATGCCCCCAAGTGTCGGATGCCAAAGGGAACCCTAAGGAAAAGTAGATCAGAAGTGTTTACCATGTCCAAACAAGGGGCTACCAATAGGAAGTTCATCTGTGACAATGCCAAAAACCAAACAATTTTGAAGTAATATTGAGCAAGGGGCAATTGAGGATATGTTCAATTAACTGGGCCAAGTTCCAAAAATGTTGTAATTAGGTTGTATGGATCAAAAACTCTCAAAGCAGAGACCAGTCTAGGGCAAATAGAACTTTGTCTCTAGGCACTGAAATGTAGAGGTTCTAATAAGACTTAAACTCTTTTGGCATCATAGGATAGCAACTAAACTTGCAAGAATTCATTAAAATTAGAAGTTATTATCTTGTTATCATCCTTTTAAAAACATGGCATCCATAACAATCTAGTGTTCTACATATGATCTGATCAGGGCAAAGTCTAGCAGGACTAACACTATCACCAGCTTCTGGACACAGGACCTGGTAGTGAGATTGGGCTTCTAAATGATCCTGGTACATAGCAAGATCACCTGCAAGGAACATGAGTTTTCAAATATCTCTGGAACACAACACTTCCAGGGTATGATTAAGCTGGAGGAGCAGGAATTCTAGATGCTTGGGATAGACTTCTGCCCCAAGGAAGCTGAGGTCTTTGATGGAATATTGAAGCCTAGGGTCATAAAGAGACTTTTTACTTTCAAATCATCTACCTTCATCAGCAAAACTTCCATCCACTGATAGTAAACCTGGACTCATTCCCCAGTAGTTGGCCTATTTACACCCCCTTCTCTCCCCATCCACATGATACCAAAACCCTGACTGTCAAAGAGCAAAATCCCTTTCCCAACATTTATCTGCTCCTCTTTCCCCATCTACATTAACCCTGTGTCACCAATGTCCTGCCACAAATCTGCCCTCCTGTTCTACTGTGTTCTTTGAAACTCCTACTCAATAATTAAGAAGCTTACTTTCATTTTAGACTTTTCCTCTCATAGTCCTTACATCTTTTGAAATCATTAGGAAATGGTTCTCCCTGGAAAACACTATCTCACTGCCTTTCCAGTGCTGCTTTGCACTTTCTCTCAAAACCTGCCCCTTTCTCACTATTGGAGTGGAAATACTCCTTGCTCCTACTTATCACTTCAACATTTCTTTTCTACCATCATTAATCATCAACCTCTCCCCATCTGAGTTTCAGTCTATCCAGATTTATCATCCAGTCTGGATTCTAGTGGCTATTATTTACCTACTTAAAAATATTTCCCTCTCATTCTCAATGCGTTCAGTGCTAGACCTTCCATGTTCCTCTCCACTTTGTCTCCTGTGCTCATCCTGTGTTGATGTTTCCCCAAATACTCTAACTTTCTACCTCCTCAACTACCATAAGCTATTCTTTTACTTTACTTCATCTGCACATGGTGATAGTTTTCTAGTTGATCTTGCCGCCACCTACAGATAATCTTCTCCCATGTTTAAGAACTCCCAAATAACTAATCTAATAATAATCTTTTAAAACCTATTCTTCATTCTCACTGTGACCTCCAGTCTCTTTAGCCTTCACCATTTTCCCAATCATCCTTGTCCTGGCTACACTTTCTCAGTCTCAATCTCCTTGTAAACCAGGTGAACTTCATACAATCTTCTACTCTTGAATCCTTCATTCCCTTGTCCTCTAATCCTTTACCAAACTCCAACCCCAGATCACCCCTACTATTCACCTCCCTCAAAATGAGAATGTGATAAGACCTTAGCCTGAAAAGGGTAGGGTTTCCCATTGCGTCCTGGGCCATCTCCAGTCATCCTGATGAATATTGGGCCATTGGACCCAGATGGGCTTAGGAGAAGAAAGTGAGGTTGGTGACCTTGCACAACCCTCCCTCACTCAAATCAAAGTCAACTACAAGTCATGTCATCATTTTGATGTCATGATCCTCTTTGAGAATGAAGAACAAGTACAACGGCAACAACTATCCACCTCCTTTGCTCCTACTCTTGTGCTGCTAATGGAATTAGAGGAAGTCACAGAACTGTGGTGAGTGGGTCTACTACAAACTTATGTTATCTAATCTTAAACTAGGCAGTCACTGTAGCATGACAATCCTTCTGCTCCTTCATAATTGATTTTCTATCCTACTCGCCACAGTGGTTATTCCCAATCTTTTCTTCTCTTCTCAAGCTTCCCATAGTATCTTCACACCCTGAGGATCTTACCTCCACTGATCATTGAAAAAAATCACTGTGAGTTCCTTCTCCTTTTGCCTTCATCTCATATCCCCCCTGAGATTATTCCCTACTATGTCCTCCTTTATTATGGTTTCTGATGGAGTTGTCCTTCTCTTTGTCAATGCCAACTCTTTGATCCTATCTCTGCCTCTTTTTTTTCTACCAGATTGCTCCCACCATCATTCCTATTCTTTCTCTAATCTGGATTTTTTCCTTGCTTACTGGTTTCTTTCCTGCTTCTTACAAACTTGCCTAAATTTTCCTTTTCTTTAAAAAAAAACCCTCACTAAACTCTACTATACCTTAGCTAAATTCCTCGCAAAAGGTGGTACTTCCATTTCTTCTGCACTCATTCTCTCCTCAACCCTCTGCAGTCTGGCTTCTAATGTCATCATTCAACCAAAACTGTCCTCTCTAAAGTTACCAAATATCTCTTAATTGCCAGGGTCAATGGCCTTTTCTCAATCCTCATCCTTTCTGACCTCTCTAAAGCAATTGAAATGTTGACCAAATTCTTATTTTGGATCCTTTCTTTTCAATAAAACCAATGATGACGTTTCTCTCTCCTGGTTCTTTTGCAACACGTATAATCTCTTTATATCAATGATCTACTCTGTGGTGTATTCATCCAAGTCTATATTCAAGGCTCTATCTTGGGTCTTTTTCTCTTTTTCTCTCTATCTCTTACCAGTAATCTCATCAACCCCTATGGATCTGACAGGGTACAGGCTCTGGAAACCCCATGAATGCTCCCTGAATCTTCCCACTTGATCTGGCTTTTGCCTAAGGCTATAATCTCCTCAACTGGCCTTTCATTATCGCTATGTCCAATTCTCTGTTATTCTTAACCTAGCTCAGGCCTTCATTGTCTGTTACCTCCAGATTACCTCCAGTTACTTCTCACCTTTGATCCTATCTTTCGGTTCCTGGCCTCGGACCTCTGATCATCCCAGCTTATTGGCCACTGACCACTCCCATCAAGATACTCCTTCAATCACCCCAGTCTACTTGGCCAATTCTAGATCCTCCCACAATCTTTCTGTATGTAAGATCCACCTAGGCCTCCATGAAGGTGCTCAGATTCAAGCATTAGAGATACCAATGCTCAAATTCCTTAAGAGTCTGACCAATATGATGAATTTTTAATAAACCTTGTTTTCCTTTGGTTGAAAGAAGGCTTGGGTGGACTTCATTTGGACAGGACCGGCGTGTTGCTATTTTGGAGTCCTAGCACCCCTAACCCTCAACAGGTTGAAGCATCATTTCCATGCATATAATTCCTAGATCTATATCTATCCATCATATATCTATCCATCTATCTGTCTATCTGTCTGTCTGTCTCTCTTATCTTTTGAGTTCCAATCTCAATCACTAATTGCCTGTTAGACATATCAAACTGAATGCTCTGTAGGCATCTCACACTTAATATATCTGAAATAGAACCCATAGTCTTTTCCCCCAAAGCCCTATACTCTTAAACTTCCTTATCATTGTTAAGAGAACCATCATCCTTGGAAGAAGGAAGGAAGGAAAGAAGGAAACAAGAGTTTATTAAGTGCCTGCTTTGTTCCAGGCACTGTGCTAAGTGATCTAAAAAATATCTTATTTTATCCTCATAATAATCCTAGGAGATCGGTAATGTTATGATCCCATTTTACTATTTAGAAAATCAAGGCAGACAAGTTAAGTGATTTGCCCAGGATCACCCCACTAACAAGTATTTGAAGCCATTTTTGAACTCAGGTCTTCGTAACTCTCAACCCAGCTCTAGTCTATCCACTGAGCCACCAGCTGTCTTTAAGCTGTAATAGGTTAGAACTACACTAGGAGTTTGGGATAGTCTCTCTCTCTCTCTCTCTCTTTCTCTCTCTCTCTCTCTCTGTTGATGGACAGTCAGTTAATTCAGTGGTTTTCCCATATACTACATATCATTATCTGGGGAATTTTCTTTCTTCATCCATTAGATATTTTCTATGTGAATTGACAAGTTTCTTTTGAAGGGATCATGAATCTCTTCTAGATTATGATGATCATTGTATCCTATATCTAGAACTGTAAGGGACCTTAGAGACCATCTAATCCAACCCCTTTATTTACAGATGAAGAAACTGAGGCATCAAGAGGGTAACTTACCCAAGGTCACATAAATTGTATGTGTCTAGGTCTCACTGGCCCTGGAATCTTGAGTTCCAAGGTTTGACACAGTCCTTCAAATGCTGTCTGTAAAAACCACATCTGGAGAAAATAACTATATAGAAGAAATTCCCCTTCTATTTGGACTTTGTGCAGGACATTCCCTATGAGAACAAGGGGAATTTTTCGGGAACACGTCTTCCTACTCTATACCTTATTAATGTTGATAATTAGACATTCACTGACTAAGGTTATTACTGTTTTATGAGATGGTTGTGTTTCTAATTTTCTGCCATTCTCTTCCATAATAAAATGAGCCTGAACTCTATATCTTTGCTGCCTTTAGTTGTTATCTCTCTCCACTTTCAAGGAAATCAAGTCTTTGCTAGTTGAGGTGGTTTCTGGACTCTTTTGACTTAGTTATGGTAACTTTTACGTTGTTGAAATTTCTTTAAGAAATGGCAATGTTCAAAGTCAGTCTTTACTTTTATCTACATCTCACTTTTCAGAGTCAATAACTTGACTGAATAGATATGGATCTTTGTGATTGTGTATAGTGCCTTCTTGTCTTTATCCTTCTAATTTGGGATGGATTTTGACCTTTACTCTGAATAGTAGATGACTTGACTGTACATGTACACAGAAATAACTTTCATCCTTATCATGTCCAGTTCCCTTCTCATCTTCTTTTTGGAGAAAGTTCATTTGTTACATATTGACCAAAGGCTCCTATAAACCTTTAGTGTCTTTTATTTCTTAATTCAAAATCAATTTTCAACATTTTTTCCATCATTCCCTTTGCCTACCTTTGCACCAAAGTCTCTGAGTACAGAAATACGTGATGGATTGTAGGATTTTGTCAAATTCTTCATAGATTTTCACCACTCTTTCATTGTTTGCAGTAAATATTGGCATATAAGGTAAAATTATCTTCACGATTGTCTGTTTGCTTAAGCAATATGAGATGACCAAAAAGTTCATCAAGATATGCTTCTTATGACCTTATAACACATGATAAAACTCTCTTAATTGACTCTCTGAGAAGATCCTGTGAGCCACTTCTGCATCTTTATGTCTTCTGTTTACCTAGAATGTTGATATAAATGTAGTTCATCTTCTTTAGTAATATATCAACTTGGTCACAGGACAATGACTTCAAATTCAGGCTCAACAAATGAATGTTTGTAGATACTTTAAAACCTGTCTAATCCTTCATACTCTTTACCCCCTTTTCTGCCACAAAAGTGGAAGGGGTCTACACAGCACTGAGGGACATTTTATGTCTTTATCTATTTTATAGGTCATTATGGTCAAAGAATTCATCACCGAATGGCTAATCTCTTGGTGACAAGCCTCTCTGTATTTAGCTAGGCTATTCTTTGGACAAAAAAACAGTCTATTCTCAGAACTGTGGTTAAAGCTTTTTTAGTGGAACCTGACAGAGCTTTTATCCATTGGCATTAGTCCTTGGGAGCCCAGGGTCACCTCCATGATACTATGATGCATTAGAGTAATACTTGTATTGCATAACTTTCAGAAGAGGAATATGAAGAAAAGTAAAGTCCTTTGCTTGAGTTAAAAACAATTTGCTATACAAATATAGCTTAGAGGGAGACACAGCTAGAAAGTAGTCATGTGAAAACCATCTAGTGGTGCTAGTGGACCGTAAGTTCAACATGAGTTTACAATATTGTATTAATCAAGAAAACTAATGTGATCTTGCTTTAATACCTCAAAATACTTGTGATTTCATCGGTGTGAACACTACTTTGGCTTTTGCAGATCATAACCCCTTAATAGACAATTTCATTAGTTTTATCTGCCCTGAGCCAAAATGCATAGCCTAATGCCTGACCAGATGTGAGAGGTGGTGTGATGTAACAGAAAGAATTCTGTATTTGGAGCTAGAGGACCTGCATTCACTGCCACCTAATTCCTGCATAACTTTGGACAAATCGCTTCACCTCTCTGCCCCTCAGTTTCCTCAATTGTATAATGAAGGGGCTAGGCTAGATGACTTGAAAGATCTTCTCTACTTTTAAATCTATGAGCCTAGTTAGCTACTTGGTCAACTTGTTAAGAACTGCTGAGTCTACACTCAGCTAGCATAGACTTTGAGAGTCCAACATCACCTTTATGCCAAGGCATTGGAATAGAACTTCAGCAGAAGGAATGCACTTTTAGGATTTGTGGCATAATGTCCAGATTGAGGGAAGTGATATTCCTGCTGTTCTGCGGGCAAATCGGTATCTATGCTATTCCATCCACTTCTAGGTACCACATTTTGGAAGGGGAATTGACAAGGGGATTGAAAGAGGTGCTATTCCTGTTCTGTGTATGCATTCATCTCTGGACTGTTCCATTCAGTTCCAGATGCCACATTTTGGAAGAACTGACTATATTCCTCTCTTATAAAGGTTTTTGAAAAATTTGTGTATGTTCAGTGTATGTGTATGTTTGTAAGAGAGAGAGGTAAAGAGATAAGACACATATCTGCCTTCATATATTTGAAGGGTTGTTATGTTGGGGAGGGATAAGATTTTTTGTGCTTAGCCCCAAGTGCTAGAACTAAGAACACTAGGGTTTTATTGTGTTTGCCCTACATTCTTGAAGAGGAGCAAGACACTAAGATGATGACATGACTTGAAGCTGACTTTTTGGAGTGAGGGCTGTGTAAGGTCACCTACCTCACTTTCTTCTCCTGAGCCATCTGGGTCCAGTGTCCTGATATTCATCAGGATGGCTGGAAATGGCCCAGGATGCAATGGGAGACCCTGGTCCTTTCAGGTTAAGGTCTTGTCACATTCTCACTTTGAGTGAGATACATCCATTCAATGAATAGCTAGGTGAAAACTTAGGGAGGAAGACTTAAAAGTTTCACATGAGGCAAAACTTCCCGAATCATTAGAGTTGTTTAAAAATAAAATGGGTTGCTTTTTGGTAGAAGTGAGCTTCTAGTCACTGTCATTCTTTGGATGGAGGTTGGCTGTCCATTCCTTGGGCATGTTATAGAAAGTATCCAGGCTTTGAAAAGGGACTGGATTGAACTTTTGAAGTGCCTTCTGGCATCCATCAGGGAAGTCCCTCCATGTATTTTTCTATTGCTTGCTGCTGCCTTTGCTTGGGCCCCAGTTGCTTTATCCATTCATTCTTACTTTCTGCTGCTTCAGTTAGTTCCCTAACATAAGATGATAGATCTAGAGCTGAGAAGGAGCTGAGCCCATCTAGTCCAAAACCTTTAATGTACAGAAAAGAAAACTGACATCCAGGAGGCCACACCTATAACAGTGTCAGAAATAGGATTTGAACCTGGGTGTTCTGACTCCAGAGCCAATGCTTTTTTTCACCCTACTCCTCTCTTTAAGACATTCATCCATCTACCAGTCATCTATCATTCACAAAACCCAGCTGTGTTAGGCTGTAGGAAAGGTGAGTTTTTGTGCAGTCATTTTTTCAGTTGTGTAACTCTTCATGAGTAAGACCCATTTAGGGTTTTTTTGGGAAAGATATTGGAATAGTTTGCCATTTCCTTTTCCAGCTCATTTTACAGATGGGGAAACCGAGGCAAACAGGATTAATTCACTTGCCCAGGGTCACACAGCTAGAAAATGTTTGAGGCCAGATTTGAACTCAGAAAGATTAGGTTTTCTTGACTTTAGGCCCTGCTATCCATTGTACCACCTACCTGCCCAGGATAGTAGCTGCTTATAAAGTAAAAGCAGAAAAAGAGAAAGGAGGAAGAAAAAAAAACCAAGGCAAACAAAGGAAGAGGAGAGTATGTGAGAGAAACAGGGAAGCATTGAGGAGAGAAAGAGATGTATATGGTGGGGAAACTTAGACAGCCATAAAACTGCCTATGTGGGTTCCAGGTATGGTATAGATTATAGAACATAAATAAAATAAGGTCTCTGTCTTTTACAAGCCAATATCACAAACAAACAAATATTAATTTATAACATATGGTCCACATTTCCTTGCTCCAGGTGACCAGTACTCTGCAGAATCAATTTATCTTGCAGCTTGATACCTTGGTATGAAATTTTGCCTGTCTTCCAAAGAACATAATGACCTTTATAAATTGTTTTTCTTTTTCTCTGTGCATCACTAGATAATGTAGTACCCAGGTCGTAGAGTTTAGTGACAGCTTACATCATTCTGTTGCCAAGGAAAATATTGGACTAGAATCCATGGAAGCAAAAAACCAGACATCAGGTGAAAGCTCATCAACTGGAGAAAAGCTAAAGAAATTATAGTAGATGATTGTAATGGAATATTGTTGTACTATAGAAACCACAAACATGAAGAACTCAGTGAAACATAGAAGAGCAATATGAACTAATGCTTGTAAAGGAAGCAGAACCAAGAAAATAGTATGCACAATTATTATAATGATATAAAAAATAAGACCAACAGTAAAAGGCAGTTGAACTTAAATTAATTGTAATAAAGAGTCTTGGTTCTGGAGAGCAGAGGATGAAACAAATAAACATCTTTCCTCTTGGTCAGTGAGTAGGGGATCATGGTAACAGAATGTTGTATATGTTGTCATATGTAACCTGGTATTCAGAACAATTTCCTTGTTGGTAGAGAAGGGAGATGAGATCAGGCTGTGTGACTTCTGGAAATTATATTTCCAATAGATGATTTAAGTTCCTCTCACCTGGAGGGAATGGATTGTGAATGCTTGGGAAGTAGAGTCTAAATGTGGGAACATCTGGGTAAAAATAATATTTTAATGCCAGGAAGAGAGCAAATATAGCAGCAGTGGCACAGTGGCACTGTGGAGAAAGGGGGAGGGAAAAGAGAGAGAGATAATCCAGAAGGTCCAGCAGGAGTTTGGTAATGGGAGAATGTTGAGGCAAACTGAACTTTTCCCCAGTTTCCCACCTCCATCTATTAAAAAAAACATAAGAAGATAAGAAGAGATGTACCTGGAAAGGACTGAAATGGAGATATGAAGAAAGCTAGTGAAGTACCTTAACTCTTGTCCTGTTTTCCTGCTCTACCTTAAGTTGGCAGATATTTACTCCAAGATTTTTATCTTTTTAAAATTGCTCATAATTTCTCATTTTCATTTCACTTAAAATCTGTATTACTATTGGTATAAAATTGTGACTAGTCATAACTCCGATATGGTTTGTATCTGTTCTTAATTGTAAACAGGGAGGCTACAATGAAAAAGAAAACTTATAGTATGACATGATATTATTAAGTGATGGGTGCAAAGAACAGATGCTTTGTTTGGATTGGTTGGGATGGTAGTGAAAGGATTCTTCCCACAACCTATTGGAGACTTGAGTCATATGAATGATACCGTTGTGGGTCTTGATTATTTATTAATAGCTCATAAGCTAATTAATAGTTGAATAAATTATAACATGACGAGCCATGAGTAAACAGACTTAGGTAGCATAGGCAGTCAAATATTTTTTCCCAGAGAGAAGTAGTCTCAGGCAACTTCACTTTCCTCATTGACCATTTTCTTTTGAATTGATTTATCTTTGGTGAGGGACAGAGTGAAGGTAACTTTTAAAAAAAGGACACGCCCCTGAGGCCAGTTAAGAGAGGAGCATGTCTACATTCCAAAGGTCTGGGCCATAACAGAGGGAGAATAGTGCTATAGCTGTGTAGCCCACCTTGCCCAACACCACCACCTACTGGTTAAAAGTAGGTTTTTGATCAGTTTTGATCAGTTGGTTTTTGACCATTTTTTGTGGGGGCAGGGTTGTTTTGTTACAAGGAAGGTTTTGATTGGTGTGTGTGAGTATATTTGAAAATTACTCATGTAAAAAAATACTCTACAAAGTTACATATATAAAAAGGAAAGGAAAGTTTTTTTTGTGTGTGTTTTTTTTAATTGGCCTATGTACAGGCAGTTAGGTAGTGCGTTGGATAGAGTGCCAGTCCTGGAATCAGGAAGACTCATCTTCCTGAATTCAAATCTGGCCTCAGACACTTACTAGCTGTGTGAGCCTGGGCAAGTCACTTCACCCTATTTGCCTCAGTTCCTCATCTATAAAATGAGCTGAAGAAGGGAAATGGCAAAACTATTCCAGTATCTTTGCCAAGAAAACCCTAAATAGGGTCAAAAAGAATCATATGTGACTGAAAAATGACTCATTATGTACTTTACCAGTTAAGATTGGTTTGCAAGTTTTTATATGTATATATTTTATGTAGATAGCCATTAACTTGAAGTATCATTTGGATTACTTTTTAAAAAATGATATTTAATTTTCCCCCATTTACATGTGAAACAATTTTAACATTCATTTTTTAAAATTTTATTTTATTTTTAATTTATGGAATAAAATAAGCATTTCAATGGCATAGTGTAATTAAAAGAAGATGATTGCATATGAAACTGCAAATCTATGATGTACAACTTGTTATTCGTTTTAAATATACAACCAAGTTATCATGTAATTTTTTTCCTTTGTTTCTTCCTTTCCCCCACTCCCCACCCTAGAGATGGCCACCATTAGACATAAATAGGCATATATATATACATATATATGTAAAATTATTCTATACATACTTCTGTTTATCAGTTCTCTCTCTGGATGCAGATAGCATCTTTCTTCATATATCCTTTATAGTTAATTTGGGTATTTATAATAGTCAAAATTATTCACTTAACGTTCTTAAAACAATGTTGCTCTTATGGTATACGGTGTTCTTCTGGCTCTGCTCATTTTGCTCTTAATTATTTTGCACAAGTCTTTCCATGTTTTTCTAAGATCATTGAGGTCATCATTTCTTATAGCACAGTAGAATTCCATCACAATCATACAAACAATTTGTTTAGCCATTCCCTAATTGATGGGCATCCCTGAATTTCTAGTTCTTTGCCACCACAAAAAGAGCTTCTATGAACATTTTAGACATTTAGGTTCTTTTCCCTTATCATCTTTGGAAATAGACCTGTAGTGGTATTGCCGGGTCACAGGGTACATAGGTAGCTTAATAACACTTTAATATTCATTAAAGAAATCTGAGTTCCAAATTCTCTCCCTCCCTCTCTCTCCGATTCCTTTCCTGAGATGGCAAGCAATTTGATATAGATTATATGTGTGCAATCATGGAAAACATATTTCCTTACTAGTTATGTTATGAAAAAAACAAAGACCAAAAAAAGAACCCTGAAAAAAATAAAGTGAAATATAGTATACTTCAATTTGCATTCAGACTCCATCAGTTCTTTCTCTGGAGGAGGATAGCATTTTACATCCTAAGTCCTTCTGAATTATCTTAGTTCATTGTGTTGCTGAGAATAGCTAAGTCATTCATAGTTGGTCATTGTATGATATTGCTATTACTGTGTACCATAGATAATGTAGTGGCTTACTATGTTGATGTGTTCTGGTTCTGCTAATTTCACTTTGCATCAGTTCATTTCTAGGTTTTTCTGAAATCATCCTGATTATCATTTCTTATAACACAAAAAAATCCCATTACAATCATATACCTCAACTTGTTCAGCCATTTTTAATTGATGGGCATCTCTACAATTTCCAATTCTTTGTCACTACAAAAAGAACTGCTATAAATATCTTTATGCAAATAATTCCTTTCCTTTTCTTTTTTTTATCTCTTTGAGATACAGATCTAGGAGTGGTATTGCTTGGTCAAATTGCAAAAAAAAAACTGCACACATTTATAGCCCTTTGGGTGTAGTTCCAAACTTGTCTCCAGAAAGGCTGTTCACAACTTCACCGTGTATTGGTATCCCCATTTTGCCACATCCCCTCCTGCATCTATCATATTCTATGATGATTTATCATATTAGACAATCTGATAGGTGTGAGGTAGTACTTAAGAGTTGTTTTTGATTTGCATTTCTCTAATCAGTAGTAATTTAGAGGGGTTTATGTAGTGCTGGTCTGAAGGCTTGTTGAGTCCTTTTCAGGGCTGTTCGTTCACCTTTGTTGTCAACTCTCACCTGTGACTTTAAGAAGCTCCCATACCCCAGTAAGCCACCTCAGCAGATGGGCTAAACCAGGATAACCAACCAGGCACAAAACCAGAAGTGAGTTAGGAGGATATCTGCCCCAAAAGCGTGAAGACTTTCCCCAGCAAAATGGGCAGATGAGAACAATCTGTTCCCGTGTCCATGAAGGCAGCTAAAGCAGGTGCTGTGGAGAGCTTAGAGCTTGGTCAGAACATTGAAGATGCCAAGATCATCTACTGCACTTCAGACTATTGCCAATCATCTTAACTTTTTTCTTGCCTCTGGACTTCAGTGACTCTGGAAGAGAGACTGGGGCTGACAAGTTGTGCAACTCTGCCTCACTTAAATTCAGTTCTCCCACAAGTCACAACATCACCATGTAATGTCATTGGTCCTCTTCAAAAACAAAAGACAAACAAAAACAGTGATTTAGAGCATCTTTATATGACTCTAGCTTTGACTTCATGTGAAAAATACCTGTTCATATTCTATGATATCAGTTCAAAATTCCTTTGCTATCTTTCATATCAATTGGGGGAATGACTTGTATTCTTATAAATTTGACTCAGTTCTCTATTTATTTTGAAATGAGGTCTTTATCAGAGATATTTGCTGTAAAAAAAATTTCCCCCAGTTTTCTGCTTTCCTTATAATCTTGGCTGCACTGACTTTGTGTAAATACTTTTAAATTTAATATAATCAAAATCATTCATTTTACACCTTGTAATACTCTCTTTTTTTGTGTTTGGTCATAAAATCTTCCTTTATCCATAAATCTGACAGAAACTATTCCATGCTGCCCTAATCTGCTTATGGTATCACCCTTTTTGACTAAATTACATAGCCATTTTGATCTTATCTTGGTTTACAATGTGAGATGTTGGTTTATATCTAGTTTCTGCCAAGCTGTTTTCCAGTTTATTCAGCAGTTTTTGTTGAATAGTGAGTTCTTGTCCCAAAAGCTTAGATCTTTGGGTTTATCACACTAGATTGCTATGGTCATTTACTACCTGTATTGTGTACCTAACCTATTCCATTGATTGGATTACTTTCGCAAAGACTTTTGCCCTGTGATCTTACACGGTTGAGCTGAAAGAGTTTATCAGAAAAGCAGAATTATAAAGCTCTTTTATATATGTGAATAGAAATAGATACTGTGTTTCTTTGTAAATGATTTCCTTTTTTGCATCAACCACAAAGGATCATTAGGGGATTTCCTTGCCTTTGAATCTGGAAACAGAGCTGCACAATATTAAACCCTTCTGGTGCCTTGAAAACTTGCAATATTGTGGATAGCCAGTGTCTGAAATTGGCATCTAAATTATATAACACTTTATGTGTTATAAGCTACCACCCTATCTCTATTGTTATTTTAAAAAATTATTATATCTGATAATGTCTAACAGAAATAATCAAATAAATATATAAAATAAGCAGTAAAATATTTTATGAGCCCTTTAACATTTAACGAAATACCACAGAGCTAGATGGAAATTCAGAGGCCATGTGGTTGAAATTCTACCCTCTTCTCCTTGCCACATCTTACATACCTGAAGAAAAGAACCTCTAGTGCAGGGGTGGGGAATCTGCTGCCTCAAGGCCACATGTGGCCTTCTAGGGCCTCAAGTGTGGCTTTTTGATTGAATCCAGACTTCACAGAACGAATCTCCTTAACAAAAGGTTTTTTTCTGTTAAACTTGGACTCAATCAAAAAGCTGCACCCAAGGACCTCAGGTTTCCCACCCCTGCCCTAGTGCAACAAGTGGTCATCAAGCATGTGTTTGAAGAGCTCCAGTGGAGAACCCCCTTTATCTCTCTTCCTGCCTCCCTTCCTTTATTACCTTCCTCCTTTCCTCCCTTCCTTTCAATATTGTAGATAGTCAGTGTTAGAAATTCGTCCCTAAATTACATAATACTTTATCTCTTATAAGCTACTATCCTATCTCTAATACATTATTTTAAAAAGTTTTAGCTGATAATGTTAACAAAAATAATCATATAAAGATATAAAATAAGCAATATTCCTCCTTCCTTCCTTCCTTCCTTCCTTCCTTCCTTCCTTCCTTCCTTCCTTCCTTCCTTCCTTCCTTCCTTCCTTCCTTCCTTCCTTCCTTCCTTCCTTCCTTCCTTCCTTCCTTCTTCCCCTCCTCCCTCCCATTCTGGTTTTGTTGATTTTGTTCTATATCACCTTGTACAGGTCTTTCCATATTTCCCAGTACCTTTCATATTTATTGTTTCTTATGGTACCATAATATTCATTTACATTAATATCCTGTACCAAGACTCCAAATAGATAATACATGGAGTCTAAAATTGAACCGGAAATGAAGATTAATTTTGGGAAACTGCCAAGTTATTTTAATGACTCCAAGCTTTCCCTGAAACAAAGTCAAAAATTGTCTATTTATATGTCTTTTGACTATTTCTTCATTGGGAAGTATTTATTAGTTTTATAAATCTATGCCAGATTTCAGCCTTTTTTTTTTCTGGTTTATTTTCTGTAAATATTCATTTCCTAGAGTTATGTAGCAGAGTGAAGTCCTGGGCCTGGAGTGAGGAATACCTGAATCCTGCTTTTGAAATTTGCTGTTACCCCAGGCAAATCGAAAACTCTGTGCTGCAAGCAACTCCTTAAGATATATTTAGTGAATAATTAGATACTTGTTGAGATCTGCATTAGTGGGAAGAGTTCCCATACTTAGTGTTCTCTCACTGGTGACATTCCTTCATATATTCACTTATTTTATTTTACAAGTACATTTTTCTATATAACAGAGATTTACTGTTTCATGTACAATTCTTTCCTGTTCTACAATTTACATGGAAATGCTCATTTTATGTAATGCTTTTAAAATTCAATATTAAAAAAAGTATTTTTTTTTCACCTGTACATTCCACTGGGTTTCTGCTCCAACAATTTTTTTCATTTGTTTGATTGATAAAATGTTTTGTTAGAGGTGAGACACACATACAATCCTTATTTTTTCCATTTTAAATTATTAAAAAATGGATCACTAATACAGCATTTATTATAGCATAGATTGTAAAGAGTGAATCCAAACCAAGTTTATCCAATTTTCTTAAATAATTCTAATCTCTAGTGTTTTTAGATTCTAGGTTTGCCAAACATTAACCTTGTACGTACGTATACGTGTGAATGTGAGTGTGTGTGTGTGTGTGTGTGTATGTATGTGTGTGTGTGTAATGGATATAGTTTAATTTCTGGCTTCTCTACTCTGTCCCATTGATCTAATTTTCTATTCCCTCCACCCACAGTTATAATTTTTATTGCTTTATGGTAGAGCAACTATCCTTTCATCAGTTCCTTTTTTAAAAATTATTTTTCTTGGGGGGAGGAGCCAAGATGGCAGAGTAGAAAGGACTCACGTATGCTAGCTCCGAACCCACAGCACATAAATTTCCTGTAAAAAGAACTCCCCACAAATTCTGGAGCACTGCAAGCCACGCAGAAACACAGTGGAAGAGATTTCCGTTCCAGAGAGCCTTGGAAAGCCGTCCCCAAAGGTCCGTTGCGCACCCGGACAGTGGAGCCCACCCCTGAGCTGCCCTGGCCACGCGGGCCCCAGAGGAGCAGATCTGAGCAGGCTTCAGGGACAGAATCTCCAGCAGCCACGAAGGTCCCTCCACCCACAGGCGCTGTAGGTCAGTGAGAGAGACTTCTGGGTTGGCCAAGAGGGGAGCAGGGTGTCTTCATGGCTCAGGCCCCCTCGGGAGGCAGCGGCAGAAGCAACGGCGGAGGCAGCGGCAGAGGGAGTGGCGGCCCGGGACTCCCAGAGCAGGCAGGAACTCCACTGCATTACGAAAGGTCTCTGCATAAACCCCCTGAGGGAACTGAGCCTGGGAGGCCGCCCTGCCCCCACCCAAGCCCCAGAACTTAAGCTCACATTGAATAGCAGCCCCTCCCGCTGCTGAAAGCCCTGAGGCTGGGGAGCAGCATTTGAATGTCAGACCCCAAGCACTAGCTGGGCAGATCTAGGCGGGGGTGGAGAGGAATCTCAGAAGTCAAGTAACTGGCTGGGAAAATGCCCAGAAAAGGGAAGAAAAATAAGACCATAGAAAGCTACTTTCTTGGGGGACAGATATTCCTGCCTTTCATTTCTGATGACAAGGAACAATTCTTACCATCAAGGAAAGACGTAGAGGTCAGGGCCTCTGTATCCCAGACATCTGAGGTGGATGTCCGGTGGACTCAGGCCATGGAAGAACTCAAAAAGGATTTTGAAAATCAAGTTAGACAGGTGGAGGAAAAACTGGGAAGAGAAATGAGAGAGATGCAAACAGGTCAATACCCAAAAAAAATGCTGAAGAAAATAACACCTTGAAAAATAGGCTCACTCAATTGGCAAAAGAGGTTCAAAAAGCCAATGAGGAGAAGAATGCTTTCAAAAGCAGAATTAGCCAAATGGAAAAAAGAGGTTCAAAAGCTCACTGAAGAAAATAGTTCTCTCAAGATTAGAATGGAACAGATGGAGGCCAATGACTTTCTGAGAAACCAAGAAATCACAAAACAAAACCAAAAGAATGAAAAAATGGAAGATAATGTGAAATAACTCATGGGAAAAACAACTGACCTGGAAAATAGATCCAGGAGAGACAATTTAAAAATTATGGGACTACCTGAAAGCCATGATCAAAAAAAGAGCCTAGACATCATCTTCCATGAAATTATCAAGGAAAAAACTGCCCTGATATTTTAGAACCAGAGGGCAAAATAAGTATTGAAGGAATCCATCAATCACCGCCTGAAAGAGATCCAAAAAGAGAAACTCCTAGGAACATTGTGGCCAAATTCCAGAATTCCCAGCTCAAGGAGAAAATATTGCAAGCAGCTAGAAAGAAACAATTCAAGTATTGTGGAAATACAATCAGGATAACACAAGATCTAGCAGCTTCTACATTAAGGGATCAGAGGGTGTGGAATAGGATATTCCAGAAGTCAAAGGAACTAGGACTCAAACCAAGAATCACCTACCCAGCAAAACTGAGTATAATACTTCAGGGGAAAATATAGTCTTTCAATGAAACAGAGGACTTTCAAGCATTCTTGATGAAAAGACCAGAGCTGAAAAGAAAATTTGACTTTCAAACACAAGAATGAGAAGAAGCATGAAAAAGTAAATAGCAAAGAGAAGTCTTAAGGGTCTTACCATAAGTGAACTGTTTACATTCCTACATGGAAAGACAATATTTGTAACTCTTAAAACTTCTCAGTATCTGGGTAGTTGGTGGGACCACACACACACATGTACATGCATGCACACACACACACACATACACACATGCACACACATACAGAGACAGAGAGCACACAGTGAATTGAATAGGATGGGACCATATCTTAAAAGAAATTAAGGTAAATGGTGAGAGAGAAATGTAGTGGGAGGAGAGAGGGTGAAATGGAATGGGGTAAATTATCTCTCATTCAAGAGGCAAGCAGGAGACTTTTTAGTGGAGGAAAAAAGAGGAGAGCTGAGAAAAAAAAACATGAAGTTTACCCTCATCACATTTGAGTAAAGGAAGGAATAAAATGCACACACATTTTGGTATGAAAACCTATCTTACAATACAGGAAAGTGGGGGAGAAGGAGATAAGCAGGGTGGGGG